>CM029648.1:1026271-1561271 GCA_017311315.1 Dendrocalamus latiflorus
GTCTGGACAATCACAAGCGTCGGTCCTTAATCGACTAGGGCGGAACATACACTTTACAAGATCTCGTGCTTGCCGCACCAACCCAAACCAACCATCCGCCCCAGTCTAAACCAACTTTCATATTTTATTTATTTTTAAAAGAACAGCGGCAACACCAATCGCCACTTATTTCTAAATACAAAGATTATTGCAATGAAACATAATTTCCCATTTCAAGACTACAAAAGAATTAAATAGCATGACTAAGCATTATACTACCGTTCTAATATTTATCAAAGATTTAATAATAATCTCATTATTGAGACAAAGGAATCCTAAGGTTACAAAGGTACATGGCATTAAACTTCAATTGAGGGCATAGCAATGATTGGATTAACTAACTGAAGGAACGCGCGTAGGCTACGATAGCAGAAAATAAAAATTTCTACCACGCACACCAGGACATCATGCTAAGGAGGGATCATAGATCGTTACCACTAGACGCGCAGCGCAGCGGAAGAAGAGTTGGAGAAGCCGATCCAACCACGCGCGTCGAGGTAGTAGTGGAAGTAGCCGATCGTCCCGAACAGATCGTCTCCTCCACGCGATCAACCACACCACGAGCAGATCCAATCTGTAGTTTGTTGATGCCGATCAACGCCGCAATGAGCAGCGCCTCCACCGGTATCCACACGTCCGGGGCTGGAACGCCGATCGCGAGTGTACCAGCACTCGCGAGCGGCTAGGGTTTGGCTCGGGAGGTGGCGGCTAGGGTTTTGCTCGGGAGGAACAGAAGCGTGCATCCCTCAGCCCCCCCGCCTCCATATATATAGACCTCCTCACTTGGGCCTCGTGGACCGAGGCCCAATAGGAGTCTATCCGGATCTCTATCCGAATTGAGCCCACATCCGAATCACATTCGAATTAGTGTTCCAACCCGTTAAGTGTGCGACCCTGTAGGTTCACGTATACTTGGTCGCGACCCGGAAACGCCTTTCCGGTCACCCTGTTAATAGCGGCCTCTAGCAAGACATATTAACCCCAAAGTATACGTAAAGATCATATCGGCTGAACCTGTAATGTTCTCATGTACGAATCTCTTTGCCTCACGATATAGATTAAGCTCAAGGCGAGACCTGCGTCATCCTCTTAATAGCTCAATCACTCTCTCGATTCCGTGATGGATTATAAACTTGTGATTGACTCCTCAATCACATTGGCATGGCCATGCACTTTCATAATCCATTACATCGAGGGGCCCAGAGATATCACTCCCATAAGGAGGGGCAAATTCTATCTTGATCATTCACATCCCACTACATGTTTCATAGCAAACCCGAAGACTACTTTTATGACTACCCAGTTACAGAGTAGTGGTTAGTAGTCCCAAAATAGGCTACTACGCATGTTGGAAACCATGATGATCTCAAGTCTAAGGATTCTACATAAACACTACTTGAGACCAACTAATGACACATGGAATCTCTGCAGTGTCTCATGGCGGGTCTATCCAACATATGTTCACTAACACATGTCCATATTATTGATTTGGTATCTCCATACCATGATCCATGAGACATGATCATCAATCAATACATATGCTGATCTTTGAATCATATTTGTTCCTCATATGATATATGATCAGGGATCATTTAGAAATAGCAATATTTTGGCATTAAGAGTCTCATGAATAAGTCACATACTCATTGATCAATAATGATAATGTCTATTTCAAGGAACAAAGCAATGTATCATAAACATAGTATGTGATATATTCAACATCTCCATGTTGCCTCTAGGGCATATCACCAACACTAACTTGCTAAAATAAAATTAAGATTCTATGGAAATAGCGATGCACATAACTTTAAAATAATTTAAAACATTTCACAAACATAGGTTCAAAATGATCAAAGGAGACTTGCCTTCCTGTGCACTGTTTGGTTCCTCTTGCTGCGGCTCGACAAACTCTTCGGCGACGTCGGATTCTACGCGCAAAAGACAAATAAACAAAGCAAATAACTACAAACAAAATTCAAATAAAGTTCAAATGAACTCCAAAAACTTTAAAACCATAACCAAAAGGTAGATCTCAATTTTAGATAAATTTAGGAAAAAGAATCGGGTTAATCGGAGTTCGGACGAAGGAGAACGAGCGATCTAAGTTTGCCGGGGCGAGAAAATGCTGGAAATTAGCAAAAGTTACTGTTCACCCGAGAGCAGCACTTTTGGAAAGAAGGCTAGCGTCGGCGAGAGGAGGCATGAGAGATGAATCTAACTAGCAAAATGGGTCGTTAGGGATCTAAGGCACACATAGGAAGTGACGGCACGCCAAACGGAGAACGGTGATGGCACGGGCGGCTACAATGGCATGGGTTGGACAGAGGAATAAAAACCAGGCATAGGACACGGAGAAGTAGGGTGAGCACGGACTAGAACGCGGCTTGGCGAAGCTAGGAAAATTATCGGCTCGGCCGGAAACCCATCGGAGACGACGCAATCGACGTTTGAACGACGTCTGGAAGGAAAAAAAGAAAAACTTAATATCTTGGTGCTCGGTGAACGAAATCTAAAACCATTTAGAGGGTAGCTACCTGGGATGGTTTGGCACAATGTGACGTGAATGGATTGGGGAAAACACCACCGGATAGTTGGGGACACGAGATGCCATTGACGGCCATGGCGAGGTTCGGAGGTGAAAATTTGTGGAGGCTTTTTGAGGAAAAGAAAAGTGAGCACGGCGTAGAACGCGTCGAAGCAAGTCTAAGAAAAATTACGGCAAGGGCTAAAGCTTATCGGAGGCGACAAATCGACGTCGGGAAGCGCTCTTGACCTAGATTGGGGAAACTCGATTCCGGGAGATTGGCTACACCAAAACCAAATTAATTTGGCTAGAAGGTAGATGGGACATGAAGGCACAAAGTGACGTGAAAAGATCACGGAAAAACTCACCGGATAGCTCGAGACGCGACGAGCAATTTCGAGACCGGAGGGCCTCGGTGCCGACGGCGTCCTGGCCTTTGAGGGGACTTTCCACGGCTTGGGATGGGTTCAGAGGGGTCATGGGGTCGTATTTATAGGCTTGGAAGAGATACAGACCGACTCTAATTCGCAAATTTCGGCTTAGAGTCCGCTTTAGAAAATAGGAGATAAAAGGCAAACGGATGAACGAAACGGAAAGAGACCAGCTGGAATGGATTCCTTGCGTGATTTGGCACAACTTTCCTTTTGGGAAGACATTGAAATAAGGTCCAGATTGGACATTATGAAGAGAGATAAAAACGGAAGGAAACTGTACACAGAGAACAGATGGAGTCTGTACGCGCGCTGGAGGTTGAAGATGCATGAACAGTACCGCGTGGGTACTGTTTATTCTCTCTTTTTTCTTTTTTTTTTGGAAATTTAAAATCGAGCTCAAACAAACTCTGAAAAATCCAAGAAAATACAGAAAAATTCCTTGTAACACAAGAAACACAAATAAAATATTTTTGGAAAATATTAATGTTTAATTTTAATCATATTAAATCTTTTTAATTAATGAAAATTCCAATTAAGCTTTAATTAATTCCAGAAAAATCCAAATGGTGAGTTTTATTTTAAAAACTTTAAAAAGGTTCTAAAAATCAGGATGTTACAATATTTACAACAAAATAGTCATTATACCTATATGTGTGCATACAGGTACACACATACATATGTATACACAGATACTACAACTAACAGTGCGCACTTCTACAATCCTGGCATTATTTTCTACAATTTCTGTAATCGTACAAGAGTAATAAATATATACGTGCAGACTTACATATATATTTCCTAAATTAAGAACGCACTTCGAATACTATAAATAACAGCACATATGTTTTAGCTATTTACAAAAAATAATCATGCTCACCACTAATACGTCCTAAACATGGCTAATTACAAAAATACATTAAACATAGTTACAAACACATTCCACAGTATTAAACTACCATTTCGATAATGAAATGCTAACAACATATTATGTGCATTGCTCGTATGCGAATGAAGCATAACTTTTCTTAAAGGTCTTCACCCACTTTACAATCTTTTCAACTGCGAAAGCTCCGAAATCACACCTAAACCATCTCAAAAAACTATTACAAACTCACCTTTTAATCTCTCTTTCTTTCTTTTCCTTCGCTGCTCTCTCGCTCGACAGGAAAGAAATCGATTTGCGTGGCTTTGAATGAGACGACAGACCACAAGGCCTCCAATTTTATGCACGCGGAAGGTGTTCATGACTGACATTCCCACGCGGGTGCATGCGGGCGCAGAGGGCCGTGGAATCCCTAGACGAATAAAATATGAATCATGTGTTGCGCCATCACAGTTGTCCACACAAGATTCTCCCTCTCCCATGCCAGCCAACCCAACTGAACCCCCCTCGTGCGCCACGCCACCTGCCAAGCATGGCAGCTCACAGGCTATGGGCCCCAACAACTCCTGTGCGCACCCTTGCTTGCCACTATCGCCTGCACTACTGTGCACCGGACGCCTTGCGAGCTCTGGTTGCGTGGCATGTGATAGATGTTGTCTGCCAAGCTCAGGGATTGATGAGGCGATGGGGTCCCGATCTTCCGATAGGATGATAACTATCGATTTTGGTGGAGGTGACTCTCACGATCCGACTACAACCGTATGACGACGCTTGCGCCTTAGCAATCGCTGAACCAACCCCAAAGTGTTATCAACCGTGCCAAGAACGCGGTTGACCTGACCACGAAGGTCTATTCCTGCATGCAACCGAAGAACACGCAAGAACAAGATAACAAGCAATCTGAAATTGCAAATATATAAATTGAGATCAAAATGTGGGATTCCGAAGGCTGTCTTAACAGGTGGTCGTCCGACACAACTGAAGAATAGAAGTTTGCAAAGGGCTAAACCTAAACTCAACGAAATCCCAGTCCTAGCAAAGGAGACGGCGGCTCTTATATAGAGATAAGAACCAGGGGTGGCGGCCAAGGAGCATGCCCTAGGGTTACAAGGCCCATGGGCCCAAGTGGTGGTGGCGCAGCACCTTTTTTGACTCGGACTCAGAAACCAACGTGCACTCTTTTGATGATTACGGCCGGCTCAGATGGAATTTGAAGATGAGGTTGAATCCTTTGGAAAGTAGACTTCATAAGCTTTCCATGAAGTACAAGAACGTCCCAAACGGAGTCCGTATGAGAAAGTTATGCCCGTTTAAACTTGCACCATTGCAGCAGTCCGAATCTGATTCCAGTACGTGCTCAACACGGACTCTTTTGATGATTGCGGTGCGCACAGAAGAAATTTATAGGTGATGCCAGATCCATTGGTAAGAGGATGAGAAAAGCTTTCCAACAAGTACTCGTGGACCTCAAACGGACTTCATATGTGAAAGTTATGCGCATTTGAAGTTGGGTCTGTCAGGCTGAATCCGAACTGATCTGGAGGCCAAATTGGATTCCAAAACGTGTCCATCTTGAACTCTTGCTTGAATTGGTGTAAAAGTGACATGGTGCTGTAGAAATATATATTTAATCATTATGTAGCATCATATTCTCATTTAAAATATGTTGAGGCTGAAGAAACGAATTCACCTTTAGTTCAATCTTGATATTGTGCGCTATTGTCGTATGTGTTTGTGGTGTAGTCACATCAGGGATGGGGCTATTTTTATAAAAACAGATATTCAGGAGTCAAATTTGAAAAAAAAAGAGGTAGGTATAGTGCCAATTTTGTGATCAACTCTGAAAGAATGCATATTACTATGACTCCCCAAAACAAATACATTACAAAGGGCACCAAACACAGACAAAACAAAATGCCTTTCAAATATATAATACTACATAACCACTCTACAATTTACTCCATTTACAGTGTTGTGATCAGCCATCAGATTGCAGATGAGATGAGATGACAAAGCGAAAGATAGCTACCCAATTACACTTGTCAGGCAAACGAATCTAAGCTGGTACTACTAGTAGCATATAGTATGTCGGAGTAAGTTAGAATAGAAGAAGAACGCAGAGGAGTGCAAAGGCGGCAAGGAAGAGCCATATCTGGTGCAACGAGTCCTCCACCCTCCTCTGCCGCCAGCCGCCGTAGAGACCAGAGAAGCACCGACTGCAGTGGGAATTGCCCATTTGGGAAAGCTCACAGCAGCGCCGCCACCGCCACGCTGCCGATGATGCAGCCGGCGTTGGAGTGCAACACCCATCTGAGCTCTGTATGTGGTTGCTGCCCGTGCTAGCACCATGCCGTTCCTGTTGGTTCCGAAGCCGTATGTGCTCTGCTAGACGTCGTCAAGCCAGAGCCCGTCGCCATCATCTTGGCATGAAGCTACGGAGTGGCCACGGCCGTAGAGCGGCACGAGGCGGTCCTCGGAGACAGTCGCCTTGACTGAGCACTGCCAGGCGCCCGGCTGGCCGAACCGCAGCCACAGGCGCACAGATGGAGACTGGAGAGGTGAAAAGGAAGAAGGGAGTCAACAATGGAAGAGTGATGAGTGTTGGGCCTTCTGTCCATTCTCACTTCAGCAGTCAGCGTAGAAATATATAGCATGGCCCATCCATCCATTTGTTCTGGTCTAGAACAGGAGAAGAGCCCACTGCCCACGCACAGGCCACAAGAAGGGTCTGTTCGTTGCTGATGGTTTTTTTTGTTGTTGTTATAGTCGATGAACAGTAGTGACCACTAGAAATGGCTTATAGAAATTAAGGTATTTGTATTGGTTTATAACTTTTTGCTGAGTACATTATATAAAAAAGAGAGTAAACGACGGTGCAATGCAAATCACTACAACATTTGGATCATCATACGATTTACGAAATTGTGATATAATATAATACATACTGCGTTACAACATACGAAAGTGTAGTGTGGCTTATAATAGTGATTGATGAATAGTAGTGGATGATAGAAGCGAACTATAGAAACTGAAACATTCATATTGGCTTTGAGTTCTAGCAGCGTGGCCCTCTTATTTTCGGTTTATAAAAGCCACTTTTATACAGTAAAGTGTTTTTCCATATTAACCAACTTTCAAACGGAATATCTTTTTAAGGCAGGGTTTACAAGTCAATTATAGTACACAATGCAACGACTTCATTTATATCGGCCAAAATCGCACACAAATCTTTATCTCTCCATACTCTCTCTTATAAACAGCTAAAAGTCATAAACCGCACACCAAAAGACTATGCCCTTCTTCTTTTCAGCTTTTCGACAGTAACTAGCTTTCATACGGAGTATATTTTTAAGGTAGGATCTACAAGTTAATTGTAATATGTACTGTAGTGGCTTCATTTATATCGGTCAAAATAGCACGTGAGTTTTTATTACTCTGTACTTTCTCACAAATAAATATAAAAGCCCAAAAAAATAAGTCCTAAAAATTGCAGCCCAAAAAGAAGAGGACCAACGGGCCCGAAGACTACAGTAGCGTGTGCGGTGCGGGTGCCCGTGGCGTCTACTAGTCTTCTTCTCTCCACTCCACTCGTTTCGGTATCGTCATCGAGTCGAGTCCTTGCTATTTGCAGTTTGCGACGAGCCGAGGCAAGGGCCGTCCATGGCTTCCGCGCCGGCGCCGGCGCGCTGCTTCTTCTCCTCCTCCTCCTCCTCATTGCCACTCCCCCCCACTGTCACTGTGATTCAATCCCCCAGCTTCGTCGCCTCCTTCACACCACGCCCATGGGGCTCATCGTGCTTCCCACCTCGAGGTTGGCCACCTCCTCGCTTCAACTGTAACAAGCTAATAGAGTACGTACCTATCTACTTGCGTGATGCTTAATTCCTCGGTCAATTCAATTCATCAATCAGGGGGGGATGCGCAGCCGCGGCAGCGGAAGGCCAGGGCGACGGCGCTGAGGGAGGACTGGAGGGACAAATCCAAGCCCATCCCTCCCGGCGGCGTCTACCCAGCCAAGGACCACTGCAGGTAGGCATCCATTCCATCCGTATGCATTGCGTGCAGCCTCAATTAGAACGCATATGCATGTCCATCACTGACTTGACTTCATCGATTCATTAAGCCGCTGTGGTCTCTGCGACACATACTACATAGCGCATGTCAAGAACGCCTGCGCTTTCCTCGGAGACGGCATGTCCCGTGTTGAGGTGAGCTCACCTCTGTCTGCTCGTCCATGCATCTTCTTGCTTTGCTTCCACCTCACGCACACACAACTCCATCGTCTCTCTTCATTTCTCTTTGTCACCCGGCCAGACTGTTGTAAATAATCTTGTTTTAGAGTCATGTGCAAAATTTGGGTGTAATCGAAGTCGAGTTGCAACCGCAATTCAGAGTCGTAGGTGGAAACCTAGTTGAAGTCATATTAGAATCAGAGTCGGAGTAGGTGTTGAGAACCCGTGTTGAAGTAGGACAGCCGGGTATAAAAAGAGGCTTAGAGCCATGTATTCGATGAACCAAGCAATTGAGAAAATACCAAAAAGAGGGAAACACACAAAGCATTGTTTTGTCGTGTGATTGTGCAAGGAGTGGTCGGAAGGACTCACGATCACCGCAAGCGTGATCGGGAGGAGTTACGACCACGGCAAAAGTTCCAGCAGGGAAGGCTACGACCACGGTGAAGGTGGTCGTAAGGAGTCAAAGGTGGTCGTAACGAGCTACGACTACACAGGGAAGGCCAGAACGTGGTCGGAAGCGACTCCGACCACGTCGAAGGAAGTGAACGTGGTCGTACGGGTGTTCGACCACGGTGAACAGTGATCGCCAGCATCACTGCGTGATCGTAGAAGGTTTCGATCACGGTATCTCGAGCGGCTGAAGGAAGGCAGCGGCAGCGATATCGCAGAGCGGTCGTAAATTGCTACAGTAAATTTACGACCACGTTGAAAAAGCGATCGGAGGAGATTGAGGCGTTCGGAATTAGTCGTAAGTACTCTGAACCGATCGTATTTGATTCTCACCGGTCGTAAACGACTCTAACCGGTCGTAAAAGGTCCTGGGAGGTCGTAAGACCTTACAACAGTTGGTATCAAAGCCGTGGTTAAACATGGCTGACACGGCGAAGCAGAGCGTGTCGCTGCAGTACCCGATCCTCAGTTCGGACAACTATCCGGTCTGGGCGATGAAGATGAAGGTCAACATGATCGCGCAAGGCGTCTGGGGTGCGGTCGAACCAAAGGAGAAGGACAAGGTCCTCGATGATCGTCTCGACAAGATGGCGATGGCAGCGATCTATCAAGCTGTGCCCGACTCGATGATGCGGCAGCTAGTCGGCAAGGAGACGGCGAAAGACGTCTGGACTACTCTGCAGATAATGCACCAAGGAGTAGATCGAGTGAAGGAAGTTCGACTTCAAACATTGAGGAGTGAGTTTGAATCATTGAAGATGGGAAAGAACCAGACTGTGGAGGAGTTCTCTGGGAAGTTTAACGAAGTCGTAAACGAGATCAAATCTCTCGGCGACGACTTGAAAGACGAGGTGGCGGTGAAGAAGTATCTACGAGTACTACCAGAGAAGCTTCTCTCGGTCGTAACTACACTCACGTACTCGCAAGACCTCTCGAAGATGAAGGTTGAGGAGGTGACTGGAGCGCTCAAAGCACACGAGCAGCTTCTGAAGAGTTATCAAGCCGACAATGAAGGACAAGGGCCTTACAACCAACAAGCATTGTTTGTAAAGGAAGACACGAAGAACCGAGGAGAATCGACATCAAGGGGCGGTCGTGGTCGTGGTCGTGGCACATCGACCGGCCGCGGTGCATCTCATGGACGAGGTCGAGGCTTCGATCACAGAGGTTGTGGACGAAGTGGTCGAGGAGGTGGTCGTGGAGGCGGCGACCGTCAGACCGACAAGTCTGATGTCCAGTGCTACACGTGCGAGAAGTTTGGGCACTACGCAGCCGAATGTCGGAGCCACATCCAGTGCCATAACTGCAAGAAGTATGGTCACTATGCTGCGAATTGCCGGAGTAAGAAGAAAGTAGAGGAAGCAAACCTGGCTCAAACGGATGAGCACAAAGAGCCGACATTGCTGTTGTCGCTCTGCACTGCAGACGAACCGACAATGGTTCTATTAAACGAGGAGAAAGTGTTTTCGAGTCTGTTGGAGAAAGGAGAGCAGACTCAAGAGCGGACGGCAGACTGGTATCTCGACAACGGAGCCAGCAACCACATGACGGGTACGTACTCGATGTTTTACGAATTAAATAAGAATGTGCTTGGAAGAGTACAGTTCGGAGACGGCTCGACCATTCAGATAAAAGGGAGAGGCACGATCCTGATGCAGTGCAAGGATGGAAGCCAGAGGAGATTGTCGAATGTATACTACATTCCAAGTCTACGAAGCAACATTATAAGCCTTGGACAATTGACTGAAGAAGGTTGTCGGATTGAACTCAAAGACACCTATCTGAAGATGTACGACCACACTGAGCGACTGCTGATGAAAGTACAGAGAACGGTAAACCGTCTGTACAAAATTCACATTGAAGCATGCAAGCCGAAGTGTATGAAGACTACAACCGATAATGCGGCCTGGCTATGGCACGCAAGATTCGGACATCTGAATTTCCAGAGTCTCAACACGATGGCGGGAAAAGAGATGGTGGTCGGATTACCGACAATCGACCACCCGGAGCAAGTCTGCGAAGGCTGTCTGGTGGCGAAACAAACTCGTAGCGTTTTTCCACAGCAGACGAGTTTTAGAGCTTCGCAACCACTCGAATTGGTTCACGTAGATCTGTGCGGACCAATCACACCTCGTACAGATGCCGGGAATCAATACTTCATGTTGATCGTGGATGACTATTCAAGAGCCATGTGGGTGTACATGCAGAAAAGCAAAGATGAGGCAAAGACGAACTTTCAGAAGTTCATAACTCTTGTCGAAAACGAAGTCGAAAAAAAGGTGAAGTCGGTCAGGTCAGATCGAGGAGGAGAATTCCTCGCGAAAGAGTTCGACTCGATTTGTGAAGAGAAGGGTATTGCAAGACTCTTCACGGCTCCGTATTCACCTCAACAAAACGGAGTCGTAGAAAGAAGAAACCGGACCGTGGTCGAAACGGCACGAAGTCTGTTGAAGAGCCGATTCCTGCCCGGGAGATTTTGGGCAGAAGCAGTACGACATGCTGTCTATCTGCTAAATCGTGCGACCACGCGATCTCTGGATGGAGTCACTCCGTATGAACAGTGGTCGGGAAGATAACCCAATGTCGAGCACCTAAGGGTCTTCGGATGCTTAGCCCATGTGAAGCCATCCACTTATCTCAAGAAGCTAGACGACCGGAGCAGACGGATGATTTATCTTGGCTCGGAACCAGGCACCAAGGCGTACAGGTGCTATGATCCGGTCGAAAAGAAGATTCATGTGAGCAGAGACGTGGTCTTCGAAGAGAACAAACATTGGGAGTGGGAAGAACACGAGGACATTGAGAAAGACATATCGAAGTGGGTAACCTTCGAAGTCGAAGAAGTCGATGCTGACAATACGGAAGAAGCTACGACCACATCTCAAAGCCAAACTTCGACCGGTGCTGATGATCAGGAAGTCTCACCAAATGAAGAAGAGTCTGATGAAGAAAATTCGAGCGATAGAATACCGAAGATGAGAAGCATAAGTGAGATTTATGCACAAACTGAACCAGTGCAGTCTGAAGAGCTACTGCTTTACACGACTGCAGAAGAACCTGGAAGCTATGAAGAAGCAAAGGGAGATGCATACTGGAGAGCAGCTATGCAGGAAGAGCTGAAGTCGATTGAAGAGAATGACACATGGGAACTCACCGATTTGCCAAAGGGTCATCGAGCAATCGGTTTAAAGTGGATCTTCAAGGTAAAGAAGGATTCCAAGGGAGAAGTCGTAAAACACAAAGCACGACTCGTGGCGAAAGGGTATGTTCAAAAACAAGGCATCGACTACGAAGAAGTCTTTGCCCCAGTAGCTTGTATGGAAACTATACGACTACTTCTTGCATTGGCAGCAAACGGTGGATGGGAGATTCACCACATGGATGTGAAAACGGCGTTCTTGAACGGAGACATTAAGGAGGAAGTTTATGTCTCTCAACCGCCGGGTTTTCAATCCAAGGAGCAAGCCGAGAAAGTCTTGAAGCTGAACAAAGCTCTCTACGGACTTAAGCAAGCACCACGAGCATGGAATTTGAAGCTTGACAAAAGTCTAACGGCACTCGGGTTCAGAAGAAGCAACTCTGAACATGCTGTGTACACGAGGGGAGATGCGAAGAACAGACTGATCGTGGGCGTTTACGTGGACGACTTGATCATTACTGGATCGAGTTCGAAGGAGATCAAGCGGTTTAAAGAAGAGATGAAGAGGCTGTTCAAAATGACCGATTTGGGACCTCTGTGCTACTACCTCGGCATTGAAGTAAATCAAACCGACAACGGCATAACACTTTGTCAGTCGAGATATGCTCGAAAGATTCTGGAGAAGTCGAGTATGGAAGAGTGCAATCCATGTCAAACCCCAATGGAGAATCATCTGAAGTTGAGCAAGACAGGCCCAGAATCACCAGTTGATGCCACGACTTATAGGAGCATTGTCGGAAGTCTACGGTATCTGGTGCACACCCGACCAGACATCTCGTTTGCGGTCGGATACGTAAGTCGTTTCATGGAGAAACCGACTCAGGAGCATATGAATGCCGTGAAGCACATCCTGAGATACATCAAAGGTACTTTGAATCTCGGGACTCAGTACAAGAGAGGAGGTGGAAAGTCGTTGCAGCTGACGGGCTACAGTGATAGCGACATGACGGGAGATGTCGACGATCGAAAGAGCACGACAGGCATAATGTTTGTGCTTGGGGAGAGTCCGATCAGCTGGCAATCTCAGAAGCAAAAGGTGGTTGCATTATCTTCATGTGAAGCCGAGTACATCGCAGCGAGCGCAGCATCTTGTCAGGGGGTCTGGCTCGCTCGACTGTTGAGTGAATTGTCAGATGAAGAAATTCAGAAGGTAACGCTCAGGGTTGATAACAAATCGGCTATTTCACTGAGCAAGAATCCGGTTCTACATGATAGAAGCAAACACATAGACACAAGATATCATTATATCAGAGATTGTGTCGAAGAGGGGAAGATCGATATCAACTATATCAGAACCGAAGAACAGAAAGCAGACATATTGACAAAGTCGCTGGGGCGAATAAAGTTTTCAGAGATGAAGAAGAAGATTGGCATGATCGAAGTCGAAAAACAAGATTAGGGAGAGAATGTTGTAAATAATCTTGTTTTAGAGTCATGTGCAAAATTTGGGTGTAATCGAAGTCGAGTTGCAACCGCAATTCAGAGTCGTAGGTGGAAACCTAGTCGAAGTCATATTAGAATCAGAGTCGGAGTAGGTGTTGAGAACCCGTGTTGAAGTAGGACAGCCGGGTATAAAAAGAGGCTTAGAGCCATGTATTCGATGAACCAAGCAATTGAGAAAATACCAAAAAGAGGGAAACACACAAAGCATTGTTTTGTCGTGTGATTGTGCAAGGAGTGGTCGGAAGGACTCACGATCACCGCAAGCGTGATCGGGAGGAGTTACGACCACGGCAAAAGTTCCAGCAGGGAAGGCTACGACCACGGTGAAGGTGGTCGTAAGGAGTCAAAGGTGGTCGTAACGAGCTACGACTACACAGGGAAGGCCAGAACGTGGTCGGAAGCGACTCCGACCACGTCGAAGGAAGTGAACGTGGTCGTACGGGTGTTCGACCACGGTGAACAGTGATCGCCAGCATCACTGCGTGATCGTAGAAGGTTTCGATCACGGTATCTCGAGCGGCTGAAGGAAGGCAGCGGCAGCGATATCGCAGAGCGGTCGTAAATTGCTACAGTAAATTTACGACCACGTTGAAAAAGCGATCGGAGGAGATTGAGGCGTTCGGAATTAGTCGTAAGTACTCTGAACCGATCGTATTTGATTCTCACCGGTCGTAAACGACTCTAACCGGTCGTAAAAGGTCCTGGGAGGTCGTAAGACCTTACAACACAGACTGCAAAGTACGTGCTTGCAAGGCATCAAGGGATCAAGCAGTTTGGGTCTGGTTGCATGCGTAATTTGTTAGTCTGTCAGACAGACAGTACACTAATTGTGTACAAAGTATCTATCATGCTTAATTTCATGCATGCTTACCAACACTTTTCCTGATTTAGGATTTGGAACCACTAGTCCATGGGAGGGGCAGGAAGCTGGGAGACATGGATGAAATGTACTTCGGAGTGTATCATCAACTCTTATATGCCAGGAAGATCAAACCTGTTCAAGGTATCTACCTTAATTTCCTTATCCGTCGCCACAAATAATTACCTCTTGTCAACTTCTGAACCATGTAATACATATGCGCCTTACATGTAGGTGCTCAATGGACGGGAATAGTGACAACAATTGCAGTTGAGATGCTAAAAGCAAACATGGTTGATGCTGTGGTTTGTGTACAAAGGCACCCAAACAAGAATCAAATGCCACATCATTGTTTTTCCTTGCGAAAGAGTTAATTCGTGGACTTGAATAATGTTGTTTGTTACCTCTGCAGTGATCCAGACGACAGGCTTGCTCCGAGGCCTGTTTTAGCCAGGTATTGTGAGATCCATTCCTTGTCAGTTTCAGAAATTTGCTACAGTATATGGCTTGTGCCTGACATTTCTTAAATATACAATTGTAGTTTCAGTAGTTGTTTGCTTGTCTCTGAGCTAAAAACTTTGTTACCAGTCCATCCATGAATTAGTCATGCTGCTCGGGCTTGCTGTAATGGAAGTAAGAGTTAATCTTTGTAACCATGCTCTGGTAGGACACCAGATGAAGTGATTGCAGCCAAGGGTGTGAAGCCAACACTATCGCCTAATCTCAATACGCTTGCCTTAATTGAGGTAAATATGTCTTTTTTTCACTCTATATGTCCCTTTTTGCTTTTGTCGCTAGCTATTGTGTTTTCTTGCCCTTCTCAATATACAGAAGCAAACAGATCATGATGGTAGATATCTGAAAGAAGTCAAAGAACATTAGCTCTTTGGACATGGACTTGTTTAGTTCAGAGATTAGCTCCCATATCCCAATTCTACGAAATCGAAATCAGTTAAATAGTATTTGTTTTGGCTACATGGGGATGAAAATCTATGTTAGCCTATTTAATCTTCCACATCCAATTGTGCTTTATGTTCCAATGTATTCCAAAGTAAACCAAAGTCAACTTTAGGTGCTCCTGCCAAAGACACTACACTTTCTCATTCTAATCAACTCTATCAGTACCTGAGAGTTTCACGATTTCCTTTGGCAGGCAGCTGGTGTAAAGCGTCTTCTTTTTTGTGGTGTGGGTTGTCAAGTGCAAGGTGTTTTCTATACCTAATCATTCTCCTAGTTCTGACAGTGACGGTTTATCATATCTCACAATCATGTAACGTGAATTTATTGGAACTACAGCTTTGAGATCTGTGGAGAAGTACCTTGGTTTGGAAAAGCTTTATGTGCTCGGCACAAACTGTGGTAAGTACTAATGGATCGCTCAACCAGTCAATCTTGAAAATTTTAATTACTGTGTTGCATGGAAGATATATTGGAGATTTGGCTTACAGTAAATATTCTCAGTGGACAATGGTACTCGTGAAGGACTTGATAAGTTTTTGAAGGCTGCAAGCAGTGAACCAGAAACTGTTCTACATTATGAATTTATGCAAGACTACAAGGTGACACTCCGAAATAACCAGTACCTTCTTTTCCCCATTTTGGCACAGTTTCATGTATGTCATATCAATAGCAATACATTTACTTTTTAAAATCAACAGTTTGAAAAAAATGGAATTCATAGTGTTACCATGCTGTTACTTTGCAAAATTTGATACGTGATAGTGTTATATAACTGAGAGTATCTGCAGGTTCACTTAAAGCATTTGGATGGGCATATTGAAGAGGCAAGTCACCTGTTTATCTATTATTCTACAGCATTGGTTCTTCCAAAATAATTTCTTTATTGCCTGATATAAAGCAGGTTCCCTATTTTTGCCTGCCAGCAAAGGACCTAGTTGATGTTATTGCACCGTCATGCTACAGGTACTCTCTGTCAACTGTATAAACATGTTGCCAGATTTTCTCCAAAATTTCTAGCCATCATTCACAACCGAGCTAATGGTCTTACTTCTACCATCCTGCAGCTGCTTTGACTACACAAATGCCTTGGCGGTAAGGTTCCCATCGTTTTAAATTTGAATAGATACTCTTGTTGGAGTGGAAAATCATCGATTGAAAGGAATCATCTGATTTCTGGCTACAACAGAATCCATTGTTCCTTCTGCCCGTCTACAGAAATAGAAATTCTTACATCATGTCTTGTTGATACCTCACAGAGCCTAGAATAATAATACGACATATACTCATACTGGCAGTGAATGCATCATCTAACTTGGACCGGTCTTATCATTTGATAACTGGAATTGTTATTTCCTGACAGCTTTTCAGAAATTGGACAAACTTAAAAATCTCAATTAATTTTCATATTTTTACCTTGATTTTATGTTTATGAAGTATAGGTCTGAAAAGAATTAAACTCTGTTCTTCTTTTCACAAGTTTGGTCATGTGCTTTAATTACGTGAGTACATCTCCGGGTTGATATTTGTATATATTTTTTAAGACGACATGATCATCCTTGTGCTCTCTATTTCCTTTTTCTGTTGCTATTCCAACAGTTTGCTCACTTATAGAAGCAGCCCACATCTAAAAGTGTTAGTTGAAAACCTGCAGGATTTGGTAGTGGGCTATATGGGTGTACCAAAGTACTCTGGGGTTTCCATGACACAGCACCCTCAGTATATCACGGTCAGGTAAAGTGAATGTGATGGCATTTGTTACTAGTTATTGTCTGGCAAATTTTGATTGCTCAGGAGCGAATTGATTTTATTTCTGATCATAACGGTAAGGAATGATCGCGGAAGGGATATGCTCAGCCTGGTAGAGGGCCTTCTGGAGAGCACACCTACGGTTAGCAGTGTACGCATCCATCCACAGCTAGCCAGAAAAGATTAATCATACAGTGTGGTACTAGTACTGCATTATATATGTGGTTGTGCCTTTCTTTTTCAGGGCGTCAGGCAACCATTTGTTATGGAGACAGTTAAAGCTGACGATGAAGCAAAGATGGGTATATTATATATGCAATAATATGAATCTTAGATGCATGTGTTGTTTGATCTGCAGCATTAATTAATGAATTGGTTCTAAAATGTGATTGACTTGCGTATAAGCTGGAGGTTGAATATAATTTGCAGGGAGAGGTCCTTCTAGCCCAGTTCCTAGATTTGTGGGTAACATCATTGCCTTCCTGCTAAACCTGGTTAGTATGTACTCCTATGTATACTATATGGCACTGCCAGTGAATATAATGCTTTCATACTACATTAATTAATTTAATTTTTGGATGTGTTTGCACGTACGGAATTGAATTTGAACAGTATGGTTAGTCAATAGTATATACGGATGGGATTGGGATGTGATGGATGATGGTTTGGGTTTCAGGTTGGGCCTAAGGGCCTGGAGTTTGCTCGCTACTCTCTGGATTACCACACGATAAGGAATTACCTCCATGTGAAGCGGGCATGGGGAAAACAGAGGTGCGTATAACACATATATGCATCTAGCTAAGCTGGTAGTGCTAGTAGTAGGTGAATTAAGCAGTGCGTGGTAGCCAGCATGCACATATATGAATGTGTTACTCGATGGATGGAATGGAATGAATTGAATTGAATTGGATGGTGATGATGAATAGTATTTGGTTACATCCATGCAGAGCGGAGCAACACATGCCATCGTATGCCAAGAAAATCGTGGAAACGTACGACAAGGACGGTCGAATCGAGTCGATGCTGCTCTAGCTAGCTAGAATCTGTGTGTATATGTATGTACGCACGTACGTACGCCATGCCTCTGCCTCCTCAACATGATCGAGGAAGAAGAAACGTACGTACGTATATGATACTAGTTGATTGCCCATGTGTTGCCATAGATCTTTTTTGAAAAAAAATATCATGTTTGAAACCACAAAATAAAATCATCACCGTAGTCTCAATACAGCAACTTGCAACAAAAGAATTCGTCCAACCACATGCTTCGATCCTCGTCTACTCGACCATGTAAAAGCATTCTTCCTGCAAAACACGAGGAATCACAAGAATAACGGAATTGGGAATGCCCAATCTCCTCTAGGTTGCATCTGTGTGTCAAACCTAGGAAGAATAAGCGTATAGCTTTCTCTGAAAATAATAGATTGATTCATAATGGTCTTTGGAATACATCTTCACTTTGGATTTATACAGATAAAATATATGCTTGCATATAATTAAATAAAATAGTAGCTCCATATCTCCAAATATAATAAATAAAGACCCAGTTAAATTAGAGTTCACCTAGTAATATTTAATACGGCTTAATAATTCTTTCCAGTCAAATAATATATTTAACTAAAAATCGCTAGTATGCCTATATCCGCATCATCCTCCACTTTTTCAAGAAAAGCCATCCTTAGTTTTTGATAACCTGAAAATGTACTAAATAAAGAATGCAACATGCATACATGGTATATATATTTATCATTTACACTCCTCCCATTTATCACATTATGATTACCCGAAGATGTAGTAAACAAAAAGAATAACACATATGCATGGTATATGTAGGAATCAATTATTGTGATATTCTCATTGTTTTGCGTAAACCAATTAGTACAGTAGCAGTTATAATATGTATACATTACAATACTATCTTTCACATCATTCTCCCTTCCATGACAAAAAGTCATCCTCGACTTTTCTAAGAACATAGACAAGATATCAAAGGGCAAAACCCGATCAAGTTGGTTAAATATGGGGGAGAAAATTGTGTCTTTCATGCTTCAACTGTGTTGCTCTAATTACTTGTACATAATTGTACATCAAACACATGAATAAGTAGACTTATGAAATCTTTTTAAACATCAAGCACTATTGTTTAAACTTATCTCATTGTGATCATGTTATTGCACAAAAGATTGTTTATCCAAAATATACTATTTCAATTCAGCAAGTTTATCACATGTAATACATATTCGATAAACATGAAACTTCTTGTATACATCATAATTTCTAATCAAATTAAATTTATATGTATACCCATAGGTACTAACTAGTGATTTTTGACATGTAATTTCAAAAACATTCTCAATCACACTAGAAAGTTCTAAAGGTTCATTAAACATGATATAGTATAAAGAATCATAAGGGAATGTTTTTATTAAGAACTTCTTGATGAGTAATTAGTTCCATATTATGTAAATTAAGTACATTAAATTTAGAATGTGGGTTTTCCAATTGGGCACAAGGATTCTCATTTTTACTCACATTTTCTAGATGAACTACCAATATATCATCATTATTGTTGCCTTGAACGTTCTCCTCAGTTGATATAGGTGATGTAGGTAATGTAGCTTCCACTTCAAGCAATGTGGTTTGTTTAGTATTTATCTCATCTTCTTCATTATCCTACTCAAAGTGAGAAAGTACAACACTAGAAGTAGAGAGTAAGTTGTTAGTATACATAATAACTTCTTTTTCTATCATCTATTTCTCTCTTTTCTTTTTGTGTATATCTCTCACTCTCAATTTTTACGCTCTCAACCTCACATATGGTGAAATTATACAACTCATACTTTTTATCACTCTCACTCAATGTAACTATGTGGCTCTCATCCTTACATGGTTTTGAAGTATCTCATCCTCTATAGATCGTGGGCCAGTAATGGCACAATTACCATCAACCATGATATCCTTATATAGCAACGGGGCAGCATTACATGGTGCCTTGACTAAAGAGAAAGTCCTATACTCGGTCGTTCTTCTCATGTGACGCACTCGTGAAGGCATACGAACTTAAGTGTGGCCTCAAGTCGAACCATGGTGTACGCCTTTTCATAATTCTCCTCTTCTCATCTATAGTATAATTCGTAAGATCCTGCATACGATCATTATATTTTAAATGAACAGTAGTAGCGACCTCAGAATTCAAATCTCTTTTGAAATAAGCCCTCATTGCACATGCCTCTGTGATGTTAGTATGATATATAGTATAATCTAGCTCATCATAATAAGATTGGACAGATTGACGTCCTTGACGAATGCTCTTCACATGATGAAGTAACTCAAGTTCATACTCATATAGCATAAACTCTTTTCTCGTGACCTTCTTCAATTCTTTCCAAGTAGTGACATATTGCTTCTCATGATATCGCTTCCACTAAGTGCATGCATATTTTTCAAATTCTATGGTGGCTTGTGTCACTTTCTTGGCTTCAGACAGCTTCTGAAACTTGAGGTCACATTCAAGTTGTTCCACCCATTCGAGATACTATGTTAGATCTGTACTTCCATAGAATGGGAAATATAAGTATTGAGAGTCACACCATGAGGAACGAAATATTGAATATCCTGCCATTGTTAGTATTGCAAAAATAGCAAAGAATATGTGAAATTATGTGGAATCACTCATCCTCACCCTTTTTTTACTCTTCGGATCGTGAAGACACACATACCTTGGTGACAGTAGACAATCAAAGGTGATAGATCAAGTGAATTCAAAGTCCAAGTGTTGTATGGAACAATGGCTTGTATGTGTAGCTTGGAGGGATATATGTAGCAAGGAGTAATAGATATGTAACTCAGTTAATGCAAAATCAAATAATAATCTAAAAGTTAATAATGCCCTAAGTTATTGTCATGGGATATAGGATAAAGCTTGTAAAATAGGACGTTTAACAAAGTGGGTATAAAAAACCTATATGCCCCGCGGACTCTCCGCGCGGAGGCGCGCCCACGTCGCCCCGCCCGCACGCTCCGGCCGGCGCGTGGCGGGGAATCTGCGTACGGCCGGGGAGGCGCTTTCCCTGTATTTTCCAAAAATTACGTAAAGGTCCTTTTTTCCTCACGAAAAGGTCCCTGACAGTTTTTAGGCCCCGTTTTTTTAAAACACCCCTCCACTTCACCGAAATTTTTTATACTTTGCAGGATAGCGCCCCGCGGTTTTCTAAATTATGTACGGGTCCTCGTTTAGTTACGTACAGGTCCTCGTTTTTTTACAAAAAAGACCTTTGACTTTTTTGGAAATACACATGTGCCCTCGATTTTTTAGTACTCTGTCCATTATGACCGGGGGAATGCCCCGCAGGACGCTCAGCCACGTCGCCCCGCCCGCGCGCTCCGGCCGGCGCGTGGCGGGGGAATCTGCGTACGGTCGGGAGGCCCATTTTCCCTCTATGTTACTGAAATTATGTAAAGGTCCTTGGTTCTCGCGAAAAGGTCCCTGCCAGTTTTTTTTAAAACACTTTTTTTTGCAAAAACACCCCTCCACTTCACCGAAATTTTGTACACTTTGCAGGATGGCGCCCCGCGGTTTTCTAAATTACATACAGGTCCTCGTTTAGTTACGTACAGGTTCTCGCTTTTTTACGAAAAAGACCTTTGACTTTTTCAAAAATACACATGTGCCCTCGATTTTTTTTTTAAAAAAGTCCTCACAAATTATCGTCTCTTTTACTTCGGTACACACGATGGCTGGCGCGGCGTGACGCCGCGCTTATGAGGCTAGTAAACTCAATGCAACAACTAAGAAACACGCAGCCAAATAAGCTAGACCGAAGTGCTTCCAAGAGTATAGAATTCTGAAATTCTCCCTTAAAAGAACAAAGCCGAGAGCACCCTTTTTTTCACGCCTCTTTTCTTTTTTTTCTTCACTGTTTTTTTAAAACCGGTTTTTTTAAACCAAATCTCTGTTTCTTTTTTTTTTCTTATGCCCTCGGTTTGGATATGTGAACAGGAGGGAGAGAAAATAATGTCTTGTGACTTGTGCAGCACTAGGCTCTCTCCCTGCTAGTTTCTCACGGGAGTTAAAACAATGCAATCAGTGAGCAAAGAAAAGGACTACACGGTAGTAAGTTTTCTGTGGGGTGTTTAGCCCACAGAACAGGGACAGCTAACAGAGCTGCAAGGTGTCGGGACCCCGGATTTCTGAACCAGGACCCTCTGTGTATTACCGCACTAGTCCCAGATCAAAGCTAGTGCACACAGTCAAACAGTGATGATTCGTAACCAACAACGCTTTATTACAATAATTGAGAGTACAGACCGAAAGGTCTCTTATTACAACTGAGGTTTCAAGACCTCACACACACACAAAACACAGCGAAAGCAGAAATAAATCCAGAGAAGACCCATCAATACGCCACAGGCAATTGACTGGGGAAGCGCGACCTAGAACTCCGGGAAGCCTTCATCGAATCCACACGCGAAGTAGTCGTAGTCTGCCTCCTGAGCTTCGTATTCTTCTGAGATTTATTTTTGAGAGCAACGCGTGAGTACATAAAGTACTCCGCAAGTCTTGGGAAAAATGCATAGATGCAAGGCTTAACAAAGGAAGGCCATATGGTTCTTTTGCACAAATCAATATTTGAAATCTCAATTACTACTAATTATTTTCGAAGGCATCAATTTAATGAAGTAAATGTTTTAACAGAACTAACTTTCTAGTGAAGGTTCCAACTACCAACACTAGCTAACCAATTACCATTGGTCAAGTTTTAAACTGCGGGTTCCATCCACCCTCTCTGGCTCCATCCGCCAGGATTCCCTTCCGAGAGTTCCCTCCACCCTCGGAATACAAAACTTTTGATTTTAAAACAAAGCCAGAAATCTACCATGTGAATGCATTCCTTGCCCACCCTTGACCGTGGGCACGGCTATTCGAATAGTTTTACACTCTGCAGAGGTTGTACAACTTTACCCATAAGAGATAATTTATCCTAAAAGTCAACACGCTTCTTTTGGCATGAGACCCAGATAAAATATCACAAAGCCTTTACCTTACTCTAATCTAGCTAGATACCACCCGCTGAGGTTTCACCGCAGGTAGGCTAACTGCCCGAACCGAAGCCCCCTCTTGCGCCATATGAGTACAGTAAATCCCTGTCCCTCACTGTGAATAACCAGTCCATCCCTGGCATCCACTTTCCACTAGTGGCACCTAAACTAGACTATCGTAAGTTAGTCAGCTAGGTCGTACCCATATAGACTTGTGGTTGTACGGTTAATGCTCAGTCTGGACAAACACAAGCGTCGGTCCTTAATTGACTAGGGTGGAACATACACTTAACAAGTTCTCGTGCTTACTGCACCAACCCAAACAGCCATCCACCCTAATCTAAACCAACTTTCACATTTTTATTTTATTTTAAAATCACAGTGACAACTCCAATTGCCACTCCACTTTCAAACACAAGGATTTAATAAATCATAATTTCCCATTTTCAAGATTTTCCAAAGGATATTAGATAGCATGACTAAGCATTAAACTACTCATCTACTATTCACAAAGATTAATAGTAATCTCATTATTGAGACAAAGGAAGTTCTAGGGTGACAAGGTACATGGCAATCAATGTCAAATGAGGGCATAACAAAGTGGATATAACTAATGCCTTAAGATTTGAATTATCATTTTATGTAAATAGCAATGCACATAATTTAAATAATTAAAACATTTCAAAATCATAAATTCAAGATGATCAAAGGAGACTTGCCTTCTTGTGCACTGGTTGGTCCCTCTTGCTGCGGTTCGACAAACTCTTCGGCGACGTCGGGTTCTACGCGCGAAACGACAAAACAAACACAATAAATTCAAATAAAATTCAAATGAACTCCAAAAACTCCAAACCCAGAACCAAAAGATAGAGCTCAATTTTAGATGAATTTAGGAAAAAGATTCGGGTCAATCGGAGTTCGGACGAAGGAGAACGAGCGATCTAAAGTTTGCCGGGGCGAGAAAATGCTGGAAGTTCACAGATGTTACTGTTCATCCGAGAACAGTACTTTTGGCGAGAAGGCTAGCGCTGGCGAGAGGAGGCATGGGAGATGAATATAACTAGCAAAATGGGTTGCTAGGGACCCAAGGCACACATAGGAACTGACGGCACGCCAAACGGAGATCGTTGACGGCACGGGCGGCTACAACGACATGGGTAGGAGAGAGGAATAAAATCCGGGCAAGGAACGTGGAGAAGTAGGGTGAGCACGGGCTGTAACACGGCTTGGTGAAGTTAGGAAAATTATCGGCTTGGCCAGAAACCCACCGGAGACAACGCAAACGACGTTTGAACGACATCGGGAAGGAAAAAGAGAAACTTAATATCTTGGTGCTCGGTGAACGAAATCTAAAACCACTTGGAGGGTAGCTACCTGGGATGGTTTGGCACAAAGTGACGCGAACGGATTGGTGAAAACATCACCGGGTAGATGGGGGACACGAGATGCCATTGGCGGCCATGGCGAGGTTCGGAGGCAAAAATTTGTGGAGGCTTTTCGGGGAAACGAAAGTGAGCACGGCGTAGAACGCGGCGAGACAAGTCTAAGAAAAATTACGTCAAGGGCTAAAGCTTACCGGAGGCGACGAATCGACGTCGGGAATCACAAACGGCCATTTTCGCGGAAAGCTCAATTCCTGACAATTGGCTCCATGAAAAATTAAAGAAAATGGTAGGAAAATTTCTTAGAGGCTAGGACACAATATGACGCGAACAAAAATCGAAGCGCTTACCAAAAAGGGGTGTACGCGCGAAGGTACAGTTTTAGTGCCTGGGCCTGACAAGGTCGACGAGGACTCGGGGGATCTTCAGGTGATGGCGATGGAAGCACAATGTAGAACGCGTCGAGGCAAACTCAACGGTGCAAGCGGCTCGGCCAAAGGACATCCGATGGTGGCGAAACATGGCGAAGAAGACTTTTGGTGACCATCGGGTTGACATCGGTGTTCCGGGCAAACGGAGAGAAGTTAGCGGGTGAGGTTTACGGCGAAATGAAGAGGAGAATGTAGGGAACACAATGCTCACCTCGGTTATGGCGGAACATGCACGGTCGGCTCGCAGCGAGGAGAGAAGCGACGGCGCAATTTGGCCACGGTGCTCCGGCGATGTTCCGGCGAAGCTCCGGCGAAGGCGAGGAGAGCACCATGTAGAACGCGCAAAGGCGAAGCTAATGGTGTGGCCAAATGTGGCGGAGCTCCACTGTAGGCGGCGCAATCGGCCGAAGAATGCCGTTTTGTTGGCGAGAAAAAAAATGCCGATTGCGGCGAGGAGAAGGGGAGAGAGGCCTTGAGATTTCTGAGGCTTGGTGAGGATAAGGAGAGGCACCCGGTGCTCCCTTTTATAGGCGCGGAGGTGGACCGGATGGGGAGATCCGCGAGGGAATGTCTTTTGGTGCTATGGCATATTCCCAGCGAAATTGGTGCATGAAATTGGGGCCAAGGCCGGGAATGGAAAGCTCTTGATGAGAGGATTCAAATGCATCTTGTTTCGCAAGAAATGGTTGAGAAAATCAAAAGCTCTTGAAGCTTCAAAATCCCGCTCATGGCGCTGCGCGTGCGCTCGCGTCTGGAGAACGAAGATGAATAGTGAGGAGAGAGAAAATAACAATAAAAAATAATTTTTTTTAAGAAAAATAAAATAAATTCGAAAAATTCAGAAAAATTTCACCAAAATCCTTAGACCCGAAAATATCAAATAAAATAATTTCAGATTTATTTTAAGTATATTTTAACCATTAAAAATATTTTTACTTTCTAAGCTTTAATTTAATCCAATTAAATTCAAAAACTCCACAAATTTGAAAAGAGGACAGAAATGGATATATTGGAATTTTTCATGAGTTTAGAAATTTGAATGGGCTCATTCTGAGTTAAAATGAAGAAATACAAGCGTTTGGAAGTTTGAGAGCAGAGAAAAAGAATAATCTGATTTTCTGGAATTATTTTTGAACTGAAAAAATCAGATTATGATGTCATCAAGGGAAATGATTTTCAGAAGAATTATTTTTCTATGGGAAAGGGGATTTATATGCCAGGGTGATGTCAGCAAGGATTTTGATTTTCTGGTCGAATTATTTTTCAACAGAAAAAGGGTTTTATTCACTAACAGGTGGGACCGGCTTTTGTGGACTAGGTCCATAAACCGGGGAGAAGGTTGAGGTGGCACGCAGTTGGCCGTAACGCTTGCGTAGCTCACGGTTGCTGAGGTGGCGCACGGGGATTGAGGGCATCAGCGGATGACGACGCTGCTGGGGTCGGCGAGGGGTACGCGAGAGGGAGGAGGACACGGGGAGTTAAGTGCACCTTGGCACGACACTCAGAAATTATCGGTGGTAGCCGGCGACAAGGATGCAGGGGTGGCGAAGTGAGGGCGTTGGCGGCAGGGCTCTTCGGCGGTGGATTCACTCGGTTGAGGGGCGGGGATGTGCGCACGGGTCTAGCGAAGGTGGAGGCAACGAACGGCTATCGGTTACACCAAAGTTAAGGTTGGCATAAAAACGAGTAAAGAGGGAGATAAGCGGGGTTTAAAGTGGGGAAATGGTGGAGGTTGAATGCGGGAGTGATTAGGCTTTCAATTGTAGCAAATGCCCGGGCTAACGAGAAGAAACAGCCAAATTCAAAAGCTCAGGCGGGCATTAATGGTGGCGGTGGAAGGTTGAAGAAGGCAAGAAGAAAGAAGAAGCTGACAGGCGGGGTTGGGCTGTCGGCGAGACGGAAGACAGAGGAGGAAGGAGTGGACGGTCGGATGAATGCCACGAGGCGAAAGAAAAATCAGGGCCATCGGATTAAAACAAAGGAGTAAGTGAAGGTGGGTGGCTGAGATTAAACCGGGCGAGGATGGATTGAATCAGGGAGCGACACGTGATGGCCGAGTAGAGAGGTTGAGGATTAAATTTGATTTAGATTTTGAAAAAAAATTAGATAAATCCAAATAAAGTTCAAATACTTTAAATTAATTAATTTGAAATTAAAATTTTCAAAGAGCGAAATTTTGGGATGTTACACAAGGCTGCATGGGGAAGCACACGAAAAGCGGGAGCGATGCGAATCGCAGGGTGCAGAGGCAACGCGCGTGAGTTTTTGTTACTCGGCAATCTCTCATACAAACAACTTAAAAGTCATAAACCACAGTTAAAAATTATAAGCTGCAGCTAAAAAGAACAAGTCAGGCGACGGTGTGATGAAAGTAGGGTTTCTTTTTTTTTAAGCGAAAGAAAAGTAGGGTTTCAGTAGCTCAGATAATTAATGAGGCGCCTGTAGCAGAATTTTGATGGCGAAAAAGAATTGCAGCGGAACTTTGTGGATAAAAATTTTGGTATTTTCTACTTTCATAGATGCAATGTGATAGCAACTGAGAACAATCTAACACAAGGGTTACAATTTGATAATGCAAAACTAAGAACAAATCTAAATACAATGATCTAGGTATATGGTAGTGTTGTGGTTACAGACCAAACAGAGAGAGAGTATGGCTTAGAGTTTCTCCCTATGGCCTGTGCGGTATATATATATATATATCCATATGGGGAGTGCTTTTACAATTATACCCTTACATCCGAGTATTCCCCTCAGGGGCACTTATGTCATTACACATGTCCTATTTTGGGCCTTACATTCCTTTAACAGGCCCGTTGGGCTCAGGTGGGGGCCACCCTACAACAGGAGCCTCTTATGGTGAAGGGCTTCACGGGCCGAAGCCATGTCGCCGAACCCTTTGGCCCCCTCCGTCCCTACGGCCTGTGAGCTTTTCCAACGTTCGGCGGAGCTTTACTGCTCGGTGAAGTGTTGGTCGTGGCGCGGGGGTATGGGGCTGGGCAGGTTGGCGAAGTCTCCGTCGTCCACAGGGCGACGTCGGCGTAGGAGTTGGAGTCGAAGTTGGGGCCGAAGTCGCATCCGGTTTGGCAGGGTCGGTAGTTGCCCGGGCCGCCCTCAGCCGCGGGTTCTTAGGGCTGCGAAGGCGAAGTTGGAGCGGAGGCATACCCCGCGCCGGTTGCTTTACGTGGGCGCGAAGTGGGCGCGGCTCCGCAGTTTGGTGGTGCGTCTTAATGGATCCTAGGATCGCGCCGACCCTTGGGATGGCAGGAGTAGGCTGCTGCAGCCGTACATGCTTTCCCACCCGAGGTGTACACGCGGCGGGCCATGACTGTCGTGTCGTGGGCTGCCAGCGGTAGCACGACCATGGCCGCTCGCCCCTTCCCTAGAAGGGCGGGACGCGTGGCGGGCTGCCATGGGCGCGTCGTGCGACCGCTACCCACCTACCCGCGCGCGCCCCTAGTTGCCAGCGGTTGCGTTTTCCGATCGTGAATAGCCGAACCGCTGGGCTCCCGCCGGTTGCGCCGCGCTGGTTGGGCTCCTGCCAGTTGATCAGGTATATATGTTCTGCTGATGTTGCGTTGTACCCGCATCGTACAGCCGGATAGGTGGCCTCCTGCTCGCGCACCGTGCTCCCATATGGAAATGGCGAGGTTTGACCTGTTCTCGTAGACAGATATGCTTGAGTCCAACTGCATCCTCTGATTGTGCCCACCAACACTACCATCAGGAAATGTTGATGTACTGAAGCTTATCTGTTTATGAGAACATGTCAAAACCTGCCGTAAATTAGCCTTTGCATTCCCGAAGTTGCACTACACCGCATGGCCTGCATTTATGCCTGGTGGGAGTCGACACGCGGCGGGATGCTACTAACGCGTCGTGCGCTGACAGGTCTTTATATGACCGTGGTCGCGCCCGACTCGCGCGGGCGGTCGCGACGCTTTGGCTTCGGTCGCGATGCTTCGGAGGTGAGCGGTTTGTCTTCCGCCGGTACGCTTACCGGTGGTGCGGGGGGAGGGGTGTTTAAATACCCCCGTGGTACCACGTCATCGCCTCCTCCACACGCTTTCTGACTGCCCTTCTCGTCTCCTGCTCTTTGATTTTCTTTCCACCGCACTTCCCTTCGGCCGTCGTTTAGTTCCTGGGTAACGATGGCGCCCGACGGCGAGCACGCTCAAACGATCGGCAAGTACGCTATCCGCCGGCGGCCCTTGCCGCTTGAGGTGGAGTACGCGCTCGAGGGGTGCGACCCGGCGGCGGCAGACAAGTGGTGGGTGGCGACGGAGAGGAAGGAGGGCCCTTACTCCAGCGTCTTGGGTCCGACGCTCGTGACAGAGGAGACGATCCGCACCTTGCTGCATGAGGGGAACCTGTCGGACCGCCAGGCAGTGCGGCTACCCACCAATGACGAGGTGGAACCGCGACCTGAGGAGTCGGAGGCGATTGTCTTCGTCGCCTACTTTGAAGCCGGGCTGCGCATCCCGGCCGCGATGATCGTTGGCGATGTGTTGCGAACCTTCAGGCTGGAGCTGGCGCAACTGACTCCGAACGCGCTGGCCTGCCTCGCCGTGTACAGCTGGGCCTTGCGCTCGGAGGCGTGCTGGCCCGGTGCCTCGATGTTCGCCTATCTGCACGATGCACGGTGCCAGCCGAAGGAGCGGAAGGATGGGACGCTGTCGAACTTCGGCAGCGTCAACTTTATACTGCGGTCGCCGTGCGGGGAGCTCTTCCCCGCGAACTCCACTCGAGCGAAGTGGGAATCTGGCTGGACAAGACGGTGGTTCTACCACCGTGTGGAGAGCGGTAGCGGTCTCGAGTGACGGGCCAGCCGATGGCGTTCAACACCACGCCCATTATAACGCTCAACTCCGAGGACAGGCGAAGGGCGCGAAGGCTTGTGGGGTCACCGCCCGCTTCAACATGCGCGACCTCGCCGAGGAGTACATTATGTACGGCGTGGCGCCGCTCACCCATGAGTGGCGTCTCCCTGCCAGGAAACTCCGGGACGACAATGTTCGCCCGTCCATTTGCTCGCTACCAGCGCCCTCCGGACTTCATAAGCCTCGGCCGTGTCCTCCTTGACTTTCGCTGTTCGCTGCATCACTTTTGACCACGCTTCTTGTCTCGCCTAGGAATGCGCTTGAAACATGTTCCTTGGGCCATATACGGTCAGGGAGCACGAGCAGCGTACGGCTGCAGTCACGAAGGTGGGGCTGGGGCGGATAAACCGCGTGTGCGAGGCCCTGGGCGTTCACGTGCCGGAACGCGCCTCTCCGGCTTCGAGCCAACCGCGACATCAAGATGACGGCGCCCCAGGGAAAAGGGGGCCGTCTCGCGGGAAGACTCGGACTGCTACGGCCGCTCCCAGCGCGACAGCTGCCCCTTATTGATGCTGCGGGTGCGGAATCTGATTCGGCGAAGTATGTCGACTCAGACTTGGAGATGAGTGTGGATGGCGGGGGTGAGAAGTCTCCGAGCGGTGGCAAGCATCGGGATTGTGCCATGGACGACCAGGAGGGGGAAGTCCGGCCGCCTGCGGCGGTCGCCGAGGTGGAGCCATCGTCTGCTGGCGACACCAGAGTGAAGTCGCCGCCTGCGATGGTGACAATGTCGGGGCTGCCCTTCGCGGAGGCCGGCGGAACGAGGTCTCCGCCAACAACGGCGTCCGAGACAGAGGTGCCTCCCGCGGAGGTTACTAGGGCGGGGCCTCCGCCCATGAGTGTTGCTACAGTGGAGCCTTCTGCGGCGGTTACCGAGGCGGGGCCTTCACCTGCTCCTCCCAGGGCGAAGCGGCCATGCCTGCGATCTCCCCTTCATCGGACTTCAAGGGGATTTTCCATGGCGACCCGTGTTGGGAGCTTGTGGGACTCCGACTCCGAAGCCGAAGTCCCCATGTCTCACGTCCCTCCGGCCCCTCAGGCCGCATCGGTCGTGGCACGGGAACAGCTGGCACTGGGTCCTGATGCGGAGATTCCCCTGCCGCGAAGGCCGGTGCCGTCCCTGGGGGCCGATGCCGTCCCTGGGGGCCGGTGCCCCTGTTACTCCGCTCGAAGTTGAGGGGACGTCCCAGCGAAGTCCACCTTTGGCCACCGAGGGTAGGTTACCTTGATATAACCTGACATAGCTTCGCAGTACTCCTATAGGGCACTAACCGATACACCCTCTTGCAGCGATGCTCATTCCGGAGGACGGGCGATCTCCGGGGCGCGGGAACATGCTCTCGAGGGGGCGTCCGATGCGCCAGAGGCTGCCGACGCGAACGCCGCAAACCCGAACCTAGCGGACTTCGTGCCTCCCTCGGAAGTGTTGGGGGCGTGGCGCAGGGTCGCGAATGACGCGGCCGCGAGCATTGACTCACAGGCGCTGTTGTCCTACGAGGCGGAGCACCTTGGGGACGCATTGGAGGTATCGGGAGTGAGGGTAAGCATTTAGCCTTATGATGATACGTGGCTGCTTTAGAATCTTGCTGACCACTTTATCGTACAGACCCTCGTTTTGGCCCAGGCGCTGCAGGCAGCTCATGCCCGCGAGCGGAGGGACGCTAGAGGACCGGTTGCGAGCCACCGAAGAGGCCCTGCGTGTTGCCGAGGGGACGCGCGCCGCCAAGGACGACCGCATCCGCCGCTTGGAAATAGAATGTGCGGAGGCGAAGTTGTGCGCCGAAGCGCTTGTGGTAGCGGCGCGGCTGTCAGCCACGGAGATAGCGCGACGAGAAGTTGCGGAGGAGCGGAATGGCTTACTCCAGCAAATTGCCGCGCTGGAGAAGGAGAAGGACGGACTCGCCGCGTCTCTAGCGGAGCGGGACCAGGCTCTGGGCGATGCTTCGGTGGCTGCATGGGATGCCATGCTGGCCCTGGAGAGCACCCTGGAGGATCTTATCACCGAAGTGCCGCCCCGCTCCTTTGGGCCCGAAGAGCTGTCGCGGACCCTTGCCGGATTGGGGATGCAGCCAACATTGCCCGCAGCTCCGCGACGATGTTTGGCAACTGTTGTAGGGGTGGCCCAACCCCCCGTGACTGGGCCGTGCAACTAGTCCAATATGTAATAGGCCCAATAGTGTAGAGGAATATAACAGTGTAAATATACCAGTGTACCCCCATCCTTTGTAAATACTAAGGGGTAGAATGGGGATTTCCCATTCTACCCCACTCACATATATATAAGCCCCTAGGAGGGGCAAAGGGGGACACATCTCCCTCATTCTCACCACCTCTCCACAGATCTGGCTCTCCTCTTTCTCTCCTACTAGTCCCCTCTTTCTCTGTTTAGCCCGTAGCTACGACAGGTGGCGCCGTCCGTGGGGACGACGAAGTTACGTGCGGAAGAGATTTTTCCAACATCCAGCAAAAGCGACGGCTGTGTGGATTTTTTCTGCTCGTGGCAGCACGCTGCTTCAGTTCGTGGCGTCTGTAGAGACAGATAAGTAGTTTGCTTGTTAAAAATTTAACCATCCTGAGCTATGGAGTCGTATAGGCTTTGTCTGTGTACTTCGTTCTGTTTCGTAGACGCAATATTGAGTAATCCAACTGAGTCGCCCAGACACACTACTCAATAGATCTAATCGAATCGTCTATTTTTTATGTTGCTTCTATCTCCGTTCGCCTAGATGCAGGAAAGTGATGTCTTGGACCGCGGAGATGGCCAGTAGGAGCCTCGACCTTCGCCTCACCGAGGTCTGAGCTGGCCACGCCTACCCCGCCACGGCCGCTCCGTACGCGACGTAAGACTCCGCAGGCGAAACATCGATCTCCGCTTGGCGCCTGCGCGGGGTCTTCGGCGCCTGAGCGGGGCCTTCGCCTCCGGCCGCAGCCTTTAGGCTCAACTTCGCGCACGCAGTAGACTCCGCGGCGACGCGCCGGGCTCCGCATGCACGCACTCTGCATGGGCTCTCAGCACGTGTATGCATGCATGAGTACCACTCGAAAGCCAGCAATATGTGGTCCGCGCACGAAATACCCATCCACGAAGTCTCTACCCACTCATGCACGCATTTAAGTTACGTATGCAGGTATCCATCCGCATATTCAGTCGCGTGTTCGCCCGCGCGTGCACGCGGCTCAGCCCGGGAGAGCTCTGCAAGTAGGAGCGCGTGCGAAGCCAGCGTTGGCTCGCTGCCTCTCTCCTCCTCTACGCCTCCCGCGGGCAGCTCTCGATGACGTCCTTCGCCTCCAGCTGCCCCCGCCTGTAGACCATCGTGCAGGCGACGATGGACCAGGCCGCCAGCAGCGAGCAACGGGTCGGCGCACCTCGGCTCAGACTATTCTTCCACGACTGCTCTGCTTGCGCGCGCGCACGCAGATGACCGTCCGAGTATCCGTCCATGCGTGAACCACTCTCTCTCTCTCTCTCCGTCTTGACTTTTGGCAGGAAGATGAGGGGCGAGCTGAGCCTCCTAGCCATGGCGGGCACGTCGTCGGCAACGGCGCCGCTGCTGCCGCGGAAGGCGATGGCGGCACAGGGCCCGAGGTGCACGCCACACACGCGGGACGAGCTCCTCAGCTTCCACGCCTGCCTCCACTGGGTGTGCGACGTCTCCGAGGTCGGCCACGTCTTGGCAACATCCCGGCAAGGTCTCTGGAATCTCCGCCAAGCACCTGGGTCTCCGCCAATGTCTTCGGAGTCTTCGCCGCTCGTCTCCGCGCCGGGCGCTCCGTTCTGCCTCCGCTTGGCGAAACCTCCGCCTCGGCCACGAAGGTGAGTCTCCGCGCGGCGAAGTCCGCTCCGCCATCCGCATGCTCCGAGCTGACGAAGGTGACCCACCGAGTCCACGAAGGAGCACGCGTTTAGGGTGGCGGCCGCCTGCCTCCGCCCTGCGTGAAATCCCCTCCGATGCTTCCACGTCGTCAAGTTTACCCTCCGCATCGCCGAGCGCCTCGCCTCCGAAGTCTTCACGTCGTCGAGCGCCTCTAAAAGGCTTGGACTCCGCAGGATGGACTTCGTAGGGGCGGAGTCGGACTCGTCTCCACGCGATGGACTTCGCCCCAGTGCTTGTCATGGCTCCGCGTCTTCGACCCTGGCGCGTCGCCCGGAGTGCCTCGCAGCGAGCATCCAAGCCGAGCCATCACCTCAGACGGAGATGGAGATGGCTCCGGCGAGGTCGCCCGGCGCTCCGCTCGTCGTTGTGTGCTCAACGTCCACACCAAGTCTCCGCGGGACTCCGACTCGGCGGCTTCGGCCCCTGACGGAGGCGGCTCCGACGAGGTCGCCCGGTGCTCCGCTCGCCCCCGCGCGCCCGTCTCCGCTCAGGCCCGCGATGGCGTAGCCAGCATCCGGTTCAGCTCGAGCCCATCATCCAGATGTCCGCAGCCTTCGCCTCGGCGTCCGAAGTCCTCGCCGCAGTGTCCGCATCTCACCAAGGAATTTGCGAGACGCTACAGCAAGAAACACGGAGCAGTTACCCCGCTCGACGGACTTCGCCCGCCCCCGCGTCGCCCCGAAGCCCAGCTTCAGCCTTCGCTCGCCTCCGCGCTGCCGAAGACTAGCTCCGTACTTCGCACTGCCTTCGCCCAACGTCGAGCCTTCGCTCCGCAGCCTCCGCGCTGAGCCTCCGCACGACGTTAAGCCAGCGCCAAGCGTCTGCTGTGCAATCTCTGCGCCGCTTGGGATCAGCCTCCGACCGTTGGGCGTTGCACGTGAAGCACTCCTGCGGCACGCACGCAATATACTCACGCGCATGGAGCATCCCCTTCCCTACGAAAGAGCGTGAGCAGCCAGGCGACGCTGCGGAAGACCCTGGCATCGGAGCCCTCCACGGCCTTCCCACGTGGAGATGGGTAGCCCGGCTCACTGACGAAGCTCGCGGCAACTCCATCGTCGAGGTAATGGCTACGGTACCATCTGAGAGCACTCGATTTGGCCGTTTTTGCTTCTACGGTTTTGGCCTGTTTTGGGCTGCCGCCTGCCGTAGGCTTTTCCAGTACTGCATTCTGGAGCGTTTTATTGTCGCAAGTCTTCGGCCATTTCTTTGCTGCCTCTGTTTCGGTTCTCGTTTTTGGTTTAAATCGCACGATCGTCTCGAGCGTCGGCGTAGTCTACAGACTACAAATAAGACGTAGCGTTGAGCCTAGCTCCGCACGCACCAGTCTACGGACTTTAAATAAGACGTAGCGTTGAGCCTCGCTCCGCACGCGACAGTCTACGGACTATAAATAAGACGTAGCGTTGAGCCTAGCTCCGCACGCACCAGTCTACGGACTTTAAATAAGACGTAGCGTTGAGCCTCGCTCCGCACGCGACAGTCTACGGACTATAAATAAGACGTAGCGTTGAGCCTAGCTCCGCACGCACCAGTCTACGGACTTTAAATAAGACGTAGCGTTGAGCCGAGCTCCGCACGCGACAGTCTACGGACTATAAATAAGACGTAGCGTTGAGCCTAGCTCCGCACGCACCAGTCTACGGACTTTAAATAAGACGCAACGGGGGGACGTCTCCGCGCGCACTCTACGGAGTATAAATAAGACGTAGCGTTGAGCTCAGCTTCCGCACGCACCAGTCTACGGACTTTAAATAAGACGTAGCGTTGAGCCTCGCTCCGCACGTGACAGTCTACGGACTATAAATAAGATGTAGCGTTGAGCCTAGCTCCGCACGCACCAGTCTACGGACTTTAAATAAGACGTAGCGTTGAGCCTCGCTCCGCACGCGACAGTCTACAGACTATAAATAAGACGTAGCGTTGAGCCTAGCTCCGCACACACCAGTCTACGGACTTTAAATAAGACGTAGCGTTGAGCCTAGCTCCGCACGCACCAGTCTACGGACTTTAAATAAGACGCAACGGGGGGACGCCTCCGCGCGCACTCTACGGAGTATAAATAAGACGTAGCGTTGAGCTCAGCTTCCGCACGTACCAGTCTACGGACTTTAAATAAGACGTAGCGTTGAGCTCAGCTTCCGCACGCGCGAGTCTACGGACTATAAATAAGACGCAGCGTTGAGCTCAGCTTCCGCACGCACCAGTCTACGGACTTTAAATAAGACGTAGCGTCGAGGTCTGCCTCCGCACGCGAGAGTCCGCGGACTATAAATTAAGTCGTGCGCCGAGGTCTGCCTCCGCACGCGAGAGTCCAAGGACTATAAATTAAGTCGTGCGCCGAGGTCTGCCTCCGCACGCGAGAGTCCGCGGACTATAAAGTAAGTCGTGCGCCGAGGTCCGCCTCCACACGCGACAGTCTACGGACTCTAAACAAGTCGTGCGCCGAGGTCCGCCTCCGCACGTACCAGTTATCCTCACGCACTCTACGGAGTATAAAAATTGCGCAATGGCCGAGACACTAGGGAGTGCCTCGCCTTAGTGATGCGGCACCTGGATGTCGCACCTTCGAGCGCGTTACACCAGGGAGTGTATCACTCCTTTTTGAAGGTAGGGGAACGGCGGTCTCGCCTCCCTACCTCGGCGTGCGTAGTGCCTTCGGCCTACGCTCCAAGCGCCCGCTCCCCGCGGGCACTCCTCTTCGAAGGTAGGGGAACGGCGGTCTCGCCTCCCTACCTCGGCGTGCGTAGTGCCTTCGGCCTACGCTCCAAGCGCCCGCTCGCCGCGGGCACTCCTTTTTGAAGGTAGGGGAACGGCGGTCTCGCCTCCCTACCTCGGCGTGCGTAGTGCCTTCGGCCTACGCTCCAAGCGCCCGCTCTCCGCGGGCACTCCTTTTCGAAGGTAGGGGAATGGCGGTCTCGCCTCCCTACCTTGGCGTGCGTAGTGCCTTCGGCCTACACTCCAATCACCCGATCCCCGCGGGCACTCCTTTTCGAAGGTAGGGGAACGGCGGTCTCGCCTCCCTACCTCGGCGTGCGTAGTGCCTTCGACCTACGCTCCAAGCGCCCGCTCCCCGCAGGCACTCCTTTTGGAAGGTAGGGGAACGGCGGTCTCGCCTCCCTACCTCGGCGTGCGTAGTGCCTTCGGCCTAAGCTCCAAGCGCCTGCTCCCCGCGGGCACTCCTCTTCGAAGGTAGGGGAACGGCGGTCTCGCCTCCCTACCTCGGCGTGCGTAGTGCCTTCGGCCTACGCTCCAAGCGCTCGCTCGACGCGGGCACTCCTTTTGGAAGGTAGGGGAACGGCGGTCTCGCCTCCCTACCTCGGCGTGCGTAGTGCCTTCGGCCTACGCTCCAAGTGCCCGCTCCCCGCGGGCACTCCTCTTCGAAGGTAGGGGAACGGCGGTCTCGCCTCCCTACCTCGGCGTGCGTAGTGCCTTCGGCCTACGCTCCAAGCGCCCGCTCGCCGCAGGCACTCCTTTTGGAAGGTAGGGGAACGGCGGTCTCGCCTCCCTACCTCGGCGTGCGTAGTGCCTTCGGCCTACGCTCCAAGCGCCCGCTCGCCGCGGGCACTCCTTTTGGAAGGTAGGGGAACGGCGGTCTCGCCTCCCTACCTCGGCGTGCGTAGTGCCTTCAGCCTACGCTCCAAGCGCCCGCTCCCCGCGGGCACTCCTTTTCGAAGGTAGGGGAACGGCGGTCTCGCCTCCCTACCTCGGCGTGCATAGTGCCTTCGGCCTACGCTCCAAGCGCCCGCTCGCCGCGGGCACTCCTTTTTGAACGTAGGGGAACGGCGGTCTCGCCTCCCTACCTCGGCGTGCGTAGTGCCTTCGGCCTACGCTCCAAGCGCCCGCTCGCCGCGGCACTCCTTTTGGAAGGTAGGGGAACGGCGGTCTCGCCTCCCTACCTCGGCGTGCGTAGTGCCTTCGGCCTACGCTCGAAGCGCCCGCTCCCCGCGGGCACTCCTCTTCGAAGGTAGGGGAACGGCGGTCTCGCCTCCCTACCTCGGCGTGCGTAGTGCCTTCGGCCTACGCTCCAAGCGCCCGCTCCCCGCGGGCTCTCCTTTTCGAAGGTAGGGGAACGGCGGTCTCGCCTCCCTACCTCGGCGTGCGTAGTGCCTTCGGCCTACGCTCCAAGCGCCCGCTCCCCGTGGGCACTCCTTTCCGAAGGTAGGGGAATGGCGGTCTCGCCTCCCTACCTCGGCGTGCGTAGTGCCTTCGGCCTACGCTCCAAGCGCCCGCTCCCCGCGGGCACTCCTCTTCGAAGGTAGGGGAACGGCGGTCTCGCCTCCCTACCTCGGCGTGCGTAGTGCCTTCGGCCTACGCTCCAAGCGCCCGCTCGCCTCGGGCACTCCTTTTTGAAGGTAGGGGAACGGCGGTCTCGCCTCCCTACCTCGGCGTGCGTAGTGCCTTCGGCCTACGCTCCAAGCGCCCGCTCGCCGCGGGCACTCCTTTTGGAAGGTAGGGGAACGGCGGTCTCGCCTCCCTACCTCGGCGTGCGTAGTGCCTTCGGCCTACGCTCCAAGCGCCCGCTCCCCGCGGGCACTCCTTTTCGAATGTAGGGGAACGACGGTCTCGCCTCCCTACCTCGGCGTGCGTAGTGGCTTCGGCCTACGCTCCAAGCGCCCGCTCGCCGCGGGCACTCCTTTTTGAAGGTAGGGGAACGGCGGTCTCGCCTCCCTACCTCGGCGTGCGTAGTGCCTTCAGCCTACGCTCCAAGCGCCCGCTCCCCGCGGGCACTCCTTTTCGAAGGTAGGGGAACGGCGGTCTCGCCTCCCTACCTCGGCGTGCGTAGTGCCTTCGGCCGACGCTCCAAGCGCCCGCTCGCCGCGGGCACTCCTTTTGGAAGGTAGGGGAACGGCGGTCTCGCCTCCCTACCTCGGCGTGCGTAGTGCCTTCAGCCTACGCTCCAAGCGCCCGCTCCCCGCGGGCACTCCTTTTCGAAGGTAGGGGAACGGCGGTCTCGCCTCCCTACCTCGGCGTGCGTAGTGCCTTCGGCCTACGCTCCAAGCGCCCGCTCGCCGCGGGCACTCCTTTTTGAAGGTAGGGGAACGGCGGTCTCGCCTCCCTACCTCGGCGTGCGTAGTGCCTTCGGCCTACGCTCCAAGCGCCCGCTCGCCGCGGCACTCCTTTTGGAAGGTAGGGGAACGGCGGTCTCGCCTCCCTACCTCGGCGTGCGTAGTGCCTTCGGCCTACGCTCGAAGCGCCCGCTCCCCGCGGGCACTCCTCTTCGAAGGTAGGGGAACGGCGGTCTCGCCTCCCTACCTCGGCGTGCGTAGTGCCTTCGGCCTACGCTCCAAGCGCCCGCTCGCCGCGGGCACTCCTTTTTGAACGTAGGGGAACGGCGGTCTCGCCTCCCTACCTCGGCGTGCGTAGTGCCTTCGGCCTACGCTCCAAGCGCCCGCTCGCCGCGGCACTCCTTTTGGAAGGTAGGGGAACGGCGGTCTCGCCTCCCTACCTCGGCGTGCGTAGTGCCTTCGGCCTACGCTCGAAGCGCCCGCTCCCCGCGGGCACTCCTCTTCGAAGGTAGGGGAACGGCGGTCTCGCCTCCCTACCTCGGCGTGCGTAGTGCCTTCGGCCTACGCTCCAAGCGCCCGCTCCCCGCGGGCTCTCCTTTTCGAAGGTAGGGGAACGGCGGTCTCGCCTCCCTACCTCGGCGTGCGTAGTGCCTTCGGCCTACGCTCCAAGCGCCCGCTCCCCGTGGGCACTCCTTTCCGAAGGTAGGGGAAAGGCGGTCTCGCCTCCCTACCTCGGCGTGCGTAGTGCCTTCGGCCTACGCTCCAAGCGCACGCTCCCCGCGGGCACTCCTCTTCGAAGGTAGCGGAACGGCGGTCTCGCCTCCCTACCTCGGCGTGCGTAGTGCCTTCGGCCTACGCTCCAAGCGCCCGCTCGCCTCGGGCACTCCTTTTTGAAGGTAGGGGAACGGCGGTCTCGCCTCCCTACCTCGGCGTGCGTAGTGCCTTCGGCCTACGCTCCAAGCGCCCGCTCGCCGCGGGCACTCCTTTTGGAAGGTAGGGGAACGGCGGTCTCGCCTCCCTACCTCGGCGTGCGTAGTGCCTTCGGCCTACGCTCCAAGCGCCCGCTCCCCGCGGGCACTCCTTTTCGAATGTAGGGGAACGACGGTCTCGCCTCCCTACCTCGGCGTGCGTAGTGGCTTCGGCCTACGCTCCAAGCGCCCGCTCGCCGCGGGCACTCCTTTTTGAAGGTAGGGGAACGGCGGTCTCGCCTCCCTACCTCGGCGTGCGTAGTGCCTTCGGCCTACGCTCCAAGCGCCCGCTCGCCGCGGGCACTCCTTTTGGAAGGTAGGGGAACGGCGGTCTCGCCTCCCTACCTCGGCGTGCGTAGTGCCTTCGGCCTACGCTCCAAGCGCCCGCTCGCCGCGGGCACTCCTTTTGAAAGGTAGGGGAACGGCGGTCTCGCCTCCCTACCTCGGCGTGCGTAGTGCCTTCAGCCTACGCTCCAAGCGCCCGCTCCCCGCGGGCACTCCTTTTCGAAGGTAGGGGAACGGCGGTCTCGCCTCCCTACCTCGGCGTGCGTAGTGCCTTCGGCCTACGCTCCAAGCGCCCGCTCGCCGCGGGCACTCCTTTTTGAAGGTAGGGGAACGGCGGTCTCGCCTCCCTACCTCGGCGTGCGTAGTGCCTTCGGCCTACGCTCCAAGCGCCCGCTCGCCGCGGCACTCCTTTTGGAAGGTAGGGGAACGGCGGTGTCGCCTCCCTACCTCGGCGTGCGTAGTGCCTTCGGCCTACGCTCGAAGCGCCCGCTCCCCGCGGGCACTCCTCTTCGAAGGTAGGGGAACGGCGGTCTCGCCTCCCTACCTCGGCGTGCGTAGTGCCTTCGGCCTACGCTCCAAGCGCCCGCTCCCCGCGGGCTCTCCTTTTCGAAGGTAGGGGAACGGCGGTCTCGCCTCCCTACCTCGGCGTGCGTAGTGCCTTCGGCCTACGCTCCAAGCGCCCGCTCCCCGTGGGCACTCCTTTCCGAAGGTAGGGGAATGGCGGTCTCGCCTCCCTACCTCGGCGTGCGTAGTGCCTTCGGCCTACGCTCCAAGCGCCCGCTCCCCGCGGGCACTCCTCTTCGAAGGTGGGGGAACGGCGGTCTCGCCTCCCTACCTCGGCGTGCGTAGTGCCTTCGGCCTACGCTCCAAGCGCCCGCTCGCCTCGGGCACTCCTTTTTGAAGGTAGGGGAACGGCGGTCTCGCCTCCCTACCTCGGCGTGCGTAGTGCCTTCGGCCTACGCTCCAAGCGCCCGCTCGCCGCGGGCACTCCTTTTGGAAGGTAGGGGAACGGCGGTCTCGCCTCCCTACCTCGGCGTGCGTAGTGCCTTCGGCCTACGCTCCAAGCGCCCGCTCCCCGCGGGCACTCCTTTTCGAATATAGGGGAACGACGGTCTCGCCTCCCTACCTCGGCGTGCGTAGTGGCTTCGGCCTACGCTCCAAGCGCCCGCTCGCCGCGGGCACTCCTTTTTGAAGGTAGGGGAACGGCGGTCTCGCCTCCCTACCTCGGCGTGCGTAGTGCCTTCGGCCTACGCTCCAAGCGCCCGCTCGCCGCGGGCACTCCTTTTGGAAGGTAGGGGAACGGCGGTCTCGCCTCCCTACCTCGGCGTGCGTAGTGCCTTCAGCCTACGCTCCAAGCGCCCGCTCCCCGTGGGCACTCCTTTCCGAAGGTAGGGGAAAGGCGGTCTCGCCTCCCTACCTCGGCGTGCGTAGTGCCTTCGGCCTACGCTCCAAGCGCCCGCTCCCCGCGGGCACTCCTCTTCGAAGGTAGGGGAACGGCGGTCTCGCCTCCCTACCTCGGCGTGCGTAGTGCCTTCGGCCTACGCTCCAAGCGCCCGCTCGCCTCGGGCACTCCTTTTTGAAGGTAGGGGAACGGCGGTCTCGCCTCCCTACCTCAGCGTGCGTAGTGCCTTCGGCCTACGCTCCAAGCGCCCGCTCGCCGCGGGCACTCCTTTTGGAAGGTATGGGAACGGAGGTCTCGCCTCCCTACCTCGGCGTGCGTAGTGCCTTCGGCCTACGCTCCAAGCGCCCGCTCCCCGCGGGCACTCCTTTTCGAATGTAGGGGAACGACGGTCTCGCCTCCCTACCTCGGCGTGCGTAGTGCCTTCGGCCTACGCTCCAAGCGCCCGCTCGCCGCGGGCACTCCTTTTTGAAGGTAGGGGAACGGCGGTCTCGCCTCCCTACCTCGGCGTGCGTAGTGCCTTCGGCCTACGCTCCAAGCGCCCGCTAGCCGCGGGCACTCCTTTTGGAAGGTAGGGGAACGGCGGTCTCGCCTCCCTACCTCGGCGTGCGTAGTGCCTTCGGCCTAAGCTCCAAGCGCCCGCTCCCCGCGGGCACTCCTCTTCGAAGGTAGGGGAACGGCGGTCTCGCCTCCCTACCTCGGCGTGCGTACTGCCTTCGGCATACGCTCCAAGCGCCCGCTCCCCGCGGGCACTCCTTTTCGAAGGTAGGGGAACGGCGGTCTCGCCTCCCTACCTCGGCGTGCGTAGTGCCTTCGGCCTACGCTCCAAGGGCCCGCTCCCCGCGGGCTCTCCTTTTCGAAGGTAGGGGAACGGCGGTCTCGCCTCCCTACCTCGGCGTGCGTAGTGCCTTCGGCCTACGCTCCAAGCGCCCGCTCCCCGCGGGCACTCCTTTTCGAAGGTAGGGGAACGGCGGTCTCGCCTCCCTACCTCGGCGTGCGTAGTGCCTTCGGCCTACGCTCCAAGCGCCCGCTCCCCGCGGGCACTCCTTTTCGAAGGTAGGGGAAAGGCGGTCTCGCCTCCCTACCTCGGCGTGCGTAGTGCCTTCGGCCTACGCTCCAAGCGCCTGCTCGCCGCGGGCACTCCTTTTTGATGGTAGGGGAACGGCGGTCTCGCCTCCCTACCTCGGCGTGCGTAGTGCCTTCGGCCTACGCTCCAAGCGCCCGCTCTCCGCGGGCACTCCTTTTTGAAGGTAGGGGAATGGCGGTCTCGCCTCCCTACCTCGGCGTGCGTAGTGCCTTCGGCCTACGCTCCAAGCGCCCGCTCTCCGCGGGCACTCTTTTCGAAGGTAGGAGAACAACAGCGTCGGCGCGTCTTCGGCGCTCGACTCCGCCGTCCGCCTTGTAGGCATCGCCTCGGCGGGACGGCACGTCTTCGGCGCTCGACGACACGTCTTCGACGCTCGACTCCGCCGTCCGCCTCGTAGGCATCGCCTCGGCGGGACGGCACGTCTTGGGCGCTCGACGGCACGCCTTCGGCCTCGACTCCGCCGTCCGCCTCGTAGGCATCGCCTCGGCGGGACAGCACGTCTTGGGCGCTCGACGGCACGCCTTCGGCCTCGACTCCGCCGTCCGCCTTGTAGGCATCGCCTCGACGGGACGGCACGTCTTCGGCGCTCGACGACACGTCTTCAGCGCTCGACTCCGCCGTCCGCCGCGTAGGCATCGCCTCGGCGGGACGGCACGTCTTCGGCGCTCGACGACACGCCTTCGGCCTCGACTCCGCCGTCCGCCCCGTAGGCATCGCCTCGGCGGGACGGCACGTCTTCGGCGCTCGACGACACGCCTTCGGCCTCGACTCCGCCGTCCGCCTCGTTGGCATCGCCTCGGGGGGACGGCACGTCTTCGGCGCTCGATGACACGCCTTCGGCCTCGACTCCGCCGTCCGCCTCGTAGGCATCGCCTCGGCGGGACGGCACGTCTTCGGCGCTCGATGACGCGCCTTCGGCCTCGACTCCGCCGTCCGCTTCGTAGGCATCGCCTCGGTGGGACGGCACGTCTTCGGCGCTCGACGACGTCTCCGGCGCTTCACCGGTTCCTTCATAAGCATTGCCTCTAGGGTCTGCGAGCTATCAGTTGCATCGGCACCCTCGTGCTTGCTGTCAGGGAACGGGGGGCTGGGGTGGTTGATCGCGTCAGCTCACCCATCGGGACCTCAGCGCTTGCTGTCGAGGGAGTACTGTTGTAGGGGTGGCCCAACCCCCCGTGACTGGGCCGTGCAACTAGTCCAATATGTAATAGGCCCAATAGTGTAGAGGAATATAACAGTGTAAATATACCAGTGTACCCCCATCCTTTGTAAATACTAAGGGGTAGAATGGGGATTTCCCATTCTACCCCACTCACATATATATAAGCCCCCAGGAGGGGCAAAGGGGGACACATCTCCCTCATTCTCACCACCTCTCCACAGATCTGGCTCTCCTCTTTCTCTCCTACTAGTCCCCTCTTTCTCTGTTTAGCCCGTAGCTACGACAGCAACCATTGCTCGTATGTGACGTCATGCCTGATGTGCGCGCTTTTGCAGCACCGGGGCTGCCAGCATATCAGCGGGCTGGCTAATCCCCGTTTAGAGATGCCGGGCGGGGCTGGTGTGATGTCTGGTGCTGTGCGTGCTGTTCGCCGCCCCGTGCGTTTCTTTTACGAGAGGATCTGGGAGTACATCGGGAAGGCTGCGGCGCAGGTCGAGCTGCGGAACAGTCTATACAACGAGGGGGACCTCGGTTTGTGGCTGGATGAGGTCCCACGACGTGACGAGGGCGGCCTCGAGGGCCCGGAGGGCGGCGCGAACCCACAGGTGTGACGCCATGGTCTCCGTGCGTTGGTGTGCGTTGTAAGACGAGGCTTTTTCCTTATGGATAAAGTGTAAGTTGCCTCACCGATGTGCTGATTTGTGTGCCCCCGTGTCCCGAGCAGTTACTCGACTCGGGCCGGCTGCTGGTTTCTGACCTTGTAACCCGGCGACGCCTCCGGCGCTGGCGAAGGGCCGAGGAGTCGCTGGACTTTTGGGCAAGCCGGGCTTCTTCGAGTGAGGCCCCAGCGTGGATGCGCATTAAGGAGGAGCCTGTCGAGTAGCGGCTTTAAGCACCCTAGGATGTGTACACTTAACTGCGCACCTTTGTAAACATCTTCTGATGGATGCATAGTATAGGGGAGGGTTTGGTTGAAAAATGGTGTCCGCGCCTCCATTCTTGTTTGCGATGACGTAATCTCGTGGTAGAAAGGCGAGGCTACACCGTGCCCGCCTACATATAGCGGTCCGGGCCTAGCCGAAGTAGACGCGCGAGTGCTCCGTCCCCTACCTTTCGAAGTGGCGGCGGCGGAGCCAGCGCCTTAGCCAAGGTAGACGCGCGAGCGCTCCGTCCCCTACCTTTCGAGGTGGTGGCGGCGGAGCCGGCGCCTCAGCCCAGGTAGACGCGCGAGCGCTCCGTCCCCTACCTTTCGAGGTGGTGGCGGCGGAGCCGGTGCCTTAGCCGAGGTAGACGCGCGAGCGCTCCGTCTCCTACCTTTCGAGGTGGTGGCGATGGAGCCGGCGCCTTAGTCGAGGTAGAAGCGCGAGCGCTCCGTCCCCTACCTTTCGAGGTGGTGGCGGCGGAGCCGGCGCCTTAGTCGAGGTAGACGCGTGAGCGCTCCATCCCCTACCTTTTGAGGTGGTGGCGGCGGAGCCGGCGCCTTAGTCAAGGTAGACGCGCGAGTGGTGCTCATGAGTGTAAGCTGTTGCCATGTCTCACGCCGACTTTACAAGGCGCATACGGAGGCCAGCCTCGACTGCCTTCTGCGCGATCACTGCGAGATGCACGCGGAGGCGAGCCTCTAGTGCGTCTTATCAGGACTCATGGTGCAAGGATCGTCGGTTACGCGGTGTTTATGCTCCGGAGAGTACGCATAGAAATAATACTTATGCGTGCACAGGAGCATCCGCGTCTCGTTTAGACTCAGTAGAGTGCGCAGGGACAACATCCGCGTCTTATTTATACTCCGTAGAGTGCGCACGGAGGTAGGCCTCACGCTGCGTCTTATTTAGAGTCCGTGGACTGCGCGCGGAGGCAAGCCTCCGCGCCTTGCGGGCGGTGAAGGTGCGTGCAGAGGCGGACCTCAACACTACATCTTATTTATACTCCGTAAAGTGCGTGTGGAGGCAGACCTCAGCGCTACGTCTTATTTAGAGTCCGTGGACTGCGCGCGGAGGCAAGGCTCCGCGCGTTGCGGGCGGTGAAGTTGCGTGCGGAGGCGGACCTCAGCGCTACGTCTTATTTATACTCCGTAGAGTGCGTGCGGAGGCAGACCTCAGCGCTACGTCTTATTTAGAGTCCGTGGACTGCGCGCGGATGCAAGGCTCCGCGCGTTGCGGGCGGTGAAGGTGAGTGCGTAGGCAGACCTCAACGCTACGTCTTATTTATACTTCGTAGAGTGCGTGCGGAGGCGGACCTTAGCGCTATGTCTTATTTATACTCCGTAGAGTGCGCGCGGAGGCATCCCCCCACGCGTCTTTGTTTATACTCATACCCGTGTTTTTCACAAAGAGTGCGCGCGCGGACACGTGTCTTTGTTTATACTCATGCCCGTGTTTTTCACAGAGAGTGCACGCACGGACACGTGTCTTTGTTTATACTCATAGAGAGTGCGCGTGAAGGTAATCCTTCGCGCGCTTCTTGTGGGAAACAAGACGATTTTTGCAAATGGTGAACTTTATTAAATTCCCGTTTGCGCGGGTGAGCGATTACAAACGGTGGGATATTGACCACTGACCGTTTCAGGACAGGATCAGTTGCGGCTGTCGTCGCCCGGTGATGAGGCGGGGAACGGTGGGAGCCTCTACTGCTGGGGTAACGTGCGCGGGGGTCCGGCGGGGTGCTTTCCGGAGCCGCCAAGGATCTTCGCACTTGCACACCTGGCCTAGGTGCTTCGCCGTGCCTCGTGGTGTTGACCTTTGCTGCCGAGCTCTATGCGCCGAGCCATATCCTGATCGTCGTGGACGGTGATGATGGCTCGCGGTCCAGGGAGCTTCATACATAGGAAGCCATGATGTGGGACTGCCCCGAGAGAGTTCAAGGTTGGCCGCCCCAATATAGCATTGTAGGGGTACGAGATGTCGACAATGTCGAAGGTGGCGTCCTCACTCCTCACATTATCGCCTCGGCCAAAGGAGACTTGGAGGCATATCTGGCCCAATGCCCGCAGAGGTTGCCCTCCGAAGCCTTGCAGGGGGATGCCCGAAGGGCCCAATCGTCTTCGGGGGATCCCCATCTGATCGAAGGCCGCTGCGAACAAAATGTTCGTGGAGCTTCCTCTGTCCACCAGGACGCGTCTGACTTCGCACCCTGCGATGACGATCTGGACGACCAGGGGATCGTGGTGGGGGAATTCCACTCCTTCAGCGTCAGCGGATGTGAAGGTGATCTCGTGTTGTGCCCACTCCGGTGGCGCCTGCGCTGGGTATGCCGCGACGTGGTGTAGCCTCCTTGCATAGGCCTTTCGCTGTCGCGCCGAGGCAAACTCCAACGAGGAGCCTCCGGAGATGACGTTTATGACCCTGCGCTAGGCTCCTTCCGAGGCTTGCAACTGCAGGAGGCCCCCCCCCGAGGTTGCTGCATGTGGGCCTGAATCCGCAGGGGGCCTTCTTGGGGTTGCATGCCTTGGTCCTGGGGGTGTTGGACGTGAGCCACGACGGGCGGGCGCGCCTCAGGGTTTCTGTCTCTGGCGACGCTCTGCCGGAGTGCCGCGATGGTGGTGCACGCCCGCGTGTCGTGGTTGCCCCGACCGTGGACTTCGCACCACTGCCCAAGGTGCTGTTCATTGTACTCTTCACGGGCTCTGTCGTCGCGACCTCGTCCGCGTCCCCACCCCCGGCCACGGCGCCCTCTACCGCCGCGACCAGCAGGGGCGTTGTCATCGGAACCACCCTTGATGTCAAAGACGTAACGAGGTTTTTGAGATTTGCGTTGATCGTGCTTGGGCTTGTCGCCCGACGAGTCTTTGTGCTGGGCCTCCTTGCGCTCGGAGGCGTCCTTCGATGGCTCCTGCTTACGCTTGACTGCGAAGAGCTGGTCCGCGTCGACGTGCTCGACATAGTTTCCCTGGAAGTTGTTGTAGAGTCAGTCGCGGATCTGCTCCCATGCGTAGATGGATTGTGGCTCGATGGTGAAAAACCAAGAGAGTGCCACCCCCTGCAACGCGAGCGGGAGCCCCTATATATTAGAAGCATATAGTTTGCAGCAACCAAGGAGAACGAGGTAGGCACTCATCACATGAAAGTTCAAAAGAAAATGCTACTACAAGGACGTGTTGCAATGCTCGTGTTCAATTCAGCATAAGTCGTGAGGGAATTTGGACAGTGCAAAAGGTTGTGCTTGAACACAATCACTATCTTGCTAGTCCAAATAAGGCACACATGTTAAGGTCTCAACGTCGCATTATAGAGGCAGATAAACATCTAATTAGTCAAATACGAGAAGCTGGAATACAACCAGCCCAAGTGTATGAGTTTTTCAAGCAGTGGTATGGAGGAGCTGAGAATGTACCATTCTCGCGAATGTACCTTCGTGGTGTCATCTCCGCCGTCGGCTTCGATGGTGGTCTCATACACGCGCACGAATTCCCGTGGGTCCGTGTCGCCTTTGTACGCTTCGATGACACTCGGGAACTTGAAGTCCTCCGGCCACGCCACCTGCTGCAGGCCCGCAGAGAGTGGGGACTCCGGGTCCACGCGTCGTAGTGGGACACGGCTGGACGTGGGGGTGTCGCGGCTATCCGCCCTCTCCGGTGTGGGCTCCGATGCGACCACCGGTGGGGCCTGTTGGCTCCGAGCCTCTTGCATGTTTCGTACGGCTCCGCGGAGATCCGTTAGCTCCCGCTGAAACGAGCTGAGGGCCGCCAGCAGGCGTTCTCCGCCGTGGACGTGGTTGGAGTGTTGGCGCGCTTGGGGGCGCGACCGGAGCGGCGGCAACCACGGCTTGTGCTCCCGGACTGCCCGCTGCGCTGGTGTGAAGAACTCCGGGGCCGGTGACGAAGCCCGCGTTACCACCAGGACCACTCACCGTTCCTACACCGGGTGGGGGAGCGGACGCCGTGCCTGCGTGGGCATCGGCGTTGCTGCCTCCGACCACCCGGGCACGGCTGTCGGCGACTGTCGCGGTACCTGCAGTTGGGTTAGCTACCATGCGCGGGGTGGTGTCGACCGTCGCACCGGCGGCGGCGGGGTCGGGCGTCGCGGCGGCGGCGGCGGGGTCGGGCGTCGCGGCGGCGGTGGTGGGGTCGAGCGTCGCGGCGGTGGTAGCGGGATCAAGCGTCGTGGCGGTGGTGGCGGGATCGAGCGTCGTGGCGGTGTTGGCGGGGTCGAACGTCGCGGCGGTGGTGGCGGGGTCGGGCGTCGCGTCGTGAACACCGGTGTTCGCGACCGCCACACCCGCATCGTCGCCCACGCCCGCGGCTGCCAACACTGAAGCCCTGGTATTGACGCGGGATTCCGCCGCCCCCACCTTCTTCTTCTTCGCCGCCGATGATGAAGCTTTCTTTGGTGCCATCCTTCTTCGGATCTGGAGGCTTGCTCTTATCCTCCCCACGGACGGCGCCAACTGTTGTGGTTACAGACCAAACAGAGAGAGAGAGAGTATGGTAGTGGAGTGTTAGGTGAGCAATGGCTTAGGGTTTCTCCCCATGGCCTGTGCGGTATATATATATATCCATATGAGGAGTGCTTTTACAATTATACCCTTACATCCGAGTATTCCCCTCAGGGGCACTCATGTCATTACACATGTCCCATTTTGGGCCTTACATTCCTCTAACAGGCCCGCTGGGCTCAGGTGGGGGCCACCCCTACAACAGGTAGTATTTTTGTCAAGCAATTATCTGATTTATAGGACTGAAAATAAATATGATACTAGCTAAGGGTAAATAATCCTGCCATATCAACTGTGCTCTAATGTCCTCATCAGTGTTGGTTCTTAAGAGTGAAATTGGGGGAAAAGACGGGGGGAGTAATAAGGGGCGAGAGGTGAGAGGAGACCTGTGCTCGCGTTTGATGTGTAGAGAATGGATGGGTGAGATTGAAATCCTAGAAGAGATGCTATGGATCGGTAGTATGGCATTATCACAGATAGTTTGGTTTAAAAACCGTTTTATGATGTATGCTGACATTAGAGACGGTTCTTAACATGAACCGTCTGTGATAACTTTGTATTATAGACGATTCAAATTATCACTAGTAACATAGAAGATCATGCTTTTAAAAATATTTGTGATAATTGCAACACTGATAGTTCTCTGAAACTGTCTGCGATGAGGCATCAGTTTAACTTTTTTTTTTTAAGTAGCTGTGCTTCCCAAGTACGAGAGGTCGGAGCCTTGGAGGCTGGCCGGAGCCGCACGTACGGCATGCGCGCTGGCTAGCTCTTGCTCAACGAGCGACGGACGTGATGGTGGGCCGAGTGCTAGGCTGCTATACATACTGGGCCTTTTGTCCGATCCAAGGGTCTGCCTGCTTCCAGTGCACAAGGCTAGCTAGCTATCCCTAGCAACGTCGTCGGTCGTAACTAGGTGTCCTAGGTGCAATGCGTACTTGCGGGTTCGGGAGCCGTGACACACACTTGCATGCACGCTGTACCAGTGCAACATGTGTGCTATGCACATGTGTTTGCACAGGGCAGCTCCACATGGTGCCGTGCGTGCGTATCATCGACTCGATCGTCCCTATAGCCAAGTGATGAGTCAGCGGCGGCGCATGTATATCTGCATGCACACAGGTGCCTCCATGCATGGAAGCAAGCACACAGCAGACCAACACCTGTGGACTAGCTGTCTTCTCGATCGATGCTCCTCTCCAGTCTACATACCTTTGCAATGCAATGCAACGCTAGTGGACACGTACGGTGCCGTCCGTACAACACGGCGGATGGATATCGATTCATGCTTGCTTGGCCCAATGCAGCGTACAGTCGCTACTCTACGTTTTTGCAGATGGATACTACTATAATACTGCACAGGGTAGGCACGTGCCAAAAGACGAACGCAAGGGGGAAAAAAAGAAAGGCGCAGCTGGCCTTCAAAATAACTCGTGCGTGCTTGCTGCTCCCTCTCGCGTCACCGAAGGATGTCATTTTAAATATCGATATATACAACCTCTAAAATATAAATTTAATCACTAGTTTTTATTATAATAAGTTTATAAAACCCAACAAGAATATTTTTTTTATGAAGATAGATTTATATATACAATCTAAATATTAAAAAAATAACGTTTGTGACCACGTGCGTTCTTGTGTACTGTGACGGGAGGGAGGGAGTAGTTGGTTGTTGCCGTGACTCGACCTGACGTCAGCGGAGGGAGGTGGGCGCGCGCCACGTGGCCCTAGGAGGCGACTCGTGGAGCCCACAGGGGCGCCCATGTGTTGTCCTGCCCCTTCGTGTCGCCCTGCTTCCTTACCTGGCTCGCGCTCCCTACACGTCATCACTAGTCTCTCTCGTCAATTGAATGGATGGATATGCCGCCGTCTTCTCCTCTCCTCTTCTCTCCCCAGCCCAAACCATGCAGCTAGCAATTGCGCTCGCGCGGTTTATAAATATCAAGGCAGACAAGCCAGCGCACCGCGTGTTCCAAATTACATGCACACACACACACATTCATATATAGGATCCAAGCCGACCATAGAATTGCACAAGCTTTAATCCATCCATCCATCCATCCATCCATGGAAGTGGTGCAGCAGCAGCAATCGCAATTGCAATTGCAGTCTCATCGGTATCTGCATGAGGAGATGATGACCAGCAGCAGCAGCAATGGCAGGTGCAGCAGCAGCAGCAGGCAGCAGAGCAAGAAGTGCTGCCCCCTGCGCCGCTCGCGCAAGGGCTGCATGAAGGGCAAGGGCGGGCCGGAGAACCAGCGCTGCCCCTTCCGCGGCGTCCGCCAGCGCACCTGGGGCAAGTGGGTCGCCGAGATCCGCGAGCCCAACCGCGGCGCCCGCCTCTGGCTCGGCACCTTCAACACCGCCCTCGACGCCGCACGCGCATACGACGCCGCCGCCAGAGCGCTCTACGGCGACTGCGCGCGTCTCAACCTCTCCGTCTCTGCCTCTCCATCCCATGATGCCACGGCAGGCCTGCAGCTTCGTCCCCCACACATAGCTATTTCTACTGCTGCAGGTGCTGCCGGTGGCGGCGGTCACCACCACCAGTACAAGCCGTCGGCGCCGGGGACTCCGTGCTGCTCCGCCGACGCCTCCTCCAACTCCTCGGTGACCACGGGGGGGTCTCCGACGGACAGCAACTCGGTGTCGATGGCCATGCAGACGGAGACGATGCTGTACGGCATGAACACGACGCAGATGACAAGAGAGGAGGAGGCGGCGGAGGACTTCGAGGCGTACGTGACGCGGCTGCCCAAGGCGGAGGACTTTGGGCTGGAGGGCTTCCAGGAGGTGCCCCTCGAGGTGCTGGACGAAGCCGGCGGCGGCATCAGCATCTGGGACCTCACCATCAGCCCGGACATGATGCCGGGTGCTAGTACGCCGCCACCCAGCAAGCAGCAGCCCGACATGGCCGTCGATAACGCCGGCCTGCAGCCGCTGGGCATGGTGAACACAGCAGGCCAGGCGTGCGTGCGTGCGTGCTGCACAAGTGTGTACCAGTAATATATATTGGCCTAGCCTAGCTTACCTGTCCTTCCTGTCCGTCCTGCACTAGCTAGTGCGTAATTAGCCAGTTGTACGTACGTAGATCGTCGTCAGATGTACCGCGGATCGATGCATCGATGTACAATATATACACCGATCGAGCGAGTCTGTCGGCCGGGTACGTACGTACGTAGCTAGCCGGTCACTCCGACCCACTAATTCATATGTGCCCTAGCAGTGTACATATATGCATGTGTACAACTAGTCAGTATAAATAAGCAACGTCGTTTATATATATATGTACACACGCTGCTGCATCATAACGACCTGCATTGGCATTGCTGCTGCATGCTGATCACTGCCTAGTTCATTCCGAAACCGGGCGGGCTGCTACTGCTACCTCCTTGGAACGGAAGGAAAACTGATGGCCGGCCGGCGTGGAGTGTTTGCTGCTGCCTGTGGCCTGTGCTGTGTTAATAATGAATGTCGTGAGCATTTTCGGGGTATCTCACGCGCGCGCACCAGCACAGCACGTACGCCTGCCTGCCTGCATGCAGCTCAGCGCGCACGTGTCCCCGTGCATGCAACGCACGTGTGCACGGCCGGCCCCCGAGCCCGAGGTGACCTTGCTTTAATTTGCTCCTTCCAACCACCCCTCTCCCAAAATTTATCCTATATATGGCAGCCAGTGCATGCGGTGCTAATCGTAAAGTAAATTTTACGAATCTACGCAGTTAATTATGATCAATATAATTATGATGGATTTTAATTGTAATATACCAGTCCTGCCTGCGTCCGTACATTATTGCAACGAAAACTAAAATTTAGAAGTAAATATTACTTACTTATTTTAAGTACTAATTATAAGATACTTCAATACAATTTAATTGAAATAAATTTTTGCTATATACTTTTTTTCATATATAAAAGAGTATATCTAAAACGCCCCGTGCAAGATAATGAACTAACTCCAGGGATCTTGTCTTGATCAAATTAAGGTGAAAAGGTTTCATTTTGCCGAAAATGATTTTTTCAAAGATTTTATGGATAATTACAGTTCAAACTCTGAACTGCCTCATGTCAGAGGACATTGCTTAAGCCTACATGATGAACTACCACTAGTCCACAACTAATAAAATGCTATAGTTTAGGAAACACTAGTCCACTAGTCCACTTCTTGTAACGCCCCCGTTTCCAGGGGCGCGTACGGACACGGCATTCCGCAACTATTCACGCATGAACAGTTATGGAATGTCGCGCAAGAGTATACCATTGCATGCTTACAACAAAAGACCAACATATATTTCACATAAGGATTAACATCCAGTTTTTGACAGCGGGGCGTGCAAGCCCAAAGCATACTTACATCACAAAAACTCCAAGATCCGCTTGAGCGCGGCCAAGACCTAAAGCCACGGGTCCTTGACGAAGAAGCGATCCTCAGAGGCGTCCTCGACGGGGAGACCTTCACCTTTGTCTTGATCCTCTAAAGAGTGGATTAAGCAAGCCGTGAGCCAAACAACCGGCTCAACAAGTCCCAAAGGGACTCTAACTTACTACATGCACGGATTAACAAAGGAAGGGAGTATATTTGGTTTATTAACTTTGAGTGGATGCAGTTTTATTTGCAAACATTTTGATAAGACGGACCCAAAACTACTTCTTAAGAACTCAGGGATTTTTCATGAAGAGTTAATTAACCAACCTAAACAATTTAAACATTTACAAAACTACTTAAGCTTCGCTGCTGGAATCACCCAAGTGACACAGCTCCATTAACCGGGAGCACGGCGTATTCGAATACCATTTATTTGACTCTGCAGAGTTTGCTCAGCTTTACCCACACGATTCCTTAACCCTCATGACTGAGTTAAGAAAGCCAGGTCGTTTCACTGCTCATCTCTTTATATAGGCTCTACCCGGTAGAATTCACTCGGGTCTGGCACAATAAACTCCCGTCCGCTTCGAGTGAACTCTACCGTTGTTAGGCACCCGCAGTACGGCCTACCTAACCTCGCTTGCTCAACACCAAGCCTTTACAATACTTGTAGAGTTTCAATTGAGTTGAGCAGCTACTAGACCAGTGTTGACAAGTCAACTCCTGTGGTTGAGCGATCACTATGTCATTTGCTCAGCGTAAGGGTCTAGTTCTATATTCTCACATGGTCCGCAACCTTGCCAGGCCCGAGACCCAACCTAGGGTAAGCGGTGGGCGAAAGCCGTCTCGCGGCGCCCCACAACACCCTTACCCTAACTTCAATCCTAGGGTAAGAGGTGGGCGAAGACTAACTCGCCAGCTCTTCCCCAACCCTTACCCTACCTTGTGCACGCCGGCACTCTCCGCTCTAGGGCACAGTGTCCCATACCACCCTACCCTAGAGTCGGGTTTGCAAATTCTATTGGCCCGCAGCCACGACCTTATCAGTGTAAGACTTTGCATGATGATAATAATAACTTACAGTTATCTAGATTAACAGATAATTATTTCTACGGTTAACAAAGGCATGGCTACAAGTTTAGCATAGCATTTGTCGGTGGTAGGTTTAACTATATAACATGTCATTCTAAACATTTTACTTTATTTTTGAACTAACATTTCAGAACTAGCTCAATGCAAATAGCATAATAACATAATTAAATAAATGGGTTGCAACATGATCAAAGGATTTGGGACTTGCCGTGAAGTTGGACGATCTCGGCTAGCTCGAACGTAGAAGCACCTTGGTCCTGCGACTGCACTTGAACTTCCGGGATCTCCGACACTAACACAAACACACAAAATAATTAAATCCAGCTTGAGACTAATCAAGCGGGGAAAAATAAACTATTTAAAAAGGAGCAAAATGCATAAATCCTTCAAATTGGAATTTTAGGAATTTATTTGGGATCAATCTGTAGGAATGGAGGCCAACAATGGGTCCAGAATATTGTTTGGAGCAAAGTGATGAAATTTGGGAATTTTTGGGATTTTCTACGATTTTCTAGGATTTATTTGGATTTTCTGGGATTTTGGAAATTGGAAAAACCTCTGGAAAATCATTTGAACAGTGACGGGCCGGCCCTATGGCTACAGTGCAGCCGGGCAGGGAAAACGGCCTGCGCGGCCGAAGGCCCGCGCGGCCCAGGCGATCCACGCGCGCGCGCACGCGCGGAGAGGCGAGGCAGGCCGGGGCCTCGGCCCACGCTCGCGCGCGCCCACCTCGCCCGGATGGCCGACGCGTTGCGCTGGCGGACGGCGGGATGGCGAGGGAGCGGGTGGATGAGATGCAACGGGGTGGAGATCGGGCGGCAGGGAAACGGTGAGAGCGGGCGAAGCGGTATGGGATGATCCGACGGTGGAAGAGGGCGGAGTTTAAGATGATCGGGCGGCGGAGAGGACGCGTCATCCGACGGGCGAAACCAGACGGCGCCGATCGGAGTAGATGGCCGAGATGCGGCCACGTAGCGGGGAAGGGGGCGTCTTCTTCCTCCTCCAGCTGCTACAGTACCCCCGCGGCAGGGATACGGTGGCGGTGGCGGCATGGGCGCATGGGAGATCGCCGGCGGCAAAGGAGGGTGTCAATGGGGAGGGCTCACCATGGGGAATCCATTTTGGGGATTTGGAGCTCGAGAAGACCAAGGGAGAAGGTAGGGGACGGAATGGGGGAGCTCGGTTCTCTGATGGCAATGGAGGTTACCGGGGGCGAATTGACCGAATCGGCTGCGGGTACACGGTGAGGGGAGTCCGGGGCTCACGTTAGCGGTGGTGGTTTTGGCGGAGGAGCTTCGGAGAGAGCTGGCCACGAGGAGGGTGATTCGGCCGGCGGGGAGCTTCGACGTCAGCGCTCCTCGGGGTTCCTCCTGGCCAGAGACAAACACTAACGTGATTAGGGAGGGAAGGGGATGCTCCTGGCGAATGCAATTGAGAAACGGAGGGAGGGAGAGGGAGATCCGAGTTACAGGGTCACCGGCGCAGGGGAGAGCCGAGGTGGAGCTACGGGCGGCGGGGTTCCAATCGGTTGCACAGGGAGGTGCTCTGGGGTGGTGGGAAGCAAAGAGGAGTGTTGGGGAAGCTCGGTCAGGAAAATAAAATTAAAATTAAAAATCCCTCCCTCTGTCGGGACCCCAGATTACCAAACCTGGACCCTCTGTGTATTACTGCACTAGTCCCAGATCAAAGCTAGTGCACACAGTTAAACAGAAATGAATACATAACCAGCAACGCTTTATTACAATATTAAATAGCACAGACCGAAAGGTCTCATTATTACAATTGAGGTTTCAAGACCTCGCACACACGAAACACAGCGGAAGCAAAAGATAAACTCGGTGAAGACCCATCAATATGCCACAGGCAATTGACTGGGGAAGCGCGACCTAGTCCTCCGGGAAGAATCCGTCACAGCCACAAGCGAAGCAGTAGTCGTAGTCACCTTCTTGAGCTTCTATTTCCTCTGAGATTTGTTTTTGAGTGCAGCATGTGAGTACATAAAGTACTCCGCAAGTCTTGGGAAAAATGCATAGATGCCAGGCTTGACAAAGGAAGGATATATGGTTCTTTTGCACAAAGCAACATTTTCAACTCAATTACTACTAAATATTTTCGAAGGCATCAATTTAATAAAGTAATTGTTTTAACAGAACTAACATTAACTTTCTAGTGAAGGTTCCATCTACCAACACTAGCCAACCAATTACAATTGGTCAAGTTTAAACTGCGGGTTCCATCCACCCTCTCTGGCTCCAACCGCCAGGATTCCCTTCCGAGAGTTCCCTCCACTCTTGGAATACAAAACTTTTGATTTTAAAACAAAACCAGAAATCTACCATGTGAATGCATTCCTTGCCCGCCCTTGACCGTGGGCACGGCTATTCGAATAGTTTTACACTCTGCAGAGGTTGTACAACTTTACCCACAAGAGATAAATTATCCTAAAAGTCAACACGCTTCCTTTGGCATGAGACCCAGATAAAATATCACAAAGCCTTTACCTCACTCTAGTCTAGCCAGACACCACCCGCTGAGGTTTCACCGCAGAAGGGTTAAATCCGCCAAATCTGAAGCCCCCTCTTGCGCCATATGAGTACAGTAAATCCCTGTCCCTCACTGTGAATAACCAGTCCATCCCTGGCACCCACTTTCCACTGGTGGCACCTAAACTAGACTATCATAAGTTAGTCCGCTAGGTCGTACCCATATAGACTTGTGGTTGTACGGTTAATGCTCAGTCTAGACAAACACAAGCGTCGGTCCTTAATTGACTAGGGTGGAACATACACTTTACAAGATCCCGTGCTTCCTGCACCAAACCACACTAACCATCCACCCTAATCTAAACCAACTTTCACATTTTAGTTTATTTTAACAGAACAGCGGTAACTCCAATTACCACTAAATTTGTAAACACAAGGCTATTACAATAAATCATAATTTCCCATTTTCATGAGTTTCTAAAGATATTAGATAGCATGACTAAGCATTATTCTACCATTCTAATATTCACAAAGATTAATAGTAATCTCATTATTGAGACAAAGGAAGTTCTAGGGTGACAAGGTACATGGCAATCAATGTCAAATGAGGGCATAACAAAGTTGGAATAACTAATTCCTAAAGATTTGAACTAGTGATTTTATGTAAATAGCAATGCACATAATTTAAAATATTTAAAATATTTCAAAAGCATAGGTTCAAGATGATCAAAGGAGACTTGCCTTCTTGCAGGTTCTCTGAGTCTTCCTGCTGCGAAGTGGAGAGATCGTCGACGACGTTGGAATCTACGCGAGAAAAGACGAAGCAACAAAACAAATAAATACAAACAAAAACACAAATAAACTCAAAAATCCAAATAGAGGCCATAGATGGATAGATCATGATTTTAGAAGAATTTAGGAGAAAGGTTCAGCGGATTTGGGGTTCACACGAGGGAGAACGAATATCTGGAAGATCGGTTGGGAAACAAAATTACTGAGACAATATTGGGACCAAGGGAATTAGAATGGATTTTATGGAGAGTTGGCAAGATTTGAATTTGAATTTTGAAAGTGCACAGAAAATTTGGAATGAAACTGAGGCTTTGAAATTAAATTAGGTATTGGATTTGAAATTTAAATATTTGAAATATCAAATAAATTTCAAATATTTGAAAGGATGGAAGAAATGGATAGTTTGGAATTTTTGATGAATTTAGAAATTTGAATGGGCTCAAACGGAGTTAAAATGAAGGAGAACGGGCTCCAGGAAGTTTAAATTCAGAGAAAATGGAAAAAAGGAATTTCTGGAATTATTTTCCTAAAGGAAAATCTGCATTTATGACGTCAGCAAGAATTTGATTTACGACTGATTTATTTTTCAACTGGAAAATCGATTTACTGCGCCATGCTTGCGTCAGCCAGGGGATAGGCCGACTGACAGTGAGCCCCGAGTCTATGGACCGGGCCCATGGACCGCGGTGGAGCGCTGAGGTGGCACGGCTGCCGAGTGGCGCTGACGAGGACGGGATGGCCCGAGGTGGCGCTGGCGTGGCGCCACGTCGACTGCCACGCAGGCGCGCCCGCTGACGTGGCCGACCGGCCGGAGGAGAGGCTTGGGGAGGCGGGCTCGCCGGCGCACGACGGCGTGGTTGCCAGCGGCGAGGGCAGCAACGGAGAGAGGGGATCACGCGGAGGGGTGTGGTGGTTACCGAGGGCGGCCGGGAGGTGGTCGGCAACGGCGAGGGGCGGCGGCGGCTCGGGTTCCACGGTGCGGCGGCGCTCCGGCGACGCTCGAGACCGGGGTAGGGGTGGAGGAGCTGCGCTCGGCGGCGGGGAAGCTCGGAGTGGCCTCGGCGGGGCTCGGGCGGCGCTCCTTCGCCGGCAATTGCTCGCCGGAGGGAGAGGCGGCGCTCGGGGATGAGGGCGCACGATGCGGCGGCGATGGAAAGCTCGGGAAGGGAGGGGGAGAGCGGAGAGAGGAGGTGCGGTGAGAGGGGAGGCCGGGGGGTCCTTTTATAGGGCGGAGGGGGAGCACGGACGCGGCAATCTCTCGCCGGAGATAGCGGCCGGAAAATGGAAGGAGAGGGGAAGAAAGGAAAGAGAGGGGGCGCGGAAGGAAAGAGGGGTGCCAGCATTCGGGATTCGGTCGCGGGTTTCCAAACCGGAGAGGAGGCGACGAGGAAAGGCCGGGTTCCACGCGGGCTTGGTCAGCCGGAGTAAAGAAGGAAAGGGGAGGAGAGAAGAAGGAAGATGGCGGCGCGGCCGGAGGTAGGAGGAGGAGCCGACAGGCGGGCCCGGGCGGTCAGAGAGAGGGAGGCGCGGAGCAGCTGACGGGCGGGGCCCGCGGGCAGAGAGACGGAGGCGGAGGGGAGGTGCGCCGACAGGTGGGCCGGGGGCGCGGGGAGGGAGAGAGAGTAAGGAGTGGGGGCGCGCGTGCGTCGGATGGAGATCGGGCGGCCGAGATGAGGCGAGGCGGGGACGGCCGAGATGAGGCGGGGGAGCGACGTGGCGGGCAAGGGAGTGGGGAAGGTGGGATGGAGTGGATGGCGGGGATGGGCCGGAGAGAAGGGACGTGGGCGGCATCTTACCGTCCACGTGGCGGCCGAAGGAGAGGGGAGAGGGATTTTGATTTTAATTTTTGATTTTGGGATTTTTAGAAAACCCTAGAAAATTCATTAAGCCTCAGAAAAATATGAAATAAATTCCAAAAATTCCAGAAAAATTCACAGAAGTTCCTGGATAAGTTTTGGACTTAATAAAAATACTTCCAACTAATGTTGGGATTAAATTTTCATACTTGAAATACTTTTTAATTTCAAACATACATTTTTAAACTCCAGAAAATCCAGGAAACCAAATAAAAGCCAAATAACTCCAAATAATTATTTTGAACTAGGATTTTCATATAAAATCAAAATATCATTTTATTTAATAATAATTTTTTTAGTTTTTACTTAAAATACTTTTCAAATCCATTTTTTTAAACAGAAATTCAGGGCAAATCCAAATAAAACTCAAATACTTTAAAATAATTAATTTGAATTTAAATTTTTCAGAAAGCAAAATTTTGGGATGTTACAGGAAGCAAAGGAGGAGGAGGGAGTCGGGAAGAGGCTTTTATGCCCGGGCGAAGGGGGGAGTTCCTTCGGGTAGAAGGCATCAGGCGCGGCCGGGGTGTCAATAGGAGGGGACGGGGAGCTGGTAGAGTGTCTCCTCCGCGCAGGGGTGACGTTCGGCTCTGCACCGGAGTAATTGGGGAGGTGACGGAAGAGGGGAGCAGGTGAGCGGCAGCAGGGCGGGGGCGCGTCCGCGCGCGGAGGAAGGAGGAGAAGACGGGGACTGACGGGTGGGGTCAGGGCAGAAGGGTGGTGACGCGTGGCGCAGAAGTGCTGTCAGCTTCGGACCGCGCGGTCGGGACGGCGCGGGCGCAGCGCGAATCCGAGGGCGGCGCAGAGACGGGCGCAGCGCCAGCGCGTGCGCGGGGCGAAGGCGGAGAGGGGCTGGGGCGCCAGCGGGCGAGGAGGAGCGGAGGGAGGCGCTGGGCGAGAGGGAAGGCGGAGTCGGGGTGGCGCCAGCGCAAGCGCGAGAGAGGGAGGCGCCGGGAGAAGAGAGGAGGCGGGAATCGGGGAGGGCGCCAGCGAAGGAGGAAGGCGCCTGGCCAGAAAAGGAAGGCGGATTTTCGGGGGACTTTCCAAAAAGGGAAAGTTTCCAGATTTCACTCAAAAACTCAGCAAAAATTCACAAAAATTTTTGGGGTTGAAATTTTGGGGTTTTTCAACCTACCCCCCTTAAAAGAATCTCGACCCCGAGATTAACTTGGTCCAGGGAGTAAGTTGGGGAAATCCCGCTGCAAGTCTGACTCTCGTTCCCAGGTGGACTCATCCGCTGTATGATTCTTCCACTGCGCTCTGCAGAACCTGACATTCTTGTTTCTGAGTTGCCTCTCCGATGTCTCAAGTATTTGTAGTGGTTCTTCAGCATATGTGCAGTCATCCTGCAATTCAATATCTGACAAGGGCACTTCATCTGTCGGCTGTCGTAGACACTTTCGAAGTTGCAATACGTGGAACACATTGTGTATTCTTGACAAGTTGGGCGGCAGTTGCACTTGATAAGCTACCCCTCCAACTCTTCCGATTATTTGAACTGGTCCCACATATCTTGGTGCTAATTTGCCTTTAACTTGAAATTTCTTGACTATCTTGAATGGGGTGACTTTGATATAGACGAAGTCTCCAACTTCAAAGTTCAAATACTTTCTGTGGTTATCTGCATAGCTCTTCTGTCGGTCTTGTGCAATCTTGAGTCTGTCCCTAATAATTCTGACATGTGGTTCTGCATCTTGAGCAATCTGAGGGCCAATCAGTTGTCGTTCACCTGTTCCTGACCAATTCAGTGGGGTTCTGTATTTTCTGCCATAAAGTGCTCCAAATGGTGCCATTTGAATGCTGGCTTGATAGCTATTGTTATATGAGAACTGAGCAAACGGGAGGCAAGTATTCCACGCTGCTCCGTACACAATAGCACAAGCTCTCAACATGTCTTCCAATATCTGGTTGGTTCTTTCTGTCTGCCCATCTGTCTGAGGGTGATACGCTGAACTGAAATTCAAATCGGTGCCCATAGCTTCATGCAATTTCTCCCAAAACTTGGATGTAAACTGTGCTCCTCTATCTGACACAATCTTCTTCGGAACTCCATGGAGTGTCACTTTTCTGGTCAGATACAGCTCGGCAAGCTTATCCTCCCCATAGGTTTGCTTGATCGGAAGGAAATGAGCCACCTTGGTCAATCTATCGACAATGACCCAGATAGCATCATATCCTTCACGAGTTTTAGGGAGACCAGTAATGAAGTCCATACCAATACTATCCCATTTCCATTCGGGAATTGGCAAAGGCTGCAACAATCCCGATGGTTTCTGGTGGTCTATCTTGATCTGCTGGCATACATCACATTTAGCTACATACTCTGCCACTTCTTTCTTCATCGGGTTCCACCAACACTTCTTTTTCAAGTCTTGATACAGCTTGGTGCCTCCTGGATGTATTGAGAATTGAGAAGAATGAGCTTCAGATAGGATCAGTTCTCTCAACTCTTCTTGTTGGGTATGCAATAGCGATCACGGAAGGTGAGGATTCCATGTTCGTCTATCGCATACTCTGTTGAATTTTCTTCTTGAATTTTCTTTTTCAGTTTTTGAATCTCTTCATCTTCATCTTGTGCTGCTTTAATCTGATCTGTCAACAACGGTCGAAACTCTAATGCTGCCATACTGCCTTGTTCGGTGATCGCCAAATTCAGTCGTAGCATATCTCTTTGCAATTCTGGTGGGTATTCTGTGGTGTTGACTTTGCTTTGTCGAACCTTTCGGCTGAGGGCATCGGCAACCACATTGGCCTTGCCCTGATGATATTGAAGATCAACATTATAGTCTTTGATCAATTCCAGCCATCTTCGCTGTCTCGTATTCAATACTGGCTATGTGAACAAGTACTTCCAGCTCTTGTGATCTGAGAATATCTAACAACAATTCCCTAGCAGGTAGTGCCGCCGAATTTTAAGCGCATGCACCACAGCTGCTAGCTCTAACTCGTGTGTAGGGTAATTCTCTTCATGTGGCTTCAACTGTCTTGAAGCATAGGCAACAATTTTTCCATCTTGCATAAATACACATCCCAAACCTTGTTTTGAAGCATCACAATAGATTTGAAAATCCTTTTCTGGGTTGGGCAAAGTCAAAACTGGTGTTGTCGTGAGTTTGGTATTTAATAGCTGAAAACTCTCTTCACAAGCATCTGCCCCATGTGAACGGCTTATCCTTCCTCAATAGCTGGGTGAGTGGACGAGGTATTTTTGAGAGTCCCTCCATGAATCGGCGATATTAGTTTGCCCATCCAAGAAGGTTCTTCACTTCCGTCACTGTCTCTGATGGCTTCCATTTCATGACTACTTTGATCTTCTCTGGATCGACTTTGACTCATTTTCTTGAATTGCGGTCCTCATTTTCGAATCTTAAAAGGTTTATTGTCTTCAGATGGTACTATTACTTCTTTTCACCTGCACCTGCATATCATCATTGGGTATATGCTACAGGTTCACACTTAGCTGAATTATGCAGTACCAGGGCTACATATATATCTGGGTCTGTTAGGATTAATTTCATTGCAACATGAACTTCCCATCCATTACATTTTACACAGATGGTCTTCATACACTTTCATAGTCTGCCACAAGACTAAAGTAATTTACAGACAACTTTTCAGTTCATCCAACTAGCTTACAAAAGGGTAACCAAAAGGACATTACTCTTGTTCTTCATAGATCACTTTCTCTTGACTGTCTTCCGTGCTTTTCTTCTTCATGACATTCCTCCGAGTAGATCTGTTCCTTCCTACATTCTGGTCTTCTTAGGGTGAAAGTCTTGTCCTTCCATTGGCGGCTGGCGTGATGTTGTTGTCTGCCTTTTTGCTTGCTTTCTTGCTTCTTCCTTAGGTAAGGACTTCAGTGGGCATTGGTCACGGTAATGCCCATTCTGTTCGCAGTGAAAACAAGCGTTGGTGTCAATAGCAAAGACTTCTTTCGTTTCATAACCTTCACGTAACCTGGTATTTCATCTTCTATCTGGAGAGCTCGATCAACCAGGCTCAATAGGCTCGAAAACTTCATAGTTTGAAGGCGTTGTCTCATATTGGGTCGTAGGCCTTTCATAAAGTACTCCATCCTTTTGGCTTCAGTATCAATCTCTTCTTGAGCAAATTGGGATAACTGATGAAATTGTTGTAGATATGTTGCGATGGAGTTCTCTCCTTGTTGAAGGTCAAGGAAATCCTGATATTTTTCAGTGATAACTCTAGGAGAAATGCAGGCTTTACGAAATCTCTTCACAAAGTCTTCCCATGTAATATCTTCCTCCTTAGGGACGGCGCGGGCGCAGCCCGAATCCGAGGGCGGCGCAGAGACAGGCGCGACGCGGGCGCAGCGCCAGCGCGTGCGCGGGGCGAAGGCGGAGAGAGGCTGGGGCGCCAGCGGGCGAGGAGGAGCGGAGGGAGGTGCTGGGCGAGAGGGAAGGCGGAGTCGGGGTGGCGCCAGCGCAAGCGCGAGAGAGGGAGGCGCCGGGAGAAGAGAGGAGGCGGGAATCGGGGAGGGCGCCAGCGAAGGAGGAAGGCGCCCGGCCAGAAAAGGAAGACGGATTTTCGGGGGACTTTCCAAAAAGGGAAAGTTTCCAGATTTCACTCAAAAACTCAGCAAAAATTCACAAAAATTTTTGGGGTTGAAATTTTGGGGTTTTTCATTTACTTGTGGTGCATGCAATAGGTATGGTGTGCTCAATGCTACCGGTGCCAATTTGGCCGCTTGCTTCTTTCCAACACTTGCTTAATACTAGCAAGATGGAGCAGGTTGTTGACAATGGAGACTACGGGAGAAAAGCCCATTTGTTGACATAAGGTCCACGTTCATCTCCGAGCCATATCAAGGGCATCTACTGAAAGAATCAGCAACATCCCATCTTCCATACCTTTAACCCTCACATATACAAATTCTTCAAACCAAAAGGAATTGAACCCCTGCATATTAAGCATATATAAAGGAAAGTAACTGTTTTAACTCAGATTACATATCCCAGGTGGCAGGTACCATGCTAGAAAAAGATTAAAGAGATATTCTCCTTGCATCTAGCAAAACAACACACATTCCTACCTTCCCAATCAGAAGTCACCATCTTCAAAAATGCAACCTGTAGTGTTACACTCCTTGGTCTAGCTTTCATTATTCTACAACAAGAAAAAAAAGTTCACAGGTAATTCAAATGCTCGCGATTTCAACACAACATCACTGAATGAATAACAACAAAAAGATTAAGGACTGACTTTTTGCAGGTAGGTTATTTGCACTTAGAATTATATTGTATGTAGCGATGTCCACATTCATTCCACTTTCAATCATCTCATGATACAGTTCCATTGCAGCACCAATTCTCCTTGTTGAAAGAATTGATAACTGTCATATAGTTTTCAGATATCAGTAGAGATCCCTAGAAAATCTCTAACAGTAGAGATCCCTAGAAAATCTCTAACGCATATGTGTAAATCAATATCAGGTTGTATTCTATTTTGAACCGGTGTAATCCTGTAGCATATATGAAAACAGTATATAAAAGGAAACAGAGCAAGAGCTGCGTTGGCCGGCGCACAATTTTCCCATCTGCTATCTTCCTTTCTCTTGTCTTCTATTCTTTACATGGTATCAGAGCCACAAAACTCTCCATCGAGATGTCTTCTACCAACGCCATTGCAAACTTCACTGCTTCCGCATCTAGCTCCACCACGGTTGGACTTCTTCCCACACCATTGTTTGGACATATGGTCAATATCAAGTTGACACAGGAGAACTACCTCTTGTGGAAGGCGCAATTCATGCCCTATCTCCGTGGCCAACAACTCCTCGGCTATGTCGACGGGATGAAACCTTGCCCGGCTCAGGTGATCACCGTGATGGAAGAAGGCGGTGCAGAGCAGCGGCAAAATCCAGCATACAAGATCTAATTGCAGCAGGACCAGATGGTTCTCAGTGCATTGCTCTCCTCTCTCTCTCTCTCTCAGAGCAAGTGCTGGCCTGGGTGCTATTTCTGAGCACTTCCCGTGCAGTTGGGAAGCCCTTGACAGCATGTTCTCATCAGGCCCTCGTGCGCGTGTGATGCAGATCAAGCGTCAACTCGCCACTACATAGAAGGACACCTCCATGGCAGAATTCTACAACAAGGTAAAGAATCTTGCTGATACATTGGCTTCTATAGGAAAGCCATTGCAAGATGAAGAAATCATTGGATATCTTCTTGCTGGTCTTGATAATGAGTATGATATGATTGTTGCATTTCTTAGCACAAATTTAGAATTTCTTTCTCTTAGCGATGCCTATGCACATCTCCTCAACTTCAAAATGCGTCTAGAGCATCTAACTGCCATGCAGGGTACTGGTGGTATATCTATCAACAGTGCTTCTCGAAACAAACAGTATGTCATAACAACCGTGGATGCGGTCGTGGCCGTGGCAATACTCACTTTGGTGGACAAGGAAGCGGAAATACTTACTTTGGTGGACAAGGAAACAACAGACCTCAGTGTCAGGTTGTGGCAAGATGGGACACACAGCTATCAAATGTTATCATCGGTTTGATCACTCCTTTCAAGCTAAAGACAACAAGGTTGCATCAGTGGCTGCTACTTCCTCTTATGACATTGATCCAAATTGGTACATGGACAGTGGAGCTACGAACCATATTGCAAATGATTTAGACAAGCTCACTGTCAGGGAGAAGTACTTGGGCAAAGACCAAGTACAGGTAGCAAATGGCTCAGGTATGTAAATTCTTCATGCTCCTATTTTCATACTCAAAATTGATCTTTACATCTGAAAAATGTCTTGCATATTCCTAAATCCACTCGTCAACTTCTTTTCATTCATAAACTTACCTCTGAAAATGACATCTTTATTGAATTCCATTCCAACTATTTTCTTGTTAAGGATCATCTCACGAAAGGATCCTTCATTGAAGTAGATGTGAAAATGGATTATATTCTCTCAGACCAAGCCATGGTTCTTCAACCAAGGAAGCTTTTTCCAGCATCAAACCTACCCAAGTGCAGTGGCATTGCAGGCTAGGCCATCCTTCATCAGTAGTCGTTCAACAAGTTTTGAGTTCAAATAGTCTTCCAGTTTCGTTTCCACTTGATAAGTCCTTAGTTTGTGGACCTTGTCAGTTGGCTAAAAGCCATCAACATCCTTTTGTTTCTTCACAAAATATATCTCTCTATCCACTCGAACTTGTGCATCAGATGTATGGGGACCAGTTCATGTTCATTCAAGTATTATGTTAGTTTCATCGATGATTTTAGCAAATATACTTGGGTTTATTTACTAAAAAGAAAGTGTGATGTGTTCAAAACTTTCCTTCAATTCCAAGTAATGTTGAACGATTGTTAAACAAACGCATAGTCTGCGTTCAATAGTTTCAGGGGGATTTCAGCGTCTTCACTCACATCGTGTATTATGCCCATACACGCACCAACAAAATGGCACTGCTGAGCGGAAGCATCGACATATTGTTGAAGTTGGGCTTTCTCTTCTTGCATATTCTTCTATGCCATTATGGTTTTGAGATGAGACGTTTCTCATTGCTAGCTTTCTCATTAACACACTACCAAGTAGGGTTATCAATGATCAAACTCCCTTACAGCGTCTTCTTAACTACAAGGTAGATTACACATTTCTTCACACTTTTGGATGCCGCTGTTGGCCAAATCTTCGGCCATATAACTCCACTAAGCTGCAGTTCCGTTCAAAGGATTGTGTTTTCATTGGCTATAGCATGATGCATAAAGGGTATAAATGTTTGCGTACACCCACTGGTTGTATGTTTCTATCCAGAGACGTTGTGTTCAGTGAGATGGAATTTCCTTTTGCAAATGACCAGTCATCTTCCCCTAATCATACCCAGATATATTCAGAGGTCACTCTTCTTCCTATTAATCATCTCCACTCTGAGTCTGTTAACACGAATGTACAAACTGAAGATAACATTCATCCTGTGTCATTGTAGCCTCATCTATCTCTTGCAGAGCCTTCACAACATGGGGAATAGGAAACATATGCTGAGCAGAACCAGACAGATTTAGGTGCTGCTGTAGGTGCTACTGATTCATCTAGTACTGATTCTTCAGGTGCTACTAACCCTAGTTCAGATTTAGTCAGCTCTCCTCCATATGGGGCAGTTACAATCTCACAGGTGTAACCACACACATACTATGCAGACAAGATTCAAGAATAATGTGCGTCAACCGAAACAAAGGATGGATGGAACTGTTCCATATCTGACACGATGGACGTTTGTTGCCTGCATCAAAGAAGAGCCAATAGACTGTATTCAAGCATTGCAACATCCCGAGTGGAAGAGAGCAATGGATGAAGAATATATTGCACTTATGAAAAACAAGACTTGGCACTTGATTCCACCTCGACAAGGTCTAAACCTGATTGGCTGCAAGTGGATATTTAGACTTAAGAAGGAGTTTGATGGCAGTATTGACTGGCATAAGGCAAGGCTAGTGTCTAAAGGGTTTAAGCAATGGTTTGGTATTGATTATGATGATACATTTAGTCCAATGGTTAAGCCAGCAACCATCAGGTTAGTACTCTCCATTGCAGTCTCAAATGGATGGAGTCTAAGACAACTGGATGTGAAAAACACATTTCTCCATAGAGTACTTGAAAAGGATGTCTACATGAAGCAGCAACCGGGGTATGAGAACATTCAATATCCCAATTATATTTGCAAACTTGATAAAGCCCTTTATGGGTTGAAGTAGGCCCCTCGTGCTTGGCATTATTGACTTAGTTCCAAACTTTAAGAATTGGGATTTGAAGCCTCAAAAAGAGACGTATCTCTATTTGTATACAATCAGGAGGGTGTAGTTACTTATTTCCTTATCCATGTTGAGGATGTAGTAGTAACCATCTCATCAGATCAAGCAATTAAAGATTTGTTGCATCAATTGCACAATGAATTTGCCATCAAATATCTAGGAGCATTACACTATTTTCTGGGCACAGAGGTGAAGCCGAGCAAAGATGGAATTATCCTCACTCAGCAGAAGGATATAAAAGAGTTGCTTGGTCGAGTAAACATGCAAAATTGCAAACCAGTAACTACCCCCATGGCTAGTACTGAAAAGTGCTTAGTATGGGAAGGAGATCCTCTCAACAGTTCAGAAGCTTCTACATACAGAAGTATAGTTGGGGCATTGCAATATCTAACATTGACAAGACCTGATATAGCCTTCTCGGTTAATAGGGTATGTCGGTATTTGCATGCCCCAACATCCTTACATTGGAGTGCTGTCAAATAGATACTCGGATATTTGAAGTATACACTGACCATCGGCTTGGCAATACAAAAATCCTCTTCTATGCTATGAAGTGCATTCTTAGATGCTGATTGGGCTGGTTGTGCAGATGACAGGCACTCCACATAAGGCTTTGCTATTTTCCTTGGTAAAAATCTCATCTCCTGGAGCTCAAGGAGACAAGCAACCATTTCTAGGTCAAGCACGGAGTTGGAATACAAATCGATTGCCAATGCTACAACAGATATCACTTGGCTTTAGTCTCTTCTTGGCAAACTGAAAATATTTTAGAGTAGACCACCTTGTTTATAGTGTGACAATTTGGGAGCAACCTACCTATTGGCAAATCCAGTTTTTCTTGCCCAAACTAAACACATCGAGGTAGATTTCCATTTTGTTCGAGAAAAAGTTGGACGCAAAGATCTGGACGTTAGATTCATATCATCCTAGGATCAAGTAGCTAACATATTTACTAAGCCGCTTGTAGCAAGACAATTTACAATTCATAGACACAATCTAAACCTCATTCTAGTTGGATAAGATTGAGGGAGGCTGTTGAAAGAATTGATAGCTGTCGTACAGTTACAGATATCAGTAGAGATCCCTAGCAAATATCTAATGCATATGTGTAAATCAGTATCAGGATGTATTCTGTTTTGAACCGATGTAATCCTATAGCATATATGAAAACAGTATATAAAAGGAAACAAAGCAAGTGTTGCGTTGCCCGATGCACAATTTTCCCATTTGCTATCTTCCTTTCTCTTGTCTTCTATTCTTTACACTCCTGACTTGAAATAACTCATCCAACATGATGTTATACAAAATAGTTGTCGGTTTAACCCTCATGTGTAATATTTTTTAATAGAGCCAACATATCATTGATCCATTCATATTTACAATAGCCATTAAAAAGTGTACCATAGGTAAACAACATTAGGTTCACAACCAACTAATACCATAGCATCCAGTAATTTCAATGCCTCCTCCATCTTGCCAACTAAGCATTATCCATCCATTAGTGTATTAGTGACTTTGCAAGCTTTCCACTAAACACAAGTAAAAAACATTGTTTTGACAAAACACGGTTGGCTCCTTGAAACAAGTACAAGCGTAAATCATCTTACTTGCAAAGTCCTTGACATAGTTTGAAGAAGAGGTAAAAAAATATTCCTTGAAGCAACAAGTGCACGAAGTTGTACCTAATTCATATCTGTAGTTTGGAGACATTCACAACAAGTAAATTTTTTTACTTGGTTCTGATTTTCTGGCTTTGCTTCACCTAGAATAGCATTACTTGGAAGTTTAATCTTGTAGATGACCTACGCAAGAAGATAGATGGCAAATAAGTGCATCTTAAGCTATGTACCTAAACTATGCGATATAAGCATATAATTGGATTTAATTCCAGCATAATAAAGCATAATTAAAGAACATTTCAAGAGGTACATAATGACATAAATTGCATATAAGTTTGTAATTCTACCATGCCATTTATACAAGAGCATAAACATAAACCATGAAACATTCTAAATGCTAAAAGGAGCATATTACTTATGTTCATGACAAATGAATCAATTATAATAGCCTAAAGCTCAGTTTTAATTGATATTATGCTCTCTGAAGTAGAGTTGCTTCAAGACTTAAGAACTTGGCCTTCTCAATACTATGTCAATACTCTTCATCAAGTGATAATACAACAAAAGATTAAATTTGAGCTCTAATTAATGCATTTTCTGTAACATCCCAAAAATTTGCTTTCTAAAAAATTTAAATTCAAATTAATTATTTTAAAGTATTTGAGTTTTATTTGGATTTGCCCTGAATTTCTGTTTTTGAAAACTGGATCTGAAAAGTAATTTAAGTAAAACCTAAAAATATTGTTAAATAAAAAGATATTTTGAATTTCTATAAAAATCCTAATTCAAATTAATTATTTGGAGTTATTTGGATTTTATTTGGTTTCCTGGATTTTCTGGAGTTTAAAAATGTATTTTTGAAATTAAAAAGTATTTGAAGTATGAAAATTAAATACCAACATTAGTTGGAAGTATTTTTATTAAGTCCAACACTTATCCAGGAACTTCTGTGAATCTTTCTGGAATTTTGTGAATTTATTTCATATTTTTCTGAGCTTTATTGGATTTTCTGGGCCTTTCTGAAAATCAAAAAAGCAAATTTTAAAATTTAAATCCCTCTCCCCTTCCCTCCGGCCGCCACGTGGACGGCCAGATGCCACCCACATCCCTTCTCTCCGGCCCATCACCGCCACCCACTCCATCCCGCCTCCCTCCCCTTCCCTCCGGCCGACGCGTGGACGGCCCAGATTCGCCCACGTCGCCGCTCGGCCTGATCCAGGCCGCACTACCCCTCTCCCACGCTGTCTAGCGGGCCCGGCCCAGCCAGCCCCGCCTTCCTCTTCCCCTCGCCCGACGTGTGGACGGCCTGGATGAGCCGCGTCCCCGCGCCCGGCCCCAATCCAACCGCCCCCTTCCACTTAAACGGCGCCAGCCGCCCGATCCACCTCCAGGACCGCGTGGCCGCGATCCGCACCCCTTCCCCTTTCCTCTCTGACTCGCGGACCCCGCCAGTCAGTCGCCCGCTCTCCTCTTTCCGCTGACACCCGGCCCCGCTTGTCGAATCCTTCGTCCCCGCGGAGCCGCCTCTTTCCTTTTCTTCCCCCTCTTTCCTTTCTTACGCCGGCGACCACTCCGAGCCGGATCCGGCCTTGCCTTCCCTGGCTCTCCCTGGTTTTGGAAACCCCGGACGCCGCCGCGACCGAATCCCCGATCTCCCGTGCTCCCCTTCCTTCTACGGCCCCGATTCCTTTTCTCCCCCGCCCCCTTCCTTTTTCTGGCCGACACACCGGCGAGCAATTGCGCACCCGTGTCCCCTCCTCCGTCCCTATAAATAGCCCCTCGGCCTTCGCCTCTTCCCGCACCATCTCCCAGCGCCCTCCACCTCTCTCCCTGAGCCCCGAGCGTCATCGCACCAAGAGCTCCCCGCGCGCACACGGTAAGAACTCCGGTGAGCCATCGCCGCCGCCTCGGTCGTCCCCGGAGCTCGCCACCGCCACCCCGAGCTTCCTCCCGTCCGTGCGAACCTCCTCGGTACCTCGGCCGTCCCTCCCCGCCGCCGGAGCCCCGTCGCACCGGAGCACCCGAGGCAGCTCCGCCCCTTCCTCGCCGCCGGCCACCTCCGCTCGTCCCCGAGCCTCACCAACCCCTCCGTTGGACTCGCCTCCGCTCCAGGACTGCGTTTTGGACCTCACCCGAACCCCTCCGGCCTCCCCTCGCCGCCGACGACCCTGCCTCCGTCCACTGCTGCCGGACCCCTCCAGCAGGTAACCCTCAAAGGGATTACCTACCCTTATTGGGTAGGCAAAGCCTCCCCGCCCGACTGGTTAACCGCGCTACTCTTTCCCCCTGGCTCCCTCGGCGCGCGTTCGAGCCCCCGGCTCCGCACGCTGAGGTTGAGCCTTTCTTGCATTTTTCCGCGCTGACAAGTGGGTCCCACCCGTCAGCGGCCGCCGGTCTGTGCGGGCCACTGTCGCCTGGGCCCCACCCCTCTGTGCTGGTCACTGACATGTGGACCCGAAGTCCAGTGGGTCCCACATGTCAGAGGCTAAGCCGGTGGGCTCACTGTCCAGTGGGTCCCACATGTCAGAGGCTGATCCCGTGGGCTCATTGACCAGTGGGTCCCACCTGTCATAATCTCAGGATAAAAAAACAAAAGATTAAATTTAATAATTCCAGTGGGCCCCACCTGTCAGAAATTTCCTAATTTCTGGATTTAATCAAACTGAGATTTTCAAATGAGCATAACTTTCTCATTTTAACTCCAAATTCAGCCATTCAAATTTCTAAATTCATCTAAAATCATGATCTATCCAACTATGGCCTCTATTTGAATTTTTGAGTTTATTTGAATTTTGTTTGTATTTATTTGTTTTGTTGCTCTGTCTTTTCTCGCGTAGAATCCAACGTTGTTGAAGACCTCTCCACTCCCCAGCAGGAAGACTCCGAGAGCGTGCAAGAAGGCAAGTCTCCTTTGATCATCTTGAACCTATGATTTTGAAATGTTTTAATTATTTTTAATTAGGTGCATTGCTATTTACATAAAATGATAATTCAAATCTTAAGGCATTAGTTATATCCAACCTTGTTATGCCCTCACTTGAAGTTGATTGCCATGTACCTTTGCAACCTTAGAAATTCCTTTGACTCATTAATGAGAGTAATGTATTTAATTGTTGGTATTAGAATGGTAGTATAATGCTTAGCCATGCTATTGAATACCTCATAAATCTTGCAGATGGGAAATTATGATTTATGGTAACACCCTTGTTTTTATAAATTTAGTGGTAATTGGAGTTGCCACTGTTCTGTTAAAATAAAATGAAATGTGGAAGTTGGTTTAGATTAGGGTGGATGGTTGGTTTGGGTTGGTGCAGTTAGCACAAGATCTTGAAAAGTGTATGTTCCACCCTAGTCAATTAAGGACCGACGCTTGTGTTTGTCCAGACTGAGCATTAACCGTACAACCACAAGTCTATATGGGTACGACCTAGCTGACTAACTTATGATAGTCTAGTTTAGGTGCCACCAGTGGAAAGTGGGTGCCAGGGATGGACTGGTTATTCACAGTGAGGGACAGGGATTTACTGTACTCATATGGCGCAAGAGGGGGCTTCGGTTCGGGCAGTTAGCCTACCTGCGGTGAAACCTCAGCGGGTGGTATCTAGCTAGATTAGAGTAAGGTAAAGGCTTTGTGATATTTTATCTGGGTCTCATGCCAAAGGAAGCGTGTTGACTTTTAGGATAATATATCTCTTGTGGGTAAAGTTGTACAACCTCTGCAGAGTGTAAAACTATTCGAATAGCCGTGCCTACGGTCAAGGGCGGGCAAGGAATGCATTCACATGGTAGATTTTTGGTTTTGGTTTTAAAAATTAAAGTTTTGTATTCCGAGAGTGGAGGGAACTCTCGGAAGGGTATCCTGGCAGTTGGAGCCAGAGAGGGTGGATGGAACCCGCAGCTTTAAACTGATCGTTGTACTCTAGTGTTGGTAGATGGAACCTTCACTATAGAAGTAATGATAGTTCTGTTAAACATTTACTTTATTGATGCCTTCGAAAATAATTAGTAGTAATTGAAATTAAAACATTGCTTTGTGCAAAAGAGCCATATAGCCTTCCTTGGTCAAGCCTTGCATCTATTGCATTTTTCCCAAGACTTGCGGAGTACTTTATGTACTCACATGCTACACTTAAAAATAATATTCAGAAGAAAACGAAGCTCAAGAGGGAGACTACGACTACTGCTTCGCTTGCGGCTGTGATGGATTTTTCCTGGAGAACTAGGTCGCGCTTCCCCAGTCAATTGCCTATGGCGTATTGATGGGTCGTCTTCGAGTTTATCTTTTGCTTCCGCTTTATTTTCATGTGTGCGAGGTCTCGAAACCTCAGTTGTAATAATGATACCTTTTCGGTCAATACTCGCAATTATTGTAATAACACGATGCTGGTGATGTATTCATTTCTGTTTAACTGTGTGCACTAGCTTTGATCTGGGACTAGTGCAGTAACACACAGAGGGTCCGGGTTCGGAAATCCGGGGTTCCGACATTTTCTATCACTGAAATTTTGCATATACAAAAGATAGCAACTTCTAAATTTCGGTATGACAGAAGATCTGTATCAAAGACTATAAAGCAGCAATATGACAATAGCTTAAGATGATCAAATAAAAGATAATTTAATCACAGATACTCAAGTAATTCAAAGGTGAAAAGCTCCTATTCAAATATGAAATTAGAATACTAGCTACTGCATGCCAGATAATCACCTGTGCCCACCCCTAGTCAAAGCCTCACCAGCCAAATAGCCGGTGGCTCCTATGGGCAGCGGTAGAATAAGGGAGGGGTGAACACGGTGGTGTATAGCACTAGAATCCAATTGAAAACTAAGGGAGTATCTAGGCATGGACAGGAGGCTACCTCGGGGGTTGGCGCAGCACGGGAGTGGCGGTGGTGGTCTGGCGATGTGAGATGGTGTCGGACGGAGGTGGCGCACGGTGCTAGTGAAATACAGGCGGCGAAGGCTTCGGTCGAGGGTGGGGATGGTGACGTGGTGCTCTGAGGAAGCTCTGGCATGGCGGAATTGGCTTGGCGTAGCTCCAATCGATGGCCCTCCTGTTGGCCGACGTTAGGGAAGATGATGCTGCCGGTGAGCTGTGGGGCACGGGAGGTCGTTTCCTTGTGGTGGGAGGAGGAGTGGGGTGTGAGGAAGACGATGGAGACCTTCTATGGCTTTTATAGGCTCTGAGTGAGGCCGGCGTCATGGAACTCTGTGTGACGTCCGTGCGGGTGGCGTCGGCTTCGGCATGGCTACAAGGCTAGTTGATTCAAGGTCGCATCATGATAATGACACACCGTAGGGCATGGCTATCACACGGTCGGTGAGGTGCATGATTCGAGGGCATGGCGAGTGCATGGACGGGAAGGAGCTACCGGGGCGGTCAGCGATGACACGTGCGGTGATGCGGGAGTAGTAGCCCGATGAGGCAGGTGAGCGCACTGTTGCTGACGGGGGTAGACTGTGGCTGACTCTAGTGGCATGGCGCGATGATCCGAGTGGCATCTCATCATCCTTCAGCCATTCAACGGGTCAAAAGCAGACAACCAGATGTCACACCACTCCTGTGGTGATGTAGGAGTGGAGCTGCAGTGGAGCAGGTGGCTGACCGCAGTGGTATGGGCGCAGAGGCATGCCAGCGACCATCAGTCACAAGGGGGCGCGGCGCGGAGATGGGCTGCCATGGGTGGGCTAGTGGGGGAAACCCTGCCATGGCAGAGCGCTGGCGAGGGGGAGAGCCAGCCCAGGGCTGGCTCGGGCCAAGCCAAAAAGGCCCCTTTTCGTTTTTGAGTTAAGCCCAATGCACATTTCCATATTTTTATTAATCCCCCTTTATCCATCTTTATTTAATCTCACTTTCCATATTTCCATATTTCCACCTTTCCGAATTTTCGCTAACTGATTCTAAATGAGTCCTCCTACCCTAATTTTTGGATCATCATTTTAGATTCATTAATTTCACCTTTCTTTCAGAGTTCCATTTTTATGATTTTCTTATTTGTTGGAACCTCAACCAAGATCCAAGGAAAAACCCATAAAAATCCAAATGTCAATAAGATGCATTCCAAAATATTTGAAAAGTTACACATCTTTCTGGATCCAAATTTCTAGGATGTTACAAGTCTACCCCCTTAAAAAGAATCTCGACCCCGAGATTCAGCCTAGTCTGAGAACAAGCACGGGTAATCTATTCTCAGTTGATCTTCGTGTTCCCAGGTGGCTTCCTTCTTGGTGTGACGATTCCATTGTACCCTACATAACCAGATGGTATGGTTCCTTGTCTTCTTTTCTACAATGTCTAGAATCTTGATGTGGCACTCCTTGTAGGTCAGGTTACTCTTGAGCTTGATTGTTTCTAATGGGGTTTGATCTTCTAGCACCCGAATACACTTCTTGAGTTAGGACACATGGAAGACATTGTGTACATTAGCTAGACTCGTGGGTAGCTCTAGTTGGTAAGCTACTTCTCCTTTTTTGGCCACAATCAGGAATGGTCCAACATAACGTGGGGTGAGCTTGCCTTTAACTTTGAACCTTCTAACTCCTCGCAAGGGTGATACTTTCAGGTAGACATAATCTCCAATTTCAAAACTTAATGGCCTACGTCTCTTGTCCGCGTAACTCTTTTGTCTTGATTGAGCTACTTGCAATCGGTCCCTAATCAGGTGAACTTTTTCTTCAACCTGCTTTAAAGTTTCTGGTCCAAAGATATAGCCCTCTCCTACTTCTGACTAGTGCAGAGGAGTCTAACATTTCCTTCCATATAATGCTTCAAATGGGGACATCTTTAAGCTGGCTTGATAACTATTATTGTAAGCAAATTTGGCATAAGGCAGACATTTCTCCCAATCCTTAGTGAAATCTAGAGCTCAGGCTCAAAGCATATCCTCTAGTATTTGATTTACCCTCTCTGTTTGGCCGTCTGTTTGTGGGTGGTAGGCAGTACTAAAATCTAGATGGGTGCTGAGGGCTTCATGAAGGCTAGCCTAGAAGTGCGAGGTAAACTGAGAACCTTGATCTGAAGCTATCCTTCTTGGCACACCGTGCAAACACACGATGCGAGACGTGTACAACTCTGCCAGCTTGTCTCCTTTATAGGTAGTTTTAACAGGGATGAAGTGGGCGACTTTGGTCAGTCTATATATTATAACCCATATGGAGTCGTACCCCGATTTGGTTCGTGGTAGCCCAGTGATGAAGTCCATTCCAACCTCTTCCCACTTCCACTAAGGTATTTGCAATGGCTGTAATAATCCTACTGGTCTCTAATGTTCGGCCTTCCCCTTCTGCATTTTCTCCTGTAACTGCTCCTTGTCTGTCTGCTTATCTCTCGGAGTCGTCTTCAGTTATGGTGCCTTCGTGGCCTCAGGTAGATAGATAGTTCTCCCACCAGGTTGCTGTTGCTCCCTTAAGCTGGTAGGTGGCGAAGACCACCCGATCTTCCTCTACACATCTAGTAAGTCGGAGTTTTCTTTCGGTATCTCGAAGCCAATCTTCGGCCTTGAGGGGTTCATCTGCTGAGGAGAAGGTCAGGGGTCAAGTACTTAAGAAGTTAGTCAGCTTTGAACTGTGGCTACTAGCATTGGATTGCTGGCCGGTATAGACAGTATGCAGAATTTGTGTTTGTTGAGCCATGACCTGCGCCATGGTGGGGTTGACCGGTGGGGGCAGAAGATCGACTCGTTGGCTCTGGCCTCTACCCCGGCCTGCAGGCGGTGTTCCTTGGTTGGCATCAACATCGGCCTGTATGTCTGGATTGGCGCTAGCTTGGGCTCGGGTAACTCTCTGAGTAGCCATTTGCATATACCATTTTGCACTTAGACACACATGCTAGGCAAGTGAGTTCTTGGCCCACAACAAGTATGTAAAAACCAACCAAGTAAAATAAACAACTAAACAATTTACAATACAAGGCCTATGCCTAGCCACATATCATTCCTACGTAAGGGTTCATATAGCTTAGCATATATAGCACTTAGGTTAGGCTGAGCATCACAGTTACACACAACACTTAAGGTTCTTAATATCGACGGCTACCGTACTAGTTTTCTAACATAGCTTCCTACTATTACAGGGGGTTAGTGCTCACTATCATCATATAACACCTGGTAAGCACTCTACTAAACTATCTACTCCTCCATGAAGCTGGCTCCTGGACAGGAGGGGCTGTAATCTAGTGACTAGGAGTGGGAGCGACTACCACTGAAGTCTAAGGAATCTGAGTGGGAGCGGGAGCTGCTATGACTGTAGCCACGGCGGGTCTCTCTAAGGTTGATAGCTGCTCGTGGACTAGGGGCTCGCATGCTCTTTGCAAGCTGCGAGTCTCGTGCGAGGCCCAGTGGCCCTCGGCTGGGGTGGAACAGAATTCATGGCAGATGCAGTGGGAGCTAGAGTGAGGATTACGGTGTAACTGCTGCCCGTTGTAGCTTAGTGAGGGCGGCGGCCTTCTCCTTTCTCACATCTGCAAGTGCCTTCTCGCATTTGGTGAGCTGTTCCTGAAGTGTCTCCACCAGGCTGTAGCTGGCAAGCAGAAGCTGGTGAAGGTCGGTGATCTCCTCGAGCGCTGCAGTATAAGTAGCCCCCATGGCCCTGGTGAGGTGCACCTAATGTGTGAGCACTGGGTTGTCTTCTGCCACTGGCATAAAGGTCTCGTTGTGGTTGGCCCCTTCCTGGCAGGATAGGTAGTAGAAGAATGGAGACTTCAGTAGTGTGGGTCCATGGATGTCACATAGCTGAGCAGCGACTAGGCGAGTGGTGTCCTGAAGAGTAGTGGTTGTGGAGCTCCTCCTATGCAGGCTCCTGAAGACATGGGGTGGCTCACGTTCGTCTAGAGCATAGATGAAGACTTCCATGATCCAAGACTCCCTAGCTTCTTCTTCTGCAACCTTATGTCTCTGATATATAGGTTGATCCTTGTATCCCAAATAGTGCAGCAGCTTGTGCAGGATGCTTGCAAAGTCTCCCTCGTACTGCCCATGGGTGAAGTAGTCCCAGGGACCATCAACTGTAGCTCTGGATATCTATAAGTTAAAGCACTAGTGTTAGTATCTTTTTAAAATATCAAAAAAGGAGGATAAGGTCAGATCTAAGAAGGGTAAGAAAGGAAGTAGTACGCTATATTTTTAGAAATTCCTTTTTACTAATTTTAAAATTTAGTTCTAAGATCGTATCTAGTAACCCTCCTAAGGTTTTACCTTACAGTCGTATGCTCTGATACCAGCTCTGTTGGATCCATATTTTTCATCCCAAAATCCTCTGTGATTTACTACACTATTCCTTGGATCAGTAGATAGTGCTCATAGGTACATTGCTGCATCAATTCATACATCACATGAAATATACCGAACCATAACATTACATATCAGAGTTGTAATACACCACGTCGGGTACCAGTTTACAAAAGGGCCGATCAGGCCAAATACCTAGAGTATAAAAGACAACAGCGGAAAGCATAAACAAAAGTAGGACCAACATCCACAAACAAGTGACTAAGGGGTAAATGTGTGCAACATGTATTATCTAGGTATAGATAATATATGTGCATACAATCTCCTCAAGTCTACTCGTCTAGGATTCGAACTCACGAAAGTCATCCTAATTCCCTTCGTCGGCTCCTCCATGTGTGGCAGGTGCGTCCTCGTAAGTGTAGTGGTCTCGGTTTCCTATTTCTAGTTTTGATAATGCGAAGGTGAGCACAAATCCACCGTGCTCCGTGAGTCAATACACAATATGCAAGTAAATAACATGCAGGGCTTATCAAGAAAAGGCTCGGGTTGTTTTGCTTGCCAGAAATTACTTTCAAAATACTATACATAGAAATTTCCTGAGATCTAGTAGTTTGTACTAAAACATGATATTTGGGTAAAAAGAATGTAGTGTTAATAGTAGCATAGATTCCATCCACCGTTACATGGTTCTGCACCATATGCTAACATTTCAGCGTTATAACCGTTTACCTTATCACTGGGCTGACACCCAGGACAATACAAATAAGGGCTTTTTACTGCCCGCCACATTTCCAATCCCACTCACAAAGTTTTTGAAATAGAACTATATCTGATTAAGTTCCCATGTCCGCCCTTGATCATGGGCACAGCTATTCGAATAGTTTTCACTCTGTAGTGTTTGTACACTTTACCCACAAGAGATAATCTGCTAGCTTGTTGCTCAACACGATTCCTTAGTCATACGGTTGGGTAGACCATCACAGTAACTTTTCAAAATACCTTGCCCCTTCCATCATCTCACACATATGGGCTTCTCCCACTTGCGGCGGATCTCATAAGTTGTGCATGATGTTCTAGCCGCAGCAACTAGCCCAGTTGGACTACCCACACCGACTAGCTCACCGCGGCAAACTTCAACCTCAAGGAGTGTCCCATTCAAGCCGTCACACAGACAACTACTTGCACTACCCCGCTCCCCACCGATGAGATGACTTTTAGGGTCCAGTAAATCTACTAAGCCAAGTTGTACTTTACAGACTTGTGGTTATACTTGTCTTACATAGGAGGTCATGACAAGATTCAGTCTTTAGGATTATCTGGGCGGTTCTAACACTAATCACACTCTCGTGCACTACTGCACTAGGCTCTTCATACCATTTGCCCAGATATTTAATCAAGTTAGGGGGTTTTGGGAGCATAACATAATCATGTCAAAATATACCAGCCATTTCCACCCATGACTTCCCAAATCAGTTTCTCAAGACTGAAAGTGATGCTTGGGGAATTTTGGTGTCCCCCGAGTATCTAAGCAGCACTAAGCATGGCGTATAATTATATACTTATTTTTGAAAGTTTTACCATTATAATTTTGTTTGGGTGACAAGGATCAAAAGCTCAAATGTTCCAAGGGAATGTAGTTGGTATCATACCCGCAAGATAAATAATAGACATGTAACTAAAATTTTAAAACAAACATAGGTTTCCATATGAAATAATAGCATGCTATTTGATAATTTAAAATAGAAATAATTTGTGAAAAATGTAGGTTTAACATGATCAAAGTATTGACCCGCGTGGGTCGCAATTGGCTTGGTCCTACTGGTCGTGACGTGCTTCAGTTTCTGCTTCTTCCTCTTGTGCCTTGTACACTATTTTTTGTAGCGCGAAAATTTGAATAAAATCAATAAACCAAATAAATTCTCATAAAAATTCAATTAGCTCCAAAATTTATGATTTTAGTTCCATTAGACAGATATTGAATTTAGATGAATTTAAAATTTTGTTTCACTCAATTTGGAGCTAAGATGAAGAAGTTATGCCCATTTAATGTTCTCAGTTTAAATTAATTCAAAAAAAATAAAAAAGAGAGACCCTCTACCAGATGGTGCCCACGGTGGTGTCTATTTTCTTTTCAAGTATTTTGACATGTGGGACTGGTTACTATTTGGCTTAAAAGGTATGGCCCACATGTCAGTGGGCATTTAGGGCTAACCAATCTCATTACCCTTAATTGATCACCATATTAATATCTAAATGTCATGAACAATGTACTGCCCCCTCTTCGCCGACAAGGGAGGAGCTCACCACCAGTGGCAGAGGCGGTGGCCGGATGTGAGCATTCACAAAATGGATTGTTCACGCTTGCGCCCACCCCTAGACGAAGCCTTGTTCGCCAATTTGGCCTGGGCGACGGCCAACAACTCCCTTGAACGCTAATTGAACGCTAAGGGAGCATCTAGGTGTGGACAGGAGGCTACCTCAGGGGTTGGCGCAGCACGGAAGTGGCGGTGGTGGTTTGGCGATGTGAGACAGTGTTGGACGGAGGTGGCGCATGGTGCTGGTGAAATACAGGCGGCGAAGGCTTTAGCCGAGGGTCGGGACGGCAATGTGGTGCTCCGAGGAAGCTCCAGTAGGGCAGAATTGGCTTGGTGCAGCTCCAATCGACGGCCCTCTCGTTGGCCAATGTTAGGGAAGATGATGCCGCTAGTGAGCTGTAGGGCACGGGAGGTCGATTCCTTGTGGTGGGAGGAGGAGTGGGGTGTGAGGAAGACGATGGCGACCTTCTATGGCTTTTATAGGCTCCGAGTGAGGCTGGCATTGTGGAACTTCGTGTGACATTCGTGCGGGTGGTGTTGGCTTCAGCATGGCTACAGGGCCGGTTGATTCGAGCTCACGTCATGATAGTGATACACTGCAGGGCATGGCTATCGCACAGTTGGTAGGGCGCATGCTCCAAGGGGCATGGCGACCGCACGAATGGGAAGGAGCTGCTGGGGCGGTCAGCGGTGACACGCGCGGTAATGAGGGAGCAGTAGCCTGGCGAGGCAGGTGAGCATGTTGTTGCTGATGAGGGTAGACTGTGGCTGACTCCAGCTGCATGGTGTGACAGTCTGAGCGGCGTCTTGTCATCCTTCAGCTAGGTGGCGGGTCAAAAGGAGAAGGCCGGATGTGACACCGCTCCTATGGTGATGTAGGTACGGAGCTGCGGCGGAGCAAGCGGCTGACCACTGCGGTATGGGTGCAGAGGAGCATGGTTGATGGAGATACAATGCCCACCTTTGTCATTCGGGAATCACCAAGCTAGCAAAGCCGAGGTGAAGGAGACACCACACAAGAATAAGAAAAGCACTGGCCAAGTGCGCCTCTCCGTCGAGCACAAGGACTATGACTCTGCACAGACAAAGGAGGACGTTGCCTTGATCCATTGTCTTGGTGTGAGAGTTTTTGCCCTAGTTACATTCTGTACTAGGCAGAAAGCCCTTTTCCCTCTCAGGTTAGGTGAATTCTTCTAGGAATCCTATAGGACAATTCTCGAAGTCATATAGACATCAAATTCATTAAGAGCTATTGTTCAACCTTCCATACAGAAAGAGCACTATAGCTAATAGGACCCGTTAGATGTGCTATCTAATCCTACACAGTTTGTTGTCCTAGAGCCTAGTTTATGGGATTTCCGATCTTCTAGGATAGGTTACCACCAATGTGAGCATAGAACAAAATCTCTAATCCCACACAGTTTGTAATCCCACACAGTTTGGTGTCCTCACCGCATAGCATTGATGTCTCGTCTTCGTACCAGACTCGGTGTCTGAGTCATGGCCACTACGGATGCCCCGATGTCTGTGTATAAATACCCTAGTTTCCCTCGGTGTTCGCATCTTCCAAGTCATGTAGTTCCGCCGCCGATCACTGTGAGCCACGTCTCGAGCTCACCATCGAATTTCCTCCTCGTCAGTAGGTCATCTTGCGCCGTTGGCTATCCTTGCCATTGCCTAGGTTGACCACGCTGCCTCACTGAAGTAGCCACCGTCCGTCGTGCATGTGCCGCCTCGCCTGAGCTGCCATCGCCCTCGGTTGTCTCATCGGCTGCCACTCGCATCGCAGCATCGCCTCGATTCTCGCACAGAGCGACGTCACCCCACACCCATGCCAGCCGTTCCTCCTCGTCTTCCAGTGAATCGAGTTGTCACATCCCAAAATTTGGCTTTTTGAAAAATTTAAATTCAAATTAATTATTTTAAGGTAATTGGATTTTACTTGGCTTTTATTTGCCTTTCTGGATTTTCTGGAATTTAAAAACTATTTTTAGAATTTAAAAAGTAATTCAAAATATGAAAATTTAATATCAACAGTAGTTGGAAATAATTTTATTTAGTCCAAAATATGTCCAGGAGCTTATGTGAATTTTTCTGGAATTTTTGGAGGTATTTTCATATTTTTCTGAGGCCTAAATAATTTTCTAGCCTTTTCTGAAAAATCTAAATCAAATTCTGAAAAATAATATATCCCCTCTCCCTCCAGCCGACGCGTGGATGGCCCAGATCTATCCACGTCGCCGCTCGGCCTGATCCTGGCCGCATCCTCCCCTTCCCCTCGCTGTCTAGCGGGCCCGGCCCGTCAGCCGGCGGCCCCGCCTTCCCCTCCTCCTCGCCCGACGCGTGGACGGCTCGGAGGAGCCGCGTCTTCGCGCCCGGCCTCAATCCACCGCCCGATCTTTTCCCCGAGCCGCGTGGCAGCCATCCGCGCCGCCCGCCCGCTCCCTCCTCTCTCTCACTGCACGCGGGGCCCGCCTGTCGGATCCGTCGTCCCCGCGGAGCCGCCCCTTTCCTTTCTTTTCCCCCTCTTTCCTTTCTCGTCGGCCGACCGAGACCGCGCCGGATCCGGCCTTGCCTTCCCTGCCTCTCCCCGGTTTTGGAATTCCTGAGCCCGGCAGGAAGCAAATCCCCAACGCCCGCGCCTCCCTTCCTTCTCTGCCTCCCCTTTCCCGTTTCTTCCCCCTCCCTTCCTTTTCCGGCCGCCAGCACCGGCGAGCGATTGCCGCTCCCCTGCTCCCCCTGCGCCCCTATAAAAGCCCCCCTCGGTTCGCCTCCCTCCGCCCAACACCCAGACACACTCCACCTCTCTCCCTAAGCCCCGAGCGCCGTCGCACCGCGAGTTCCCCGTGCGCCCACGGTAAGTACTCCGGCGAGCCTTCGCCGCCGCCTCGGTCATCCCCGGAGCCCGCCGTCACTTCCCAGAGCTCCCTCTCGCCCGTGCGATCCTCCCCGACACCTCAGCCGCCCCTCCCCGCCGCCGGAGCGCCGTCGCACCGGAGGACCCGAGCCAGCTCCGCCATCCCCTCGTCGCCGGCCACCTCCGCCCGTCCCCGAGCTCTGCCGACCCCTTCGTTGGACTCGTCTCCGCTCCGGGTTTGCATTTCACGCGTCATCCGCACCCCTCCGCCACTCCCTCGCCGCCGATGACCCTGCCTCCGGCCACCTTCCCCGGCCTCCCCTCTGGCAGGTAACTCAAAAGGTTTGATTGCCCTATATGGGTAGGCAAAGCCTCCCCGCTCACTTGGCTATCACCGCTCGCTCTCCCCTCCCCCGACTCTCTCAGCGCGCGTTCGAGCCCTCGGCTCCGCACGTTGAGGTTGAGTTTTTCTCAATTAAACCGCGCTGACAAGTGGACCCCACCCGTCAGTGGCAGCTGTCCTCGCAGGCCACTGTCGACTGGGCCCCACCCCTCTGCGCTGGTCACTGACAAGTAGGCCCAGAGTCCAGTGGGTCCCATGTGTCAGAGGCTGAGCCGTGGGCTCACTGTCCAGTGGGTCCCACATGTCAGGGACAGCTCTCTGTGGACTCACTGACCAGTGGACCCCACCTGTCAGTCTCTCAGAATAAAAATAGAAATTAAAATCTAATATTCCAGTGGGCCCCACCTGTCAGAAATTTGGGAATTTCTAGATTTATTCAATCTGAGATTTTCAAATGAGCATAACTTTCTCATTTTAACTCCAAATCCAGCCATTCAAATTTCTAAATTCATCTAAAATCATAATCTACCCAACTATGGCCTCTGTAGAATTTTTGGATTTTATTTGAATTTTATTTGTATTTATTTGCTTTGTTGCTTCGTCTTTTCTCGCGTAGATTCCAACGTTGTCGACGATCCTTCTTCACAGCAGCAAGAAGACCCAGAAACCCTGCAAGAAGGCAAGTCTCCTTTGATCATCTTGAACCCATGATTTGAAATGGTTTCAAATTATTTTAAATTATGTGCATTGCTATTTACATAAAGTATTAGTTCAAATCTTTAGGAACTAGTTATTCCAACTCGCTATGCCCACCATTGAAATTGAATGCCATGTACCTTGTCACCCTAGAACTTCCTTTGTCTCAATAATGAGATTACTATTAATCTTTATGAATATTAGAATGGTAGAATAATGCTTAGTCATGCTATCTAATATCCTTAGAAACTCTTGAAAATGGGAAATTATGATAGCCTTGTGTTTACAAAGTGTAGTGGTAATTGGAGTTGCCACTGATCTTTCAAAATAAAATAAAAATGTGAAAGTTGGTTTAGATTTGGGTGGATGGCTGTTTGGGTTGGTGCAGTAAGCACGAGAACTTGTTAAGTGTATGTTCCACCCTAGTCAATTAAGGACCGACGCTTGTGTTTGTCCAAACTGAGCATTAACCGTACAACCACAAGTCTATATGGGTACGACCTAGCTAACTAACTTATGATAGTCTAGTTTAGGTGCCACCAGTGGAAAGTGGATGCCAGGGATGGACTGGTTATTCACAGTGAGGGACAGAGATTTACTGTACTCATATGGCGCAAGAGGGGGCTTCGGTTCGGGCAGTTAGCCTACCTGCGGTGAAACCTCAGCGGGTGGTATCTAGCTAGATTAGAGTAAGGTAAAGGCTTTGTGATATTTTATCTGGGTCTCATGCCAAAGGAAGCGTGTTGACTTTAGGATAATTTATCTCTTGTGGGTAAAGTTGTACAATCTCTGCAGAGTGTAAAACTATTCGATTAGCCGTGCCCACGGTCAAGGGCGGGCAAAGAATGCATTCACATGGTAGATTTCTGGTTTTGGTTTTAAAATCAAAAGTTTTGTATTCCGAGGGTGGAGAGAACTCTCAGAAGGGAATCCTGGCGGATGGAGCCAGAGAGGGTGGATGGAACCCGCAGTTTAAAAGCTTGACCAATGGTAATTGGTTAGCTAGTGTTGGTAGTTGGAACCTTCACTAGAAAGTTAATTCTGTTAAAACATTTACTTCATTAAATTAATGCCTTCGAAAATAATTAGTAGTAATTGAGATTTCAAATATTGCTTTGTGCAAAAGAACCATATGGCCTTCCTTTGTTAAGCCTTGCATCTATGCATTTTTCCCAAGACTTGCGGAGTACTTTATGTACTCACATGCTACACTTAAAAATAAAATCTCAGAGGAAGTTGAAGCTCAAGAAGGTGACTACGGCTACTGCTTCGCTTGTGGCTGCGATGGATTCTTCCCGGAGGACTAGGCCGCGCTTCCCCAGTCAACTGCCTGTGGCATCTTGATGGGTCTACTTTGATTTCACTTTGCTTCCGCTGTGTTTTGATTGTGCGAGGTCTTGAAACCTCCAATGTAATAATGAGACATGGTGGTCAGTACTCTTTATAATTGTAATAAATACGTTGTTGGTCATGAATCATTTCTGTTTAACTGTGTGCACTAGCTTTGATCTGGGACTAGTGCAGAAATACACAGAGGGTCCGGGTTTGGAAATCCGGGGTCCCGACACAAGTTCACGGAGCACCATCTCACTGACTAGGTGGGTCCCATATGTCAGATCTACTATTCCATACACCCATGAGCTGAGCCAAGTTAGCTTCCACGCCAATAGTCATGCCAAAGCCACGTTAGCCCTAAGCTGATATGTTAGTCCATGTGTTGGCCACGTTAACACCCGAGCGTCCTATATTCCACATCGGATGTGACGTCACCCTACCACCTCAGCCCTAGTGCCACATGTCATGCTATTATTGTGCCACATCAGCCCTAGCAGCCCAGTTAGTAGTGACACCATAATCCCTACTTTCCTTTAGAAAAATAATTCAACCAAAAAAGAAAATATATGCTGATGTCATAATTAGTATTTTCCTTTAGAAAAATAATTCTAGTAAATCCTATTTTCCTTTTCCTTTAGATTTCAATCTTCCAAGGGCCTGTTCTTATCTGTCCTAACTCTAATTCAGTCGATTCTTTTTGTTAAATTCATCTAAAACTAAGCTTTATCCTTTAGTTCTGGTTTTGAAGTTTTTGAAGTTCATTTGAATTTTATTTGATTTTATTTGTATTTCATTCACTTTCTCTCTTGTTAGATCACGTCTTCGAAGGAGCAGAAGCACCACCAAAAGATTAAGAATTGGTAACTGAGCAAGGCCAAGTCATGTCATGCCCTTTTATTATGTTAAATCTAGTTTTCAAATCTATTATTTATTATTTTATTTTAAATTATAATTTATTGCTATTTTAATATAAACCTTTGTATCTCGTAGTATATTATAATTAAGGGTAATCTTTATTGAATGTCGATATTCAACCAAAGCCACTATATTTTAATACCTAATTACGACCTTTTAATTGAAGGTATTCTGAGGATCAACTAACATTTTTATTTTATTATTTAACTTAGCTATGACATAAGTTAATCTTAGTTAAATGTCTGTTTACCTAAAGCCGAGCTTGTTATATAGGGTACTAGTTCAATAGTGTTATTTAATTAAATCTACCTCTGAGACTCTATTACTAGCTGTATGTTAGGTTGGGGCATATATCTTAATTTCTCTTTTATAGGTAAACGTATTATTCATTTTCCTTAATCTTAATCTTGAATGCATTTTTAATTAGGATTTTTATTAACTTTGGACTTTAAGCTAACCCATATTTTATTCATGCCTTTAATTGATGATTAGACCTCAATTAACTATTTAAGCTACATTAGTTGTTCATATAGTAAATAATCAGATATTAAATGTTAAGTAACCTTATTTTACCTCCTAATTAAATTTACTACATTCCCTAGATTATTCCCAAATTTGTCCATAAGTTTCACTAATTAAAGTGTGTTAAAGAAAATGAAAATAACAAAAATGGAAAAGGTGCAAGCTCACGGAATCGAACCGGAGACCTCATAGCTGTGGGGGTTAACGCACAGTCGAGCTAGCCAACTGACCGTTTGGTGTTTCGCGATGCTCTGGAGGGAGGCAAATTGATAAAGCGGGCGGGGATTGGGGACTAACAGGGGAGCACCAACCGAAAACAGAGGAGACGGGGGCGCATGGCCAGTGGCGATGCCGCCGACGAGGGCCAGCCGAGGAGGTGCCGGTGAGCATAAAAATGGGACGCTTACGGGACGGGGGAGCTAGTGGAGGGGGTGGCGTGGCTTGGGACGGCGCAGGTCGACAAGGGCGGCTGCGCGGGCAGCGGAGGTGAGGTGGAAACGGGGTCGGCGGCACCGGCGTGGGGGAGAGGCAAACTTGAGGCTTGCGTGAGCATTAGAGAGGTACAGTAAGGCTTACCGCACAGTTGGTCACACCGGAGGGAGTCCGGGATCGGCTGGCGACGAGGACCTACGGTGGCGTAGGCGAGCGCACGGCGTCGGCGAGCTGGGGCGGGCTGCAGCTTCGGCCGGTGGTTGGAAACTGACGGGGAATCGGGCCGAGAGTCACCGAGAAAAGCGCGGTGCGAGCAGCGACGGTTTTTCGGCCGGACGCGAGGAAGAGGGCCGCGCGGTGAGCTTCGGCGCATGGTAGTCCAATTAGCTTGGAGGAGAGGTAGCTGGGGAGCAATGACCCACCGTGACGTAGTCGGAATGGCGAGGCTTCGCCGGAGTGGCCGGGGTGGCGTGGAGGCGGCAACGGCGGCTCACGGGCGTGGGGGTGCGCGGCCTGGGATGGGGAGGAAGAGGGGGATGGCGTGGGGGGGGGGGATGGGGAAGCCGACGACTCTTATAGCCACAGAGGGGGCGGGGGAGGTGCGGAACCGGGCGGCGGCGGAGGACCGTCGGGCAAAGACCGGTGCGGGGCTCGGCGCGCAGAGGTAGCTGCCACACGGCGCATGCAGAGCTGCAGCTTTTCGCACGCGTGCCATGTGATGCGACAGAGCAGGGCAGCGAGAGAGCAGTGGAGACAAGACGGGGAGAAAGAGAAGATCAGGAGGAGGAAGAAAGAAAAGAAAAAGAGGGGGCGGCCTGCGCGGCAGAGGGATGGGGGAGGTGGCCCACGGTAGAGAAAAAGAAATGGGAGGGGAGAGAAAAAGAAGGAAAGGGGGAGAGAGGAAAGGGCTGGGCCCACATGGAAGTGACAGGGTTTGGTAAAAGATGAAATGTTTAAGCTTGGCTTTGGGATTTCAAATTTCTAATTTAAATTTTTGTTTCCTATTTATGATCACTGGTTTTTTATGACATTTACAATTTAAGCTTCAATTTTTTAACTATTAAATGAGAGTTTCTATTATTATTATTATTTAGGTTATATGGGTGTGTATATATATATTTCTTCTATTGCTAAACTCTTCCTTGCACAATTTGTATATACACATATGTATATGTATGTATATGTGTTTGTATTTTATTCATTCACTTTTATTGCTATTTATGTCATTATTTCCAAAATGAGATTTTATATTTTAACTCAGGTTTCTCCCTCCTTATGCTGGATCATTTCTTTTAGATTCGTATTTAAAATTTTAGTTTTCTATCATTTGCATATTCCCTTTTAGAGCATCCTTAATATTGGTTTTATTTTTGGAAACTTTCTTCAATTTTTGAAACCTCAACCAAAATTTAAGAAACACCATAAGAATCCAAATTCATATAGAATATGTTGCAAAATAATTCAAGAGCTTCACATTTTTCAAATTTAAATTTTCGGGATGTTACATGGGGTCACATCCACATGGTCTCTCAATCTCCCCCTTGATGAGTATATTGACAAACACAGAAAAAGCATAAAGTTGAGTTTGTTTTGAAAGTCATACATGGTCTAAAAGAAAAAGCAAGGGAACTAATGACCATGTCGACAAACGGAGCAAAAGAAAGAGCAAGTTTTCCTCGGAGCAAAAGAAAGAGCAAATTTTTTTCAAAAGCTCTAGAAAATCCCCTTTTATGTCTTTTTCTCCACTATTCTCCCCATTTTGGCAATAAAATCATCAAGAGGCAAGTAGAAAAATAAAACATGATTTGGATGAAATGGCTGAGTTTTATGTAATCTAAGCAATTAGAGCCATGAAGATTATCCAAAATGACTTTTGAAGTATTACACCAAACCATAACTCATAAGGATGTGTCGTAGGGGTGGCCCCCACCTAAACCCAGCAGGCCTGGTAGGAGATTATAAGGCCCAGAATAGGCCATGTGTAATGACATAATTGCCCTGGAGGGGATAACCAGATGTAAGGGTATAATTGTAAAAGCACTCCTCATGTGTGTATATATATATGAGGAAGCCATGGGGAGGACCCCAGGCCATTACACTTATCTTCATCACTCTCCACTACCATCTCTCTCTCTGTTTGGTCTGTAGCCACAACAGTTGGCGCCGTCCGTGGGGAGGACGAAGACAAGCCTGAAGACCGAAGAAAAAGATGGCACCGAAAAAAGCTTCCTCAGCGGCGGCGAAGGGAAAGAAGGCGGCCGGGCTGGAGCGTCGTATGAGTACCAGGGCTTCGGCATCGGCAGCGACGGGCGCGGGCGCTGATGCAGGCGCGGTGGCCGAAGACGTCGACGTTCGCGCGGCGACGACCAACCTCGTCACCGGCACCGCGACGACCAACCCCGCCACCGGCGTTGCGAGGACGGAGCCCGCGGTCGAAGACGTCGACGCGGGTGCGGCGGCAACCGACCCCGCCGATGCAACGACAGCCGACCTCGCCGCCCCCACGGCAACCCCCGCCGGCAGCGCAGACCGGGCGGTCCGAAGTAGCCGCGACGGAGCGACCGGCAGCTCGGGACCTCGCGACGCGGTCGTCCCCGCGCCGATCCGCCCGCCGGGAGTACCGGCGACCCCGCCTGCACCGGCGATGGAAAGTGCCCTGCTGGCGGCTCTCAACGCGTTCCAGCGGGAGCTAGGGGACCTTCGCGGAGCCGTCAGAGATATGCAAGAGGCTCGGAGCCAGCAGGCCGTGCCAGTGGTCGCGTCCGAGCCCACGCCGGAGAGGGCGGACAGCCGCGAAGCCCCCACGTCCAGCCGCGTCCTGCTGAGATGCGTAGATCCGGAATCCCCGCTTTCGGCGGAGCTGCAGCAGGCGGCGTGGCCCGAAGACTTCAAGCTCCCTCGCATCACCGACCCGTACAAAGGCGACACGGATCCTCGCGAGTTCGTGCGCGTGTACGAAACCGCGATCGAGGCCGCGGGCGGAGACGACACCGCGAAGGCGAAGGGACTCCCCCTCGCACTGCACGGAGTGGCGCTCTCTTGGTTTTTTACCATAGAGCCGGGCTCCATCTACGCGTGGGAGCAGCTTCGCAACCGGCTTCGTAGCAACTTTCAAGGACATCAGGTCGAGCGAATCGATGCGGACCAACTCTTCACTGTGAAGCAAGGACCCTCGGAGACGCTCCGGGGCTACTTCAAGCGCTTCGCCAAAATTCGAGGCCAGGTACACGATGTTAATGAAACCACAGTCGTTAATGCAGCCATGCAGGGCCTTCGCCCGGGCCCGATGGCCGAATACAACGCGCGGAGGCCAATCACGACAGTTGCCAAGCTCTTCGACAAACTGGACGAGTATGCGCGGGCGGAGGAGGATGCGCGAAGACGCAGCATCACCGCCCTCGGCCTCGCCCATGAGGAGCGCCCCTCGCGCGAGGTCGGGGCGGGTGGTCCCTCCTCGCAGCCGGGCCGTAGCCGAAAGCCCCGAGGAGGCCCTCCCCGAGGCAGTGAGGCCGAGGTACAGGAAGGCTCTGCACGGTGCAGGCCTAAACCTCGGCGCCGCCAGCGCCGGTCGCAGGCGGCCCATCACGTCCTCGCCACCGAGAGCGCCCGCCAAGGACCCGACCCCACCTCACGGAGGGGAGTCCGGGGATCGGAGGGCGGATTTGACTACACCAGCCAACCCCGCGCAGAGCAAGAGCTCCTGCACTATGGCAAGTGGTGCGAGGTACACGGCTACGGCGATCATTACACAAGGGCATGCATCGCGGTGATGGAGCTGCGGAGGGTGACGGCCGGATCTCGGACTCCGCCTCCTCGGCCCCCCGCCGAAGCCCATGTGGGGCACCCAAGGGATGGCCCCATACGGGCCACCGCAACGGAGGGCGCGCAGCATCACGCCATCAACGTCATCACCGGAGGCTCCTCTTCAAAAGCCCCCGGGGAGCAGCCGCAACTGTGGATGCCGCCCCGCAACATCACCTTCGACTTCAACGACGCCAGGGGCGTGGAGTACCCTCACCAAGACCCCCTAGTCATCCAGGCCCACATAGCATGCTGCGAAGTCAGGCGCGTCCTTGTCGACGGGGGAAGCTCCGCGAACATCTTATTCGCAGAAGCCCTCGACCGCATGGCAATCCCCCGAAGCCGGCTGGAGCAGCCAGGAGCTCCACTTCAAGGCTTCAGGGGTCAACCGCGGCAGGCCCTGGGGCACGTGTCCCTTCCTGTCACTTTCCGTCAGGAGGGCAACAAAGGTAACATCCGGACCGAGCATGTCACCTTCGATGTCGTAGATATCCCGCACCCCTACAACGCCATACTGGGGCGACCCGCCATCAACTCTTTCGAGGCAATCCCGCACCACGCCTTTTTGTGTGTAAAGCTCCCGGGTCCGGAGGGTGTCATCACCGTCTTCGGCGACCAGGACCTGGCCAGACGTGCCGAAGGCGGCAGCCGCGTCTCGCATCGCCCGGTGCATGCCCTCTCCGGCGCGCCCGGTGGTGGGCCCTCCGCTCCCGGGTGGACGCCCAAGCCTCGGCCTGAAGGCGGCGTCAAGAAGGTGCCGCTCCAGGCGGAGGGGCAGTTTGTGTCCATTGGCGAGGGGCTCCCACCGGGGGTCGAACGGGAGCTGCTCCGAGTGCTTCAGAATAACGTGGACATCTTTGCATGGTCCCCAGAGGACATCAAGGGCGTGGACCGCGCGGTAATCCAGCATCGTTTGGCGGTCCGCCCCGATGCCAAGCCGATCAAGCAAAGGCTCCGGCGTATGTCGATGGATCGGCAGCAGGCGGCCAAAGCGAAGGTGGCGAAGCTTCTTCGCGCCGGGGTCATCCGCGAGGTCCACCATCCAGAATGGCTCGCTAACCCGGTGCTAGTCAAAAAGGCCAGCGGGGCCTGGCGCATGTGCATCGACTTCACGGCACTCAACAAGGCGTGCCCGAAGGACAACTACCCCTTGCCGCGCATCGATCAGTTGGTTGACGCCACTGCTGGGTGCGAACTCATGAGTTTCCTGGACGCCTATTCCGGCTACCACCAGGTATACATGGCCGAAGACGACGAGGAGAAGACCAGTTTCATCACACCGCTTGGGACGTTCTGCTTCGTCAGAATGCCCTTTGGCTTGAAGAACGCAGGCGCTACCTTCACCCGCCTCGTCGCCATTGCCCTGGCCGCCCAGCTCGGGAGGAACGTCGAAGCCTATGTCGATGACGTGGTGGTCAAAACTCGGCAACTTGATCTACACGGCCGGGACCTCCAGGAGACCTTCGACAACCTCCGAAAGGCGGGCATCAAGCTCAACCCCGACAAGTGTGTCTTCGGGGTACAGGCGGGCAAACTCCTAGGTTTCCTCGTGTCCGGGCGGGGCATCCAGGCGAACCCCGACAAAGTAGATGCCATCCTGGGTATGGAGCCGCCCAAGACAACGAGGGAGGTCCAGAGGCTGGCGGGCCGCATGGCAGCATTAAGCCGCTTCCTATCCAGGGCGGCGGAGCGGGGCCTGCCATTTTTCAAGACACTCCGCGGGTGCGATGGATTTCGTTGGGACGTAGGCTGCGCGAAGGCCTTCAACGAACTCAAGCAGCACCTGGCAAGCCTCCCCACTCTGGTTGCCCCAGCACCAGAGGCTCCCCTCCTGCTCTACCTGGCCGCGTCAGCTACCGCGGTCAGCGCCGTCCTCGCCTTAGAGGAAGGCGCCATGCAGCGGCCCGTCTACTTTGTCTCCGAAGCCCTCCAAGGCGCCAAGACAAGATACACGGAGCTTGAGAAGCTCGCCTACGCGCTGGTCATGGCCTCCAGGAAGCTTCGGCATTATTTTCTAGCCCACCCGATCACAGTGCCTTCCTCATTCCCCCTGGCAGAGATGCTACACAACAAGGAGTCCACAGGGCGTATCGGTAAATGGGTCGCCGAGCTCGCTCCCTTCTCCTTGACGTATGCTTCGCGGACGGCAATTAAATCCCAAGTCTTGGCGGATTTTCTCGCCGAATGGACCCCGCCGGCTCAACCCGGCCAGACGCGCGATGACCCCGTCTGGACTCTTACCATCGACGGAGCTTACAGCGTCGCCGGCGCGGGCGTAGGGGTGGTGATCATCACGCCTGAGGGACAGCGTTTGCTGTACTCGGCGCGCCTTGCCTTCTCCGCCACCAACAACACGGCTGAGTACGAGGCACTGCTCTTTGGCCTGGCGAAACTCAAGGCAGTCGGCGCGAGACGGGTTTTGGTCCGCACCGACTCGCGCTTGGTGGCCGGCCATGTGGACAAGTCATATCAAGCCAAGGACCCTGAGTTGGCCAAGTACCTCGCGGCGGTACGGGCGAGGGAAAGGCACTTTTTGGGTGTCACCGTCAAGGCCATCCCCCGGGCGAAGAATGAGTAAGCCGACGCCCTCGCCAAGGCGGCCAGCCAGCAACTGCCCCCCCCCTGAGGGGGCATTCTACGAGGTGTTAGCAAAGGCAGCCATCGCGCAGGACAACCGGGACGCGGCACTTGTCCACTGCATTGATCGGCCAGGAGATTGACGAGAGCCCATTTTCAATTTCTTACAAGGCCTCGCCGAGCCGGAGGACCCTGCCGAGCTGCGACGATTGCAGCACCGCGCACGGTCCTTCCAGGTGTTCGAAGGGACACTCTACAAGAAAGGGGTTTGCGCGCCGCTCCTGCGCTGCCTCTCGACTGAGGAAGGAAAGGAACTCTTGGCGGAAATCCACGCGGGCGTATGCGGATCCCACCTGGCGCCGAGGTCATTAGTCGGCAAGGCGTTCAGACAAGGCTTCTACTGGCCGACTGCCATCACCGACGCCCAGGACCTCGTCCGTCGGTGCCAAGGGTGCCAGTGGATGGCGCGCATCATCCGCAGGCCCCCGACAAGCCTTAACCCAATTCCCCCGGTGTGGCCACTGGCGCGCTGGGGTCTCGATATAGTAGGACCACTTGCCCGAGCTCCAGGGGACCTCCGGTTCGTGGTAGTCGCGCTGGAGTATTTCTCCAGGTGGCCGAAAGCGATCGCCCTAGCCAAAGTAACTTCTGCGGCCATACAGCGCTTCCTATGGCAAAACATCATATGTCGCTTCGGTGTACCTCGGGAGCTCACGGTCGACAATGGCCTGCAGTTCGACGCCGCCCTCTTCAAATATTATTGTGACAGCATGGGCATCACCCTCCGATTCGCCTCGGTAGGGCACCCCCAGTCCAACGGGGCGGTCGAACGGGCGAATGGCGCCATTTCTGCCGCCATCAAAAAGCGCCTGGTTGGATTGCCGAAGGGCAAGTGGCCAAGCGAGCTTCACAGCGTTCTATGGTCGCTTCGCACAACGGTAACGCGCCCGACGGGATTCACGCCGTTTAAGCTCCTCTTCGGTGACGAAGCAGTGACGCCCGAGGAAATCACCCAAAGTGGAGCGCTGTGTGTCCTTGGACCTCCTCGACGGGATACGGGCAGACGCAGCCCACCATGTCGAGAAGTACGCGCGGCAGACAATGCGTACTCGGGACCGCTCTATATGCCCGCGGGGGTTCAAGCCTGGGGATCTCGTCCTCAGAGTGGCGCTCCAGGCAGAAACCGTTGGCAAGCTGGAGTCCAAGTGGGAAGGCCCGTACATCGTAATAGAGGCATTGCCAAAGGGGGCGTACCGCCTCGCCACGCTTGAACGACAAGCCTTCCGGCACACATCGAACACGGACAGGTTGCGGCGGTACTACGCCTAGAAGCAGCACAGTAGGCGTAGAGCCACCAGCCCGTTGTTAGGCGATGCTCGCCCGCGCAAACGGGAGTTCAATAAAGGTTGCTGTTCTAAGAGCATCCCCGGTCCGCGCTGAGCAGAACAAAGTCCACGGACTTTAAATAAGACGTAGCGTCGAGGTCCGCCTCCGCACGCGAGAGTCTGCGGACTATAAATAAGACGTAGCGTCGAGCATAGCTCCACACGCACCAGTCCACGGACTTTAAATAAGACGTAGCGTCGAGGTCCGCCTCCGCACGCGAGAGTCTGCGGACTATAAATAAGACGTAGCGTTGAGGTCCGCCTCCGCACGCGAGAGTCTGCGGACTATAAATAAGACGTAGCGTCGAGCCTAGCTCCGCACGCACCAGTCCACGGACTTTAAATAAGACGTAGCGTCGAGCCTAGCTCTGCACGCGAGAGTCTGCGGACTATAAATAAGATGTAGCGTCGAGCCTAGCTCTGCACGCACCAGTCCACGGACTTTAAATAAGACGTAGCGTCGAGCCTAGCTCCGCACGCACTCTACGGAGTATAAATAAGACGCAGCGGGGGGACACCTCCGCGCGCACTCTACGGAGTATAAAGAAGACGTAGCATCGAGCCTAGCTCCGCATGCATTAGTCCACGGACTTTAAATAAGACGTAGCGTCGAGCCTAGCTACGCACGCGCGAGTCCCCGGCCTATAAAGAAGACGTAGCGTCGAGCCTAGCTCCGCACGCACTAGTCCACGGACTTTAAATAAGACGTAGCGTCGAGCCTAGCTCCGCACGCACGAGTCCCCGGACTATAAAGAAGACGTAGCGTCGAGCCTAGCTCCGCACGCACCAGTCCACGGACTTTAAATAAGACGTAGCGTCGAGGTCCGCCTCCGCACGCGAGAGTCTACGGACTATAAATAAGACGTAGCGTTGAGGTCCGCCTCCGCACGCGAGAGTCTGCGGACTATAAATAAGACGTAGCGTCGAGCCTAGCTCCGCACGCACCAGTCCACGGACTTTAAATAAGACGTAGCATCGAGGTCCGCCTCCGCACGCGAGAGTCTGCGGACTATAAATAAGACGTAGCGTCGAGCATAGCTCCGCACGCACCAGTCCACGGACTTTAAATAAGACGTAGCGTCGAGGTCCGTCTCTGCACGTGAGAGTCTGCGGACTATAAATAAGACGTAGCGTCGAGCATAGCTCCGCACGCACCAGTCCACGGACTTTAAATAAGACGTAGCGTCGAGGTCCGCCTCCGCACGCGAGAGTCTGCGGACTATAAATAAGACGTAGCGTTGAGGTCCGCCTCCGCACGCGAGAGTCTGCGGACTATAAATAAGATGTAGCGTCGAGCCTAGCTCCGCACGCACCAGTCCACGGACTTTAAATAAGACGTAGCGTCGAGGTCCGCCTCCGCACGCGAGAGTCTGCGGACTATAAATAAGACGTAGCGTCGAGCATAGCTCCGCACGCACCAGTCCACGGACTTTAAATAAGACGTAGCGTCGAGGTCCGCCTCCGCACGCGAGAGTCTGCGGACTATAAATAAGATGTAGCGTTGAGGTCCGCCTCCGCACGCGAGAGTCTGCGGACTATAAATAAGACGTAGCGTCGAGCCTAGCTCCGCACGCACCAGTCCACGGACTTTAAATAAGACGTAGCGTCGAGCCTAGCTCCGCACGCGAGAGTCTGCGGACTATAAATAAGACGTAGCGTCGAGCCTACCTCCGCACGCACCAGTCCACGGACTTTAAATAAGACGTAGCGTCGAGCCTAGCTCCGCACGCACTCTACGGAGTATAAATAAGACGCAGCGGGGGGACACCTCCGCGCGCACTCTACGGAGTATAAAGAAGACGTAGCGTCGAGCCTAGCTCCGCACGCATTAGTCCACGGACTTTAAATAAGACGTAGCGTCGAGCCTAGCTCCGCACGCGCGAGTCCCCGGACTATAAAGAAGACGTAGCGTCGAGCCTAGCTCCGCACGCACTAGTCCACGGACTTTAAATAAGACGTAGCGTCGAGCCTAGCTCCGCACGCGCGAGTCCCCGGACTATAAAGAAGACGTAGCGTCTAGCCTAGCTCCGCACGCACCAGTCCACGGACTTTAAATAAGACGTAGCGTCGAGGTCCGCCTCCGCACGCGAGAGTCTGCGGACTATAAATAAGACGTAGCGTTGAGGTCCGCCTCCGCACGCGAGAGTCTGCGGACTATAAATAAGACGTAGCGTCGAGCCTAGCTCCGCACGCACCAGTCCACGGACTTTAAATAAGACGTAGCGTCGAGGTCCGCCTCCGCACGCGAGAGTCTGTGGACTATAAATAAGACGTAGCGTCGAGCATAGCTCCGCACGCACCAGTCCACGGACTTCAAATAAGACGTAGCGTCGACGTCCGCCTCCGCACGCGAGAGTCTGCGGACTATAAATAAGACGTAGCGTCGAGCATAGCTCCGCACGCACCAGTCCACGGACTTTAAATAAGACGTAGCGTCGAGGTCCGCCTCCGCACGCGAGAGTCTGCGGACTATAAATAAGACGTAGCGTTGAGGTCCGCCTCCGCACGCGAGAGTCTGCGGACTATAAATAAGATGTAGCGTCGAGCCTAGCTCCGCACGCACCAGTCCACGGACTTTAAATAAGACGTAGCGTCGAGGCCCGCCTCCGCACGCGAGAGCCTGCGGACTATAAATAAGACGTAGCGTCGAGCATAGCTCCGCACGCACCAGTCCACGGACTTTAAATAAGACATAGCGTCGAGGTCCACCTCCGCACGCGAGAGTCTGCGGACTATAAATAAGACGTAGCGTTGAGGTCCGCCTCCGCACGCGAGAGTCTGCGGACTATAAATAAGATGTAGCGTCGAGCCTAGCTCCGCACGCACCAGTCCACGGACTTTAAATAAGACGTAGCGTCGAGGTCCGCCTCCGCACGCGAGAGTCTGCGGACTATAAATAAGACGTAGCGTTGAGCATAGCTCCGCACGCACCAGTCCACGGACTTTAAATAAGACGTAGCGTCGAGGTCCACCTCCGCACGCGAGAGTCTGCGGACTATAAATAAGACGTAGCGTTGAGGTCCGCCTCCGCACGCGAGAGTCTGCGGACTATAAATAAGACGTAGCGTCGAGCCTAGCTCCGCACGCACCAGTCCACGGACTTTAAATAAGACGTAGCGTCGAGGTCCGCCTCCGCACGCGAGAGTCTGCGGACTATAAATAAGACGTAGCGTCGAGCATAGCTCCGCACGCACCAGTCCACGGACTTTAAATAAGACGTAGCGTCGAGGTCCGCCTCCGCACGCGAGAGTCTGCGGACTATAAATAAGACGTAGCGTTGAGGTCCGCCTCCGCACGCGAGAGTCTGCGGACTATAAATAAGACGTAGCGTCGAGCCTAGCTCCGCACGCACCAATCCACGGACTTTAAATAAGACGTAGCGTCGAGGTCTGCCTCCGCACGCGAGAGTCTGCGGACTATAAATAAGACGTAGCGTCGAGCATAGCTCCGCACGCACCAGTCCACGGACTTGAAATAAGACGTAGCGTCGAGGTCCGCCTCCGCACGCGAGAGTCTGCGGACTATAAATAAGACGTAGCGTTGAGGTCCGCCTATGCACGCGAGAGTCTGCGGACTATAATAAAGACGTAGCGTCGAGCCTAGCTCCGCACGCACCAGTCCACGGACTTTAAATAAGACGTAGCGTCGAGCCTAGCTCCGCGCGCGAGAGTCTGCGGACTATAAATAAGACGTAGCGTCGAGCCTAGCTCCGCACGCACTCTACGGAGTATAAATAAGACGCAGCGGGGGGACGCCTTCGCGCGCACTCTACAGAGTATAAAGAAGACGTAGCGTCGAGCCTAGCTCCGCACGCACTAGTCCACGGACTTTAAATAAGACGTAGCGTCGAGCCTAGCTCCGCACGCGCGAGTCCCCGGACTATAAAGAAGACGTAGCGTCGAGCCTAGCTCCGCACGCACTAGTCCACGGACTTTAAATAAGACGTAGCGTCGAGCCTAGCTCCGCACGCGCGAGTCCCCGGACTATAAAGAAGATGTAGCGTCGAGCCTAGCTCCGCACGCACTAGTCCATGGACTTTAAATAAGACGTAGCGTCGAGCCTAGCTCCGCACGCGCGAGTCCCCGGACTATAAAGAAGACGTAGCGTCGAGCCTAGCTCCGCACGCACTAGTCCACGGACTTTAAATAAGACGTAGCGTCGAGCCTAGCTCCGCACGCGCGAGTCCCCGGACTATAAAGAAGACGTAGCGTCGAGCCTAGCTCCGCACGCACTAGTCCACGGACTTTAAATAAGACGTAGCGTCGAGCCTAGCTCCGCACGCGCGAGTCCCCGGACTATAAAGAAGACGTAGCGTCGAGCCTAGCTCCGCACGCACTAGTCCACGGACTTTAAATAAGACGTAGCGTCGAGCCTAGCTCCGCACGCGCGAGTCCCCGGACTATAAAGAAGACATAGCGTCGAGCCTAGCTCCGCACGCACTAGTCCACGGACTTTAAATAAGACGTAGCGTCGAGCCTAGCTCCGCACGCGCGAGTCTCCGGACTATAAAGGAAATCGTAGCGTCGAGATTCGCCTCCGTACGCGCCACTCCACGGAGTATAAACGAGATGCGTAGACCTGCCCTCCGCGTTCGGCGGCAGGTAACACCAAGCATAAAGTACTACTTGGTTCTATTGCAAAAGCAAAGGGGTTACCTGGTTCCAAGTGTAAGAACCAGTACATCATCCCCCTGCACCACCCGGCCAACCGCTCAGCCTTGGCGCGGGGCGGACGAGCCCGCGTCGTCGTCACCGCGGCGCTGAAGGACCCCTTCAAACCACTGGAGGAGGTCCCCCTCCCCATGCAACGTCTGCTGCACGGCGACTCTCGCCGCACCTTCCCCGAAGCGGCCCCAGATCCGTTGGTGGAAGTTCTGCAGGCTAGCCCCGATGGAGCGGATGGCGTCCGACATAACCTCTGGTCAGTCGGGCGGATCCAGTTGAGGATTCGCTAGCTCATGGGTATGCCTACACCCACGAGTATGAAGCAGGGCGAGGGCGAAGCACGCACCAACATAGCTGCAGTGTTCGCCAAAGGTCCTGGCGCCACGAAGCGCCACGCCGGCCCCCTCCTCGATCAGCCCGAGCGTCTCCGACAGGGCCTCCGGCCTGTGCGTAGTATCCGGCACTTGGACGCACAGATCTCGAAGGGCCTGGTTCAGAGACTCCATGGCCCGCCACGCCGACATAGACGCATTTTCCAAGGCAAGGCGGTTCTCGGCAGCAGACTCCGCCAGCTGGGCGTTCTCCCCTTCTAGGACGGCGATCTGCTGCACGAAGGCGGCGCGCTCCCCAGCCGCAGCGTCCCGAGCTTCCGTGGCCGCGACTTGTGCGGCCACCAGGGCGTCCTCCAGCGCGCGAAGCTCTTCATCCTTCGCGGCGATGGCAGTGTTTGCTTCGCGGAGGCTGGCTTCCAGAGCCCTCTGCTCCCGAACGCGGGCCTCGTCAAAGGACCGGCTGAGGGCAAGCGTCTGACAGAAACAACGAATCAGCAAGCGTCTAGCAGCACCTTACTAGCTGAAGCGCACGTACTTACCCTCATCTCGGAGGCCTGCAACGCGAGCGCCAGGAGGTCCCCCACGCATGACGACAGCACCTCTCGGTTGAGGCCGTTGTCGGCACGCTCGGCGGCGGTGGTGAGGTCGCAGAATATCTCCGGGCGAGGGAGGAAGTCCGAACGAGCGAGATCCGGCCCCAACACGCCAGGATTTATCGCGGTCACGGCCACGGCAGCAGCAGTGGACACCGGCGGGGCATCCTGCACGAGGCTCCCGACTTCGCGCATACCTCCGCTGCTCGATCCTTCGCCACGTACGGGAGACGTCGTCTCGCCTGATGTCGGCAGAATGAGCGAGCAGATCGGAGAGAGTCTCGCGAAGTTAGGTGAAGAAAGGGACTCACACCTACCTCCTGCGCCCCTCATCACGGTAGGAAGTGGCGCCGGGTCGACCACCCAGGGGGAGGCGGGCGCCTCGACGGTCGGGGAGAAGGTCTTCTCGGCCGCGCCAGCCGTCGTAATCCCGCGGCAAGGCCCCGCAACAGCGTACCGACCCCTCGTTGGCGGTGGGGACTGCGTCCGAGGGCGTTTCGCCTGCGGTGGCATAGGCGATTCTTCCGCGGCAGAACCAGCTCCGGTCATCGTCTCCCCCACGGTTTCCTCTGCAGAGGGCACGCCCTCGTCGGCCGCCACGGTTGATAACGCGCTATCCCCCGTGGTTTGCTCGCCAGGGACGACGCCACCCCCCGGGTTGACGGGTTCCAACTCAGCGGTGACCGCGAGCCCGAGCACGGGCTCGTGGGCGTCGGCAGAAAGTGCCGGGGGATCCGCGGCGGGGTGCCCCTCCGAAGCAGTATGGCCAGGCCCACCGCCGGTCGCACGCCCCGCCTCAGCTGGGCTAGCCGCCGGGGGGGCTGCCGGGTCGCATACGGCAGCCGGGGAACGGGCCCGGCGTCGCGAAGACAGCCCCCCCGTAGGGCTATCACCATCCTGAGCGCCTGGAGTCCCGGCGGGAAGCTCTTCCGGCACCACACGCTCGGGCACGGCAATGCCTATAGCCTCGCAGGTGCGGTTTATCCGCCCCTGCTTAGCCGCCTTGACCGCGGCCTCGCGAGCCCGGTGCTCCTTAAGCGTGTACGGGCCGAGGAGCGCCGCAACCGCGCGCTCCGCATCTTCTAGCCGAGCCACTGTGCGGGAGATCACGTCAGTTAGGCGGAAGCCAAACAGATACAAGGGCGCGATGGGCGACTTACAAGGGCTGGAGGGCAGAAGCACCCGAGACACACGTGGATCGAACCCGTCCTCGCGGGGGCCATTCGGCACAACATACTTCCCCCGGGAGGAGAGTGGCGCCGCCCCATGCATCGTGAACTCCTCGGCTAGGTCGCGCACGCTCATTCGACGGGCGACACCGACGAGGCTCTGCAGCTTTCGCGTGTCGTCAATCTCCGCCTTCAGACTCGGCGTGCTGTTAAACGAGATCGGCCCACCTCGGCACTGCATTCTGCTCTTGTCGGTCACGGTGTAATAGAACCACCACCGCGTCCAGCCGGACGCCCACTGCCCTGGCGAGGCTGACACAGGGAACAACGTCGCGCAGGACGCTCGGAGCACGAAGTCCACACCGCCGAAGTTGGACACCGCCCCGCCAACCTTTCTGGGTCGACAGTGTGCATCGTGCAGGGTGGCGAATAAGCTCGCGCTGGGGCGCCACCCCTCTGTCCGCATCACCCACGCGAAGACAGCTAGGCGGAGTATCGCGTGGGGCGTCAGCTGGGCTAGCTCCAACTGGTAGGCCCGCAGGACTTCGCCCACAAACAGCGTGGAGGGCATACGAAGACCGGCATCGAAGAACGCGACGAAAACAATTGCCTCCAGGGCCCCGGGCTTCGGCTCCGTCTCGTCCCGGCGGGGTAGGCGAGCCCCATTGCGATCCACGATCTTCCCCTCATCCACGAGTCGCTGCAGCGTCCCTTCCGTCATGCGGCTCTTCCCCAGCACACGGGAGCAGGAGCCTCCCGAGTGCTCCATCGTGTTCCACCACTTGTTGGCGCGCGAGCTCCCCCGCGGCACCAATTTGTACTCTTGGGAAGGATGGGTCACCTCGCCCTGGCTAGGCAAGGAACCGCTGCGGGGGTGGTAAGTGCCGTCGTCGTGGCTCGCCATCGCTCTTTGCGACAAGAGAAGAAGAAGAAGCAGGCAAAGGAGCAACTGGCGTGACAATTAGCACAGGCGCAAGCGAAGCGGCAGATCAGAAAGTAAAACGCGAAAGGGTGCCTCCACCTTAACACTAGCACCTTATAAAGGCCGCTCGCCTGCCTTGTGGCTCAGCGCACAGACGGATCAAATTCCCAGCGATTCGGCTGTCCAAGATTTGGAAAGAAGAACCGCCGGGACCTAGAGGGCCGCGCCTGGTAGGTGGCCAAGCAGCGCACAACGCCCCTACCTCTTCAACACGCGTCCAACTTCTCGGGGGACGAGGCGAACGGCCGCGGTCACGCAACCGCCCACATCCCACGACGCACCAGTCGTGAGTCGCCACGCGCCCCACCTGCAGCATGGCAGACTGCACGACGCGACAGCCTGACTTCTGCCAGGCCAGGCGTCGGCGCAATTCCAGCCACCATTAAAAGCGCACTACGAGACTGCAAGGTCATAACAGCCCCGGAGCGCGCGCGTCTACTTCGACTTAGGCGCCAGCTTCGCTGCCACCCGTTCGAAGGGTAGGGGACGGAGCGCGCGCGTCTACTTCGACTTAGGCGCCAGCTTCGCTGCCACCCGTTCGAAGGGTAGGGGACGGAGCGCGCGCGTCTACTTTGATTAGGCGCCAGCTTCGCTGCCACCCGTTCGAAGGGTAGGGAACGGAGCGCGCGCGTCTACTTCAACTTAGGCGCCAGCTTCATTGCCACCCGTTCGAAGGGTAGGGGACGGAGTGCGCGTGTCTACTTCGACTTAGGCGCCAGCTTCGCTGCCACCCGTTCGAAGGGTAGGGGACGGAGCGCGCGCGTCTACTTCGACTTAGGCGCCAGCTTCGCTGCCACCCGTTCGAAGGGTAGGGGACGGAGCGCGCGCGTCTACTTCTACTAGGCGCCAGCTTCGCTGCCACCCGTTCGAAGGGTAGGGGACGGAGCGCGCGCGTCTACTTCGACTTAGGCGCCAGCTTCGCTGCCACCCGTTCGAAGGGTAGGGGACGGAGCGCGCGCGTCTACTTCGACTTAGGCGCCAGCTTCGCTGCCACCCGTTCGAAGGGTAGGGGACGGAGCGCGCGCGTCTACTTCGACTTAGGCGCCATCTTCGCTGCCACCCGTTCGAAGGGTAGGGAACGGAGCGCGCGCGTCTACTTCGACTAGGCGCCAGCTTCGCTGCCACCCGTTCGAAGGGTAGGGGACGGAGCGCGCGCGCCTACTTCGACTAGGCGCCAGCTTCGCTGCCACCCGTTCGAAGGGTAGGGGACGGAGCGCGCGCGTCTACTTCGACTAGGCGCCAGCTTCGCTGCCACCCGTTCGAAGGGTAGAGGACGGAGCGCGCGCGTCTACTTCGACTTAGGCGCCAGCTTCGCTGCCACCCGTTCGAAGGGTAGGGGACGGAGCGCGCGCGCCTACTTCGACTAGGACGGAATTCACAGGCCGCAGGGGACGGAGGGGGCCAAAGGACTCGACGACATGGCTTCGGCCGTGTGAAGCCCTTCACCATGAGAGGCTCCTGTCGTAGGGGTGGCCCCCACCTAAACCCAGCAGGCCTGGTAGGAGATTATAAGGCCCAGAATAGGCCATGTGTAATGACATAACTGCCCTGGAGGGGATAACCAGATGTAAGGATATAATTGTAAAAGCACTCCTCATGTGTATATATATATATGAGGAAGCCATGGGGAGGACCCCAGGCCATTACACTTATCTTCATCACTCTCCACTACCATCCCTTTCTCTGTTTGGTCTGTAGCCACAACAGGATGCTATCAGGATCATGACAAGACATGTATAATCAAGCTTAAACCAAATAAGTCACAATCTGAAAATTAGATGAATTGCTTAGCATGTCAAGTCATTCAAGAGTATAGTCTAGCTAAAGATATCCAAAGATGATGCAGGCCAAGTCAATAGTCTAAGTGGAACCAAGAAGCTACTATTGAATCAATTTAGAGTGCTACAAGTTCAAGAATGAATCATTTGTTCAAGTACTTGGTCTTTTTGTGTAATTAAGCAAATTTAGCACAATTAACATGTTGTTCCTTAAAAATCTCATGGTTGTTTCCAATCAGATTTTGTTTAGTCATGTGCTAGCTCTCAAGCCTTATACGACCAATTTAAGATGATCTTGGTCAACCAAAACTCCCCTTGAGTTCATGCCTAGTGCAATGGCAAGCAGTCTCATGAGAAAGAATTGGTGAGATCAGTTTTTTCGCACAAAAGAGATCTTTTTGCTTTTGCTGAAATTAGTTCAAGAACAAGAAGTTAAGAATAACTCATGCTTCATACAGGAACTAGCATAGCTCAATCTAAAGCTCAATAAAGATTCAAAACTCAACTCAGCCTATTTGACATGGCATGAATCATAAGAGGATAACTAAAGACAAACTAATCTCAAGAGCTAACATGACATGATTTAATTCAAGCTGTGCATGTTTTAATCAACCTATCATGGCACAGACTAGACTACACATATAAAGTCATGATACATCTAGCAAGTAAGCATAGATCATGGCAAGATGTAATGCATTGTAAGCATGTCATAACCGGGTAATAATCAAGGCTCCATGTAGTTATATTACAATGCAGAATGAAATGAAATGCAAGAAAATCCAGCTCCCCCTTAATGATGCACTTTTAGTTCAAGTTGAGTTAAGACAACATTAAGATATAGAAACTCCCAAAAGAACTCCCCCTGAACCAAAGCAATAAAACGAGAAGCTGGCAAGAAAATCAGAAAAGGCAGTCCTTAAAGCATGGATAAGATATAGAGGATACTATGGCTCAGGCTGACTCTCATCTACCCCATATGACACTAGGACTATCAGCTGGTCTTCTAACACACTAGGGAGTAAACATGTTCCCTGCCTACCCAAGGGTGGCCCAACCCTCGCTAGACCTATAAGAAGTGAGTGAACTCAACCTAGTGAGAAGAGAGACAGCTAATAAGCAGCATCCTAGAATCACAAGACGAGAGAAAGAAGTCTAAGCAACTAGACGAGAGAACCACTCTAACCTATGCTAGAAGGACTAACCCAAATGCACCCACATGCAATGCAACAGAAAGGAGCAAGAGTATAATAAACAGGATAAACCATGAAGCACAAAGCTCCCCCTCATAGCAGTCCATAAGGACAAACCACTCCAAACTCTCCCCGCAAGGCTGAAAACCTAGAGCTATCCAAAGGCTTGGTAAAGATATCAGCCAACTGGTGGTCACTCTCCACAAACTGGAGCACTATGTCACCCTTCTCCACATGGTCTCTAAGGAAGTGATATCTGATATCAATGTGCTTGGTCCGGGAGTGCTGTACTGGGTTCTTGGCAATATTAATTGCAGAAGTGTTATCACAAAAGAGTGGAACACTGTCTATGGCTAACCCAAAGTCCCGTAGGGTTGAAGCCATCCAAAGTACCTGGCTGCAGCAACTAGCGGCAGCAACGTACTCGGCCTCTGCGGTGGACTGTGCAACACTGGACTGCTTCCTAGAAGACCAGGAGACAAGAGATGTGCTAATGAATTGGCAAGTGCCAGAAGTGCTCTTCCTATCTATCCTACAGCCAGCAAAGTCTGCGTCCGAGTAGGCTCTGAGAGAAAGACAGGATGATGAAGAGTACTAGATACCATAGTTAATAGTAGCTCAAAGGTACCGAAAGATGCGCTTCACCGCCTAGCAGTGAGAGACGCGAGGGGAGGTCTGAAAGAGCATGACTAACATCATTGGGCTCGAAAGAGACAACAAAGGCAGAGTGGAGACAGAAGTGAGACATGCCGAATTTTGAGCGTGTGACGCGCTCGAAGAGATCTCCTATTATCTGCTCTGAAGGATGATCTTTTTGGATAGGATGAGAGGAAGAAGTGACCTCTACCTCATGAGCTGACGAGGTAGGAGCAGTGCTACTAGCTCCAGAAGATCCGGAAGGAATGGACTGATCTCCTCGAGGTGCGGTGGTAGAAGCAGGCACCTCAAGGAGAGGAGAAACTGGATCGGGTAGACAACCCTCATCTCCATCCTCCTCATCGTCCACAAAGATAGGCTCGGACTGCTCTACAGAACCTGAGATATTGGGCCTAGTCCCCGGACTAGTCTCATCGAAAGTCACCTCACAGGTTTCTACCATTTTGCTAGACTCGCAGTTCCAGACCCTATACGCCCGCGAAGAAGTCGAATAACCCAGAAAAATCCCATCACAAGATCGTGACTCAGACTTATCTAGGTTTTCAGACTTCAGAATAAAACACTTGCAACCAAACACGCGAAAATGAGAGACACTGGGCTTTCGCCTATATCTCAACTCATAAGAACTGCGATGCAAGTATGCCCTCAAAAAAACTCTGTTTGAAACATGGCACGCGGTGGCTATCGCCTCAGCCCAAAACTTCCTAGGTGTAGAGTACTCATCAAGCATCGTCCTGGCCATCTCGACCAAGGTACGGTTCTTCCTCTCCACGACGCCATTTTGTTGTGGGACATGCAGAGAAGAGAACTGTTGCTCTACACCTGTCTCATTGCAAAAACTCTCAAAGTAGGAATTCTTGAACTCCGTGCCATTGTCACTGTGGATCGCTCGTAAGGCACCAAGAGGCTCAACAGAAAGCCTACTAAAAGACCCCGAAAATGGGTAAAAGTCTCATCCTTCGAGGCTAAGAAAAACACCTAAGAGTACCTCGAGAAGTCATTGACCACGACAAGAACATACCACTTCCCTCCTGCTGACTGCACTCTAGCTGGACCAACTGTGTCCATGTGGAGCAGCTGTCTTGGTGCATCGGTCATAGTCACTGTGACCGGAGGATGAGAAGCGGCAACCATCTTGCCGTGCCGGCAAGGAGCGCAAACCAGATCTTTGACCATCTTGAGTTTAGGCAGTCCACGAATGAGATCATAGCCGCTAACTCGGGTCAAATGGCCAAATCCAACATGACCAAGCCTCCTATGCCAGAAGGTGAGGTCACGGGACTCAGAAGCAATTAAACAACTGAGAGGATCACCAGAAGACTCAACAAAATCAGCACGAAAGATCATCCTATATCTAGAAATCCCGCAAACCAGACTCCCCGAAGAATCAAGAATTTTGCAAGCATTTTTCTTAAAGCTCACCTCGAAACCGTCATCGGTAAGCTGGGAAACTGAAAGCAAATTATACTGCAGCTTACTCACTAAGGCAACATCTTTTAAAACGAATGAATCATTAACGAACACAGTACCTTTGGCGATGACACGCCTAGAAGAAGCATCTCCGAAGGTGATCGTCTCATCACCTGGAGCTTGGGCTAGGGAAGAGAACCAACGAGAATCTTTGGTCATGTGTCGAGAACATCCGGAGTCAACGAGCCAAACCTCTCCCTTCCCCGCCCGGCGAACCTGAGTCAACAAGAGAGAGATGGCTCAGTATTGAGATAAATCAAAAGAGATTTTTGGAACCCAATACTGAGTCACACGACAAGCAGAAGAAGTAGTCACACACGACTGACCTCTAACTACCCTACGCTCTCCGTCGCTCAAAAAGCCAGAAGGTCTACGAGCAGACCTAAAGCTGTTGTTGGGTTCGACTGCTATGGAAGAGCGAGTCGATGCACCGGCAACACGCTGATCTCGCCGCGGGTAGCTGTCTCGGCGAGGAAAACGAGATATACCCTCAGGACAGCGGATATCACGAGCAGAGGCAAATCAAGGACAAAAAAAATCAGAAAAGCCAAGTCCTCGATGCTGCCTAAACACATTAACATGATCAACTCTAGACCTCATGTTGGTCTTAGATGCACTCAAGGTCTGGGGCTGACCCTAAAAACGCCTAAGAGCCTGAACACGGTCTCTTCGCGTGATCTTAGCGTGCCTGAAGCATCTCTCAATCATGTGTCCATCCTTCTGACAGAAGGTACAATGGAACTTCGCCTTCTGAGAGGTCGAAGCAACAGGTGTTACCACCTTACTGTTAGAAATCCCTTGGACAAAGCCCACAGATTTGAACTCAACCTTTTTGGTTCTGGGTTTGACCTCAATCACACCTGCTGCTATAGATTTGAGAGTAGCAGGTGGATGCTTCCTAACATCCTCATAGAAATCATATCCTAGACCTTGATTGAACTTGCGAATCTTGGATTGGTCTAGAATAAGATTCAGTTTCTTCTTGCCTCCAACAAATCTCTCAAGAGTGTTCATAAAATACTGACACTCTTGAAAAAGAGAGATGCAAGATGAGCAGGGGAAGAAGAGACAACAGAAGGAGAGGAAGAGGAACCAATAGCAAAAGAACGGATGGCATGTGCACGCACAGCCGCCTCAACTTTGAGGTCTTCACAAGAACCAGGAGGGACAATCCTACTTCTAGCCATTAGGTGCTCGTGCCTATGCGTCTCTAGCCATTTGAGGTCTTCGCAAGGACTAGGAGGGACAATCCTACCTCTAGCTGTTTGGTCATCGTGCCTAAGCGTTTCTACTTCTTTGGGCTTCTCCCCCACACCAGCACACACAGTACAAGGAGATTGTGACTTCTCTAGAAGGTTCTAAGTTAGTTTCACACATTTATCATCTAATGCAATCAACTCAGATTTTAGTTTTTCACAATTATTGTGTAGTGATCTAACAGGGTCCTTAGAAGCATATTGATTCATTTTCTTGTTGTGGTCAATCATTTCTTGAAACTATTTTGAGACAGATTCAAGTTCAGCAGTTAATTTGGGACAGTTCATACATGAAGCAATTGGCTCAAGCAAGGAGGCATGCAACTTAGCAATTTTATGATCTGCCTTCTTTAAATTGATCTTCAAGTTATTGCAATTTTTACAATTTTCAGGCAAATCAATAAGCATAGTGTAAAGACCTCTAAAAGCATTATCCTTAACCTCACATGAGGTGTAAGATGTAGTCTCAATAGTAGATGAAAAAGAAGCTATCCTAGTCATCTCTAATTCAGCAAGCAGACTAACATTCTCCACCTTAAGCATGTCGAGATCAGAAATCACACTATCATGAGTGGTCCTTAGCTTCTCCAAGTCTCCGAGCAAAGAAGAACACATGTCACATTCATCACGGGAGGGAGCAGGTTTAAGTGAGGTAAGCTCCTGTGACAGTTTATCTACTTCCTTATCAAGATCACCACACCTAGCTCTAGATCTAGCATAAAATCTTCCTAACTTAAGGAATGCATCATTGAGCTGGTCATAGGAGGGATCTACCTCATCGGTGTCCGTGTAGAGGTCGTCGTCGCCGACGTCGGCCTCGTTGGCCATGAAGCACATGCCGATGAAGTCATCGCCGTCCTTGGGGTCTTGATCACCCTTGCCGTCGTCATCACTCCAGCCTTCCATGTCGCTGAAGTCGATGTCGTCGAAGGCGGTGAGGACGCGGTGGAACAGCTTCTTGGCTTTGCCAAGGTTGCGGAACTTCTTCTTGCCTTAAGCATGAGCTGGGGGCTTCTTGTTGCGGTTCTTGTATTTGTAGTCGTTCTTGTTCACGCCGCCGTAGTCGTTCTTGCCCCTCTCAAGCTTGGGGCAATTCGCCCGAATGTGGTTGGGGCCACCACACTAGAAGCAAATTATCGGCCCACTCCTCTTTCTGTCCCTCACTCTCTTGTATGCGTGGGAGAACTTTCTGGCTAAAAGAGCTAATTGGTCCTCTGGTAGCTGCTCTAATTGATCATCAGTTATGTCACAGAGAGCAGCTAGGGAAAACTAGCAGCATTATCAGAGAAAACACCAAAAGCAGAACTGGGATCGGTGACCAATGCCATCAACTGTGACTTCGACCTACGAGAGACTATGTCAATCTCATGAGTCTTGAGGCGTGAGTACAACGCGTCAAGAGTCAAGGTCGAGAGGTCTGTCGTGTCTTTGATGGTGGTCACCTTCATCTCCCAAATATGCAAATCAAGAGCAGATAGCATCTGTCGAGCATTGTCCGAGTCGGGGTATGTGAGACCGACCGCTCGGAGATTGCTCAGAATCTTGTGAAACCTCGCAAAACACTCATCCAAGGACTAACCAGCGAGCATTTCAAACTTGTTGTAATCTCGCTTGAACTGGTCCTGTCGTACCGTCTTGATCTGGGTGGTGCCCTCATGGTATGCATCGAGGGTCACCCAGATGTCAAAGGCCGACGTCAGATGAGAGATGCGATCGAATTCGCTTCTGCTCCGACCCTGAATTATGATGTTCCTCGCCTTAGCATTCGCCTCAACATCAGCCATGTTTCCGGCATTGATGTTCTCATCGGCAGCAACAACATATCTGGTCTTGACCTTTCGCCAGATGGCGTAGCCTGAGCCTAAATGTAGGTCTCCATCCGACTCTTTCAGAAGGGATAGTCAATCCCATCAAAGATCGGGGGCTTGGTGGAATACTTGTCTGTCGCCATGGCTCTAGAGACTGGTTAAGATCTACGAGGAAGAGCTAACCGGCTCTGATACCAATTGTTGGATCGAGACGGCAACAGAGGGGGGGTGAATGCTGCCTTTTACAATTTCGCCCCCAAAGTATCCACTTAAGAATTCTTTCTCCAATAGCTATGGAAGCTACAAAGAAAGAGGAATTGTGCTCACTGGAAATCACACAACAGAATGCAATCCAATCAAATTAGGGGAGAAAAGTCAATTTGAAAAAGAGAACAAATGCTTCACTGGAACTGACAACAAACAGACAAAAATGATCACCAAAACTTAGCATTTGCCTTTATTCAAACAGATCTTAGCAATTTAAGAAAGGCCTCAAGAGATTGTACAAAACAGAGAGCTAATGCAATCTACAAGGCAACAACAAGAAAAGAAACAAAGGACAGCCAATCTGAAAACAGCAAGAAGCTGGCAATAAGTGAACATGGCATGCTGTCCAAAAACAGCCGAGAACAACAAAAAAACAAGCCAGCCGAAACCTGAAACTAGGCTGAAAACTGCAGTAAATAAGAAGTCACTGAAGATTGAAAACAAAATCAGCAGGAGATTGCAGCAGAACTCGGGTTCAAACTGTCAGTTTCACTGTTGTTTAATAGCCGGCTGTTGTGGTTACAGACCAAACAGAGAGAGAGAGATGGTAGTGGAGAGGTGGGAGTGTTCTGTCTCTCCCTCCCCCTCATCTTGATATATATATATTCATATGGGGTATACTTTTACAGTTATGCCCTTACACCCATACATCCCCATTAGGGGCACTTATGTCATTACACATGTTACTCTGGTTCTTATAACCTCCTAACAGGCCTACTGGGCTTAGGTGGGGGCCACCCCTACGACAGGAGCCTCTCATGGTGAAGGGCTTCACAGGGCCGAAGCCATGCCGCCGAGTCCTTTGGCCCCCTCCGTCCCCTGCGGCCTGTGAATTTCTCCAAGCTTGTGGCTGGGGAGCCTGAGGTCTGGGATGGAAAGTGCCTTGTTGCAGCAGACGCGCGCGCTCCGTCCTCTACTCTTCGAACGGGTGGCAGCGGAGGCTGGCGCCTAGCTCGAAGTAGACGCGCGCGCTCCGTCCCCTACCCTTCGAACGGGTGGCAGCGGAGGCTGGCGCCTAGCTCGAAGTAGACGCGCGCGCTCCGTCCCCTACCCTTCGAACGGGTGGCAGCGGAGGCTGGCGCCTACCTCGAAGTAGACGCGCGCGCTCCGTCCCCTACCCTTCGAACGGGTGGCAGCGGAGGCTGGCGCCTAACTCGAAGTAGACGCGTGCGCTCCGTCCCCTACCCTTCGAACGGGTGGCAGCAGAGGCTGGCGCCTAACTCGACGTAGACGCGCGTTCTCCGTCCCCTACCCTTCGAACGGGTGGCAGTGGAGGCTGGCGCCTAAGTCGAAGCCGAGACGCGCGCGCTCCGTCCCCTACCCTTCGAACGGGTGGCAGCGGAGGCTGGCGCCTAAGTCGAAGCCGAGAGGCGCGCGCTTCGTCCCCTACCCTTCGAACGGGTGGCAGCGGAGGCTGGCGCCTAACTCGAAGTAGACGCGCGCGCTCCGTCCCCTACCCTTCGAACGGGTGGCAGCGGAGGCTGGCGCCTAACTCGAAGTAGACGCGCGCGCTCCGTCCCCTACCCTTCGAACGGGTGGCAGCGGAGGCTGGCGCCTAACTCGAAGTAGACGCGCGCGCTCCGTCGCCTACCCTTCGAATGGGTGGCAGCGGAGGCTGGCGCCTAACTCGATGTAGACGCGCGCTCTCCGTCCCCTACCCTTCGAACGGGTGGCAGCGGAGGCTGGCGCCTAAGTCGAAGCCGAGACGCGCGCGCTCCGTCCCCTACCCTTCGAACGGGTGGCAGCGGAGGCTGGCGCCTAGCTCGAAGTAGACGCGCGCGCTCCGTCCCCTACCCTTTGAACGGGTGGCAGCGGAGGCTGGCGCCTAAGTCGAAGCCGAGACGCGCGCGCTTCGTCCCCTACCCTTCGAACGGGTGGCAGCGGAGGCTGGCGCCTAGCTCGAAGTTGACGCGCGCGCTCCGTCCCCTACCCTTCGAACGGGTGGCAGCGGAGGCTGGCGCCTACCTCGAAGTAGACGCGCGCGCTCCGTCCCCTACCCTTCGAACGGGTGGCAGCGGAGGCTGGCGCCTAACTCGAAGTAGACATGCGCGCTCCGTCCCCTACCCTTCGAACGGGTGGCAGCGGAGGCTGGCGCCTAACTCGACGTAGACGCGCGCGCTCCGTCCCCTACCCTTCGAACGGGTGGCAGCGGAGGCTGGCGCCTAAGTCGAAGCCAAGACGTGCGCGCTCCGTCCCCTACCCTTCGAACGGGTGGCAGCGGAGGCTGGCGCCTAGCTCGAAGCCGAGACGCGCGCGCTCCGTCCCCGCGCTGAGATTGGAGCTTGGCTCCGGTATGGTTGCGCTCCGGGGCTGTTGCGACCTTGCAGTCTGGTAGTGCGCTTTTAATGGCGGCTGGAATCATGCCGACGCCTGGCCTGGCAGAAGTCAGGCTGTTGCGTCGTGCAGTCTGCCATTCTGCAGGTGGGACACGTGGCGACTCACGACTGGTGCGTCGTGGGATGTGAGCGGTTGCGTGACCGCGGCCGTTCGCCTCGTCCCCCGAGAAGTTGGACACGTGTTGAAGGCGTGGAGGCGTTGTGCGCTGCTTGGCCACCTACCCGGCACGGCCCTCTAGGCCCCGGCGGTTCTTCTTTCCAAATCTTGGGCAGCCGAATCGCTGCGAATTTGATCTGTCTGTGCGTTGAGCCATATGACAGGCGAGCGGCCTTTATAAGGTGCTAGTGTTGAGGTGGAGGCACCCTTTCTTTGCTTGGCTTCTTGATCTGCCGCTTTGCTTCCGCCTGTGCTAATTGTCACGCCAGTTGCTCCTTTCCCTGCTTCTTCTTCCCTTGTCACGAAGAGCGATGGCTAGCCATGACGACGCCACCTACCATCCCCGCAGCGGTTCCTTGCCTAGCAAGGGCGAGGTGTCCCATCCTTCCAAGGAGTACAGACTGGTGCCGCGGGGGAGCTCGCGCGCCAACAAGTGGTGGAACGCCACGGAGCACTCGGGAGGCTGCTGCTCCCGTGTGCTGGGGAAGAGCCGCGTGACTGAAGGGACGCTGCAGCGGCTCGTGAATGAGGGGAAGATCGTGGATCGCAATGGGGCTCGCCTACCCCGCCGGGACGAGACGGAGCCGAAGCCCGGGGCAATGGAGGCGATTGTTTTTGTCGCGTTCTTCGACGCCGGCCTTCGAATGCCCTGCACGTTGTTCGTGGGCAAAGTCCTGCGGGCCTACAAGTTGGAGCTAGCCCAGTTGACGCCCCACGCGATACTCCGCCTAGCTGTCTTCACGTGGGCGATGCGGACCGAGGGGTGGCGTCCTAGCGCGAGCTTATTCGCCACTCTGCACGACGCGCAGTGTCGACCCAGAAAGGTTGACGGGGCGGTGTCCAACTTCGACGGTGTGGACTTCGTCCTCCGGGCGTCATGCGCGACGTTGTTCCCTGTGCCAGCCTCGTCGGGGCAATGGGCGTCCGGCTGGACTCGGTGGTGGTTCTACTACACCGTGACCGACAAGAGCAGAATGCAGTGCCGAGGTGGGCCGATCTCGTTTAACAGCACGCCGAGTCTGAAGGCGGAGATTGACGACCCGCGAAAGCTACAGAGTCTTGTCGGTGTCGCCCGTCGAATGAGCGTGCGTGACCTAGCCGAGGAGTTCACGATGTATGGGGCGGCGCCACTCTCCTCCCGGGGGAAGTATGTTGGACAGAATGGCCCCCGCGAGGACGGGTTCGATCCATCCGTATCTCGCCTGCTTCCGCCCTCCGCTCCTTGTAAGTCGCCCAGCACGCTTTACGCGCGCCATTGTATCTGTTTGGCTTCCGCCTGACTGACGTGATCTCCTGCGCAGTGGCTCGGCTAGAAGATGCGGAGCGCGCGGTTGCGGCGCTCCTTGGCCCGTACACGCTTAAAGAGCACCAGGCTCGCGAGGCCGCAGTCAAGGCGGCTAAGCAGGGGCGGGTAAACCGCACCTGCGAGGCTGTGGGCATTACCGTGCCCGAGCGCGTAGTGCCGAAAGAGCTTCCCGCCGGGACCCCGGGCGCTCAGGACGGTGATAGCCCTACGGGGGTGTTATCTTCGCGACGCCGGGCCCGTTCCCCGGCTGCCGTGTGCGACCCGGCAGCCCCCCCGACGGCTAGCACAGCTGAGACGAGGCGTGCGACTGGCGGTGGGCCTGGCCATACTGCTTCGGAGGGGGGCGCCGCCGCGGATCCCCCGGCACCTTCTGCCGACGCCCACGAGCCCGTGCTCGGGCTCGCGGCCATCGTTGAGTTGGAACTCGTCAACCCGGGGGGTGGCGTCGTTCCTGGCGAGAAAACCACGGTTGAAGGTGCGTTATCAACCACAGCGGCCGACGAGGGCGCGCCCCCTACAAAGGAAACCGTGGGGGCGACGGTAACCGGAGCTGGTCCTGCCGTAGAAGAATCGCCTGTGCCACCGCCGGCGAAACGCCCTCGGACTCAGTCCCCGCCGCCAGCGAGGGGTCGATACGCCGTTGCGGGGCCTTGCCGCGGGATTACGGCGTCTGGCGCTGCCGAGAAGACCTTCTCCCCGACCGTCGAGGCGCCCGCCTCCCCCTGGGTGGTCGAACCGGTGCCACGTCCTACCGCGACGAGGGGCGCAGGAGGTAGGCGTGAGTCCCTTTCTTCACTTGACTTCGCGAGACTTTCTCCGATCTGCTCGCTCATTCTGCCAACATCAGACGAGACGAAGTCTCCCGGACGTGGCGAAGGGTCGAGCAGCGGAGGTATGCGCGAAGTAGGAAGCCTTGTGCAGGGTGCCCCGCAGGTGTCCGCCGGTGTTGACGTGGCCGTGGCCGTGGTAAATCCTGGCGCGTTGGGGCCGGGGCTCGCTCGCTCGGACTTCCTCCCTCGCCCGGAGATATTTTGCGACCTGACCGCAGCCGCAGAGCGTGCCGACAACGGCCTCGACCGGGAGATGTTGTCGTCATGCGAGGGGGAACTCCTGGCGCTCGCACTACAGGCCTCCGAGATGAGGGTAAACATGTGCGCTTCAGCTTTGTAAGGTACTGCTGGACGCCTGCTGATTTGTTGTTTTTGCCAGACGCTTGCCCTCAGCCGGTCCTTTGACGAGGCTCGCGTTCGGGAGCGGAGGGCTCTGGAGGCCAGCCTTCGTGAAGCAAGCAATGCTCTCGCTGCGAAGGATGAAGAACTTCGCGCGCTGGGGGGCGCCATGGCGGCCGCAGAACTCGAGTCCACGGGAGCCAGGTGCGCCGCGGCTGAGGAGCGCGCCGCCTTCGTGCAGCAGATCGCTGTGCTAGAGGGGGAGAACGCCCAGCTGGTGGAGTCCGCTGCCGAGAATAGGCTCGTCCTGGAAAATGCGTCCACGTCGGCGTGGCGGGCCATGGAGTCTTTGAACCAGGCCCTCCGAGATCTGTGCATCAGAGTGCCGGACACTACGCACGGGCCGGAGGCCTTGTCGGAGACGCTCGGGTTGATTGAGGAGGGGGCCGGCGTTGCTCTTCGTGGCGCCAGAACGTTTGGCGAGCACTGCGGCTCTGTTGGTGCGTGCTTCGCCCTCGCCCTGCTTCACACTCGTGGGTGTAGACATACCCATGAGCTATCAAATCCTCAACTGGATCTTCCCGACCGACCAGAGGTCATGTCGGACGTCATCCGCTCCATCGGGCCTAGCCTGCAGAACTTCCATCAACGGATCTGGGACCGCTTTGGGGAAGATGCAGCGAGGGTCGCCGTGCAGCAGACACTGCATGGGGAGGGGGACCTCCTCCAGTGGCTCGAAAGGGTCCTTCAGCGTCACGGCGACGACGGCACGGGTTCGTCCGCACCGCGCCAAGGCTGAGCGGTTGGTCGGTTAGGGCAGGGGGATAATGCACTGGTTCTTACGCTTGTAACCTTGTAATCCCCTTTGCTTTTGCAATGAATCCAAGTAGTACCTTAATGTTGGTGTTACCTGCCGCCGAACGCGAAGGGGAGAAGGCCTCCGCACCTTGTTTATACTCCGTAGAGCGCGCAGGGAGGGCATCCGCGTCTTATTCAAAGTATGGACCGGCGCATGCGGAGGCGAACCCCGCCGCTACAACTTTCTTTATAGTCCGGAGACTCGCGCGTGCGGAGGCGGACCTCGACGCTACGTCTTATTTAAAGTCCGTAGACTGGTGCGTGCGGAGGCGGACCTCGACGCTACGACTTCTTTTATAGTCCGGAGACTCGCGCGTGCGGAGGCGGACCTCGACGCTACGTCTTATTTAAAGTCCGTAGACTGGTGCGTGCGGAGGCGGACCTCGACGCTACGACTTCCTTTATAGTCCGGAGACTCGCGCGTGCGGAGGCGGACCTCGACGCTACGTCTTATTTAAAGTCCGTAGACTGGTGCGTGCGGAAGCTAAGCTCAACGCTACGTCTTATTTATACTCCGTAGAGTGCGCGCGGAGGCGTCCCCCCGTTGCGTCTTATTTATACTCCGTAGAGTGCGTGCGAAGGCGGACCTCGACGCTACGTCTTATTTAAAGTCCGTGGACTGGTGCGTGCGGAGCTAGGCTCGACGCTACGTCTTATTTAAAGTCCGTAGACTAGTGCGTGCGGAGCTAGGCTCGACGCTACGCCTTATTTATAGTCCGTAGACTGTCGCGTGCGGAGCTAGGCTCGACGCTACGTCTTATTTAAAGTTCGTGGACTAGTGCGTGCAGAGGCAGATCTCGACGCTACGTCTTATTTATAGTCCGTAGACTGTCGCGTGCGGAGCTACGCTCGACGCTACGTCTTATTTAAAGTCCGTGGACTAGTGCGTGCGGAGGCGGACCTCGACGCTACGTCTTACTTTATAGTCCGGAGACTGTCGCGTGCGGAGCTAGGCTCGACGCTACATCTTATTTATAGTCCGTAGACTGTCGCGTGCGGAGCTAGGCTCGACGCTACATCTTATTTATAGTCCGTAGACTGTCGCATGCGGAGCTAGGCTCGACGCTACGTCTTATTTAAAGTCCGTGGACTAGTGCGTGCGGAGGCGGACCTCGACGCTACGTCTTATTTAAAGTCCGTGGACTAGTGCGTGCGGAGGCGGACCTCGACGCTACGTCTTACTTTATAGCGCGGAGATTGTCGCGTGCGGAGCTAGGCTCGACGCTACGTCTTATTTATAGTCCGTAGACTGTCGCGTGCGGAGCTAGGCTCGACGCTACGTCTTATTTATAGTCCGTGGACTTTGCTCTGCTCCGCGCGGACAGGGGACGTTTTGGGAACAGCAACCTTTATTGAACTCTCGTTTGTGCGGGCGAGCATCGCGTAACAAAGGGTTGGTGGCTCTACGCTTGCTGTCCTGCTTCTAGGCGTAGTACCGCCGCAACCTGTCCGTGTTCCATGTGTGCCGGAGGGCTTGTCCTTCGAGCGTGGCGAGGCGGTACGCCCCCTTCGGCAATGCCTCCGTCACGATGTACGGGCCTTCCCACTTGGACTCCAGCTTGCCAACGGTCTCCGCCTGGAGTGCCACTCTGAGAACGAGATCCCCTGGCTTGAACCCCCGCGGGCATATAGAGCGGTCCCGAGTACGCATTGTCTGCCGTGCATACTTCTCGACATGGTGGGCTGCATCTGCCCGTATTCCGTCGAGGCCCCGCTGGCCTTTTTGACTAGCACCGGGTTAGCAAGCCACTCTGGGTGGTGGACCTCGCGGATGACCCAGCGCGAAGAAGCTTCGCGACCTCTGTTTTGGCCGCCTGCTGCCGATCCATTGACATACGCCGAAGCCTTTGCTTGACCGGCTTGGCGTCGGGGCGGACCGCCAAGCGATGCTCGATTACTGCTCGATCTACGCCCTTGATGTCCTCCGGGGACCACGCGAAAATGTCGATGTTGTTCTGAAGCACTCGGAGCAGATCCCGTTCGACCCCCGGTGGGAGCCCCTCGCCGATGGACACAAACTGCCCCTCCGCTTGGAGTGGCACCTTCTTGACTCCGCCCTCGGGCCGAGGCTTGGGCGTCCATCCGGGGCGGAGGGCCCGTCGCCGAGCGTGCCGGAGAGGGCATGCACCGGACGATGCGGAACGCGGCTGCCGACCTCGGCCCGTCTGGCCAGGTCCTGATCGCCGAAGACGGTGATAACACCCTCTGGGCCCGGGAGCTTCACGCACAAAAACGCATAGTGTGGGATCGCCTCGAAAGAGTTGATGGCGGGCCGACCCAGTATGGCGTTGTAGGGATGCGAGATATCGACGACGTCGAAGATGACATGCTCGGTCCGGATGTTACCCTTGTTGCCTTCCTGACGGAAAGTGACCGGAAGGGACACGTGCCCCAAGGCCTGCAGCGGTTGACCCCCGAAGCCTTGAAGTGGAGCTCCTGGCTGCTCTAGCCGGCTTCGTGGGATCCCCATACGGTCGAGGGCCTCTGCGAACAAGATATTCGCGGAGCTTCCCCCGTCGACAAGGACGCGCCTGACATCACAGCGCGCTATGTGGGCCTGGATGACTAGGGGGTCTTGGTGAGGGTACTCCACACCCCTGGCGTCGTTCAAGTCGAAGGTGATGTTGCGGGGCGGCATCCACAGTTGCGGCTGCTCCCCGGGAGCTTTCAAGGAGGAGCCTCCGGTGATGACGCTGACGGTGCGATGCTGCGCGCCCTCCGTTGGGGGCGGAGCCCGAGACCCGGCCGTCGCCCTCCGCAGCTCCATAACTGCGGCGCATGCCCTTGTGTAATGATCCCCGTAGCCGTGTACCTCGCACCACTTGCCATAGTGCAGGAGCTCTTGTTCGGCGTGGGGTTGGCCGCCGTAATCGAGTCCGCCTTCCGATCCCCGGTCTCCCCTCCATGAGGCGGGGTCGGGTCCTTGGCGGGTACCCTCGGTGTCGCGGACATGGTGGGCCGCCTGTGTCCTGCGCTGGCGGCGCCGAGGCTTACGCCCGCTCCTTGAAGAGCCTTCCTGTACCTCGGTGTCGCCGCCTCGGGGAGGGCCTCCGCGAGGCTCTCGGCCGCGGCCCTGCTTCGAGGAGGGACCACCCGCCCCCGCTTCGCGCGGGGGGCACTCCCCCTGGGCGAGGTCGAGGGCGGTGACGCTGCGCCTTCGCACATCCTCCTCCGCCCGCGCATACTCGTCCATTTTGTCGAAGAGTTTGACGACTGTCTTGATTGGCCTCCGCGCGTTGTACTCGGCCATCGGGCCCGGACGAAGGCCCTGTATGGCTGCACTAACGACGGTGGTTTCATTAATGTCTTTCACCTGGCATCGAATCTTGGCGAAGCGCTGGAAGTAGTCCCGGAGCTTCTCTGAGGGTCCTTGCTTCACAGCGAAGAGTTGGTCCGCATCGACTCGCTCGACATGGTTTCCTTGGAAGTTGCTGTGAAGGCGGTCGCGAAGCTGCTCCCACGCGTAGATGGAGCCCGACTCTATTGTAAAAAACCAAGAGAGTGCCACTCCTTGCAGCGCGAGGGGGAGTCCCTACGCCTTCGTGGTGTCATCTCCGCCCGCGGCTTCGATCGCAGTTTCGTACACGCGCACGAACTCGCGAGGATCCGTGTCGCCTTTGTACGGGTTGGTGATGCTAGGGAACTTGAAGTCTTCGGGCCACGCCGCCTGCTACAGCCCCGCCGAAAGCGGGGACTCCGGATCTACGCGCCTCAACGGCACGCGGCTGGACGTGGGGGCTTCGCGGTTGTCCGCCTTCTCCGGCGCGGGCTCGGGCGCGATTACTGGCGCGGCCTGCTGGCTCCGAGCCTCTTGCATATCGCGGACGGCTCCGCGAAGGCCCCCTAGTTCCCGCTGGAACGCGTTGAGGGCTGCTAGTAGGGCGCTTTCCACCACAGGTGCTGTCGGGTCCGCCGGAACGCCTAGCGGACGGGTCGGTGCAGGGACCATCGCCTCGCGAACTCCAGATCCGCCAGATGGTTCGTTGCGGCTACCCCCGGCCGTCTGATCCGCGCTGCCGGTGAGGGTGGCGGGGGCTGTCGCTGCAGTGCCCGCGACGGGGTTGGATGTCGTTGTAGCGGCGCTGGCGGGGTCAGTCGTTGTAGCGCGAGCGTCGATGCCCGCGACCACTGCGCCTACGCCACCGCCGACTCCTTCGGCGGCCGATGCCGAAGCCCTGGTATTCACGCGCCGCTCCGACCCAGCCGCCTTTTTTCCCTTCGCCGCCGCTGGTGAAGCTTTTTTCGGTGCCATCCTTCTTCTTCGATCTTCAGGCTTGTCCTCGTCCTCCCCACGGACGGCGCCAACTGTTGTGGTTACAGACCAAACAGAGAGAGAGATGGTAGTGGAGAGGTGGGAGTGTTCTGTCTCTCCCTCCCCCTCATCTTGATATATATATTCATATGGGGTATACTTTTACAGTTATGCCCTTACACCCATACATCCCCATTAGGGGCACTTATGTCATTACACATGTTACTCTGGTTCTTATAACCTCCTAACAGGCCTGCTGGGCTTAGGTTGGGGCCACCCCTACGACACCGGCCTAACCAAAGAAAAGTTTTAGAGAAAACCTGGGTAAACAGCCGACAGGAAGAGCAGATTAAAAACTGAACTGGTCAAAAGCAAGGACTGCAGTAGACTTGCCAGTCTAACTGCTAAGATGTTGCCGGTTGGACTGCAAGGATGTTGCCAATCTGTCCGCCGGAAAGTCTTCGGTCAGACCGAGAGCATATTTCGATGCAGACATAAAACCGGTAGCAGCAAGAATTTAAATAGTGCAGCTTAGAACTGAAGCCCTGCTGACATGACACTTGGCTGTCGAAAGCAGGATTGGAAATGAAGGCTTAGAGCAACAGCCGAATAGAAACCTGAAACTGCATAGTAAATATTCACACTGCTGTTGAGAACAGAGAAAGTAGATGCACATTCCCTGTTCTCCTCGGGATCTTTGATCAGAGCATCAAACTAAACAGCTAAAACACCCTCAGGAAGAGGAGAAGCAGACCGAAAGACAAATTTGCCCAAAACTGAAAAGGAAGCGACAAGAAAGTCAATCTATAGAACAAAACAACCTGAACCTGAGAAGAATTCAGTAGGAGAAGAAAAGTCCAAATTGCTTATGAATCTTGAGTTTTTTATCAAGAGAATGTTAATCTCAACAGGAAACTTGATCTTTGATGAAGAGAAACACAAACCCCACTCAGATTCTCTGGCAAAGCATCAAGAATGAAAGTACTCTGCTTACCGAAACAATGAACCCTGGAAGTACAAGAAAACAGAGGAACTTGAGCGGAGATCATTTGAGAATAAAGCTACAACCAAAAATCTTTTTCTCTCGGGACAACTGAGCAAGATGGCCTGAAAACCTTATCCTAGTTCAGAGAAGATCAAGTTGCACTTTCTTGAACCAAGGAACAAATCCAAGAAAAGAAAGGCAGAGAAGAACCCAAAAACAGAAACGAGACTCAATCTCTGAAACAAAAAACAGGGAAGCACATCACTCAAACACAGTACTTCATATTAAAACAGAGAGAGGAATGATTGTACAGGATGTTTCTTACAGCACTCTCAACCCAAATCTCTCATCCTGAGATGAACAAATGCACGAGAGAGATCAAGAGCTAACACGCAAGGAGAGAGCTAAACACTACCCCATCTCCTGCACATGCTGGGAGACAAAGCTCAACAGAAATCTGCTCTCTCCTACCAACTCCCAACAGAAAAAGATACAAAGCAAAACCAACCCCTCTAAAGCCGTAACTCCTCTCACAAGCCATACAACCACCAGGTGCACACTACCTCTATTTATAGTGTTTGCTTAACGGGTTTACAACTTGTTTTACCCGCTAACTCAAGCAGCTCTTGCGCTTTATCCATTAGCTCAAAACCACATCCGCTTCCTTTTGTGCAGCCCTGCGCTTTTACCAAAACGCCCCTCCTGCACCTTCCGGGAAGTTTCCTCATTTCTTACCACCCAAGCCTCACAACCACTTCGAGTCCTCGTCGTCTTCGGCACATCCCGACTGCTCCGACCTCAGCACCGCCTATGCCTAGTCCGGTCATCCCGTGCCTCGCCATGACTCCACCTCAAAGTCCTGCAGCCATCACAGACAAGAAACACATTACATAGCACCGCTCAAAATACTGTAACCATACATTAGTATTAGAAGAAATACTCAAAGCCCAAACCGGTCGAAACGAAAAATAAGCGACCAAGCACTTCGACCAAGTTCGACCAGGTTCGCCCGAAACCGACTGCACCATGCAACGACTTGGCTCGAACCACTCAAACCAAACTCAAAACTTTCCCGAACAAGCATCAATTACTCATCACACACACGGGGTCATATCCACATGGTCTCTCACCTCGGCCTCTACCTTATTCGCGGCCGTGTCCCCAACCTCTCCCGTGACGCCCTCCTCTCTTGGCACTACTAGAGCCCTTATTTTTCTTTGTCTTCGAGCTTCTTGCTTCCCACTTGACTTAGGTAAAGAGAAGTTGATCCCCCCCCGTCCTTCGAGTGCCGCCGCCCCTTGCTTCCTTCCTCGAAGGTTCTAAGGTGGCCGATCGCCTCCGAGAGCAACATCATTGCAACATCGCTGAACTATTCGATCATTTCGATAATTTGGATGAAACGATCTGGAACCGAACTGAATAGTTTCTCGATGATGTCGCTCTCTTCGAGCTTCATGCTGAGCGAATGGATTTTGCCCACCAACGTGGTGAGTTTCATGGAGTACTCGGTAATCGTCTCCGAGTCCTCCATTTGTAACTTGCTCAGTCGTTGTTTCAGCACTTAAGCGGGTGCCTCCTTGATGCGATCTTCTCCAACTCGCATCCCCCGAGTGCGTTCTAAGCTTCTTTCGCCATCTCCTTCTTCGCAATTGATATCATCATGTCATATGGCAAGATTATCTTCATCTTGTTGGCCCATATGTCGTAATTTGTTTCGCTCAACATTGGGTATTGGATCAGGATCGAGACGCATCTTGCTGCTGGCTTGACGAGCGTGCCTGACTTTGATGGATCAAGCTTGTTGCCGTGGTCTTGACGAGTGTGCCTAACTTTGATGGATCAAGCTTGTTGCCGGCCATCACTTCGCCCCCTTAGGCTCTGATACCAAATGTTAGAGAATCAGCCCAGGGCCTAAACGACTGATGAACTCGAGCTCCCTGAGAATACGCACACGAACACAAGAGTAAAACACAAATCTTTTGGCAACGTGATGCCCCTACATCCTTTTTCTTCATAGAGAAGCAAAATACAAGACTCCGCAACCAACATGCCATCCCACATTAAGAGTCCTAAACAAACACACCTAGACTTTGCCTAATTAAAGACTCCCTATGTCTAGTTACATGCAAACTGTGAAACCTAACCTTTTACGACTGCTACAGTACTCTCATTACGACTGCTATAGTGCTTGACTTACGACCACTGCAGACCTGAAGACAACTAGATTAACTCATCAGAATTGTTTTAATAGTTTAAAGATGAAAAAGTAAACGGTTTTAAAGTTAAAAGTTGAAAATTGAGTATTGTAAAGTGGAGTTGGTGTTGTTATTATTATTGTGTTGTCGGTAAAAGAAAGATGGATTTTGCAGTGTGATATGACAATTTGTTTTGCAACAATGCTTTTAGCATCCTACGAAATGCAAATGCAGATGTTTCATGTACAGTGTACCAAGTTCATAGCTAAGAAAAATAATTAGTTTACTGAATCGCTGGCTTGTAGATGCCGATGACGCCCCCCTTGCGAACGACGTAGAACGGATCGACGGCGGTAGAGTCCATCGGAGGTGGCTGGCTGTCCTTTGCAATGGATCTCTTGGTGGAGCGTGGGAGGAGGAGTGCTGAGCAAGGCAGACGGCAATGGGCGGCGAGGGTAGGGGCAGCGCAGGAGGTCTGAGAGGCAAGTAGAGTAGGTGGGGATGGTTCAGAGACGTGGTCACCACTCTAGAAAGCCCACAGAGACAAGAGGAAGAACAAATTGATCCTCGTTGAGATCTACTGCCAAGGTGAAATCAATCAATCAATACAGTGAAGTGGGCATGAGATAGGGCAGCTAGCCACAGTAGTACATAATAACGGACTTCGCTTATGACTTATGATTTCTCTCGAATAAATAAATGAAGTGATTTTTTTCGTCATCATTTTGAAAGCAGTTTATTAAAATAATCTTTTAAAAATAGCTTATCCATGTTGGGTTGTTCGCTGGTAGAACTTAGAAGGATAAAAAGTTATATGAGCGCAGCACAAAAGACTCGGGGAGGGGGAGGAGCTGCCTGCCTGCCTAGTTGCCCACTCGGCCACGCCTTCCCTTTTTCTCTGACCTCGTCGTCGTCGTCTACGTCCACTGACTCCACTCATCCATCAAGCTGCTCCTCGATCCGCACCAAACCAAATCAGCAGTACGAATCGAATTGAATCGAAGACGCAGGCATGGACTGGCGCCCCACCCAGGGGACCGACCCTGTCGCCGCCGCCGCTGGAGGCGACTGGCGCGCCCAGCTCCAGCCCGAGGCGCGCAGCAGGATCGTCAATAAGATGTACGCAAACCCTACCCTACTTTACCCTCTAATTGATTTCCTTTCCCTTCCATCCCCTCGCTCTGATTATCGTAATCGAGTTCAAAATAAAAGATTTCGGGTCAATTTGGCCATCCATCCATCCCATGCAGCCTACTTTGATCCATCCATAATTCCATACCCATACCTACAGGAACAACAACAGATTCGTCGTCGATCCATTGAGCATCTCCAAGAGATGCTCTTTCTCACCCCCTATCTTAAAATATTGGGTATGAAAGCTAAAAACAAGTTCCAACAGATACTCTAAAACACATCCAATAATTTTGGTACTCTAAAATTGAGGTGGATCACCATCAAATATACAGTACCTAGATAGTAATTTTAGGGATCCAAGTTTAGAGGAGCTGCTGAAGGAGGGGAAAGATTTAGAGGACAATTTTTTTAGGAAGACTCCCAATATGAGATTTTAGAGGACAAAATATTGAGCCTCTCTTGGAGATGCTCTTAGGTCGCAATTCCCTACTGGGGGATTAAGTTGACTAATTATCTTCTCATACCTAACCTGATCAATTGTTCACCACATGTCAAAATAATCCAGCCTAATTACCTCATTCAAGTGAAACTCTACTTTAACAACTAAACACAAGTAACTTATTCACCAAAATGTACAAATTCGGTGTGAGAAGATTATAACTTAGGCAATAAACACACACCATGATGTAGATTAATGTAGCATAACACCGAGATGATTTTTTTCGTCGCATTTGGGGTTACCATGGGTATTATTTACTGGTGTGGTGGGCGATGTAATCTTGTTCTCAAGCTAGAGTCGCTCATCTGGTTCCCAAAGGGATCTTCCTCACATGGTCACGAGTCATGACTAGATCAAATGTATGACGGCCTTTTCTCCCCCCTTTTCTACTTTTGAACCATGCATGTGTTGCCTGGGATGTTGTAGCTGTTTGCAAATTGCATGTCTTATACTGTTGCAGAAAGTCGTTGAATAGCAATATATCTGTCATTTTATTCACATGTTGCATTATGTGTGTAGAATGGAGACTCTGAAGAAGCATCTACCAGTATCAGTGCCCGAGGGGCTGAACGAACTTCAAAAGATCGCTGTGCGATTTGAAGAGAAGATTTATACTGCAGCCACCAGCCAGGTACATTTAGCCTAACTTTGCTAGCTTCCAGGGGCGGAGCAAGAACTTTTAGTTATGGGGTTCAAACAGGCTACATGGGTCTGTAATAGATAAAGAACTGATCTTCAAATGTTCTAAAAGATTTTCAGGTTGATTTTTAAGTACTTTTAGCACTTTCATATTTTTTTTCGACCTTGGGTAATTTTTTCATTCCCCTGCTAAGCTGGTGAACCTTGCCACCAAACTTATTTTCCCAGAATCCTGATTTTTTCCTGCGCTTGGGAACAAATCCCAATTTTTCTGTGGGGCCCGGACTCGAACTCGAACCATGGGAGTGCCAGCGCCCGCACACAACCACTGGGAACACATCCCAGTTTCTGTAGCATTTTCACATAAAGTATCATATAAACAGTAAGTTAGTAACTGGGATTTTTTTAATGTTGTCATTATGTTAACATAATGATAGAATGATATGCCGATCATAAGCTTGGTTTCTCTTTTGTCAATGACCATGTTGAATTTACGAGTGTTGTACATTGAGTTGCTTCAGTCCATTGTTCTGCCAGTTCATGTTTGTATAAGTCGCCAATGTGTCCGAAATTGTTATATGTGTAAACGAGTAAACAACCTTATGTTAAAAAGAGATTATTTATGCAAGTCCATCATGGGATATGCAATAGTATACAGTCATTTATCCCAGACCAAACATCAGACAAGAGTTTACTCCCTCCTTCCATTTTGTGTTGGAAAGGGCCTCATCATATTGCTTCCACTCCATTGTGGTAAACATTTTCAAAGGGATTTATTTGGTTGGGGTACACTGTGTCACTATTTTCATTTGGATTTCCTGTTTGTATAGATTATTTGCGGCAAAGTGGTTTGCTGTCTATATGAGTGGTTTTGCATGACTGCATGAGTAAGATGATATATATTTTTTGAAGCAATTCCTTTTCAACTGTGCTAATCATACAAGAACTTATGGTTGGCAAGTTAGTATTAGTATAAAACTTAAAATTAACATTGTTGGTTTCTTTTGCATTACCCAGTCTGATTATTTGCGGAAGATTTCTATGAAAATGCTCTCTATGGAGACAAAGTCACAACAACCTCCTGGAAGTGCTCAAGTAATTCCAAATCAGAATCCCTCTGGTCCAGGTATCGTATGCAGTAAACTGAGTGTTACCCATTCTACATGCTATCATCTCCACCTTTTGCTTATACATTACTACATTAGCTGTGGCAACCTTGTGAGCTATGGATGATGAAAATTGCTGCTTGCATTAAATGGTGACCCTATGCATTTTATGGCGGTAATCATGCTCCATTTGTAAAGTGGGAAAACCATCTGATGGATGGAGCTATCATGTATAAGAATTTTGCATCTAGCTTTTGTCGCTGGTGGTTTGCACATCCGGCACTACTAACACCTGTTGTCTAAGTAATTTGCATTTTCTTATTCACATTTTCTTTTATTGCTCATTGTGTCTTTTGAAGGAGAAATTTTGTTGTTGCTAAATTTATGATCCATTATAACCTAGATGTTCAGTTAATGTTGTGTGAAATGATGCACTTATTAAATGATTATACCGTGGTAGGCTTTAGTAACTTAACTTTAGGTTGGTGCTAGATTACAGTGATGTGACTATTGAGTTAAAATAACAATGGTTGTAATGGCGTCGTCTAAACGTTGCCTAAACACAAAGGCACCCTAGGGTGGACGCCATGGAGGTCCGCCTTGCCTTGGCCAGTTAGGCGGGCGCCCAGGATTTCTGAGCATCCATGGCAAGCTTTTGGGTAGGTTCTTTTGAGCTGATGGCTTATGGTTTATAGCTGAAATATTTGAATTCTGGTTGTTCGCAAGAGGTAGTATGCACAGAAAAATAGTTGCATGTGATTTTAGCCAGTACAGCTGAACTTATTACACTTTTTACTATAATCTTCCTATTGGCTTCGCTTAGAAAAAAACATCATTTAAAAGCTAATTACTGTAGATAATATGAGCATAAGTCGTGTATAAGCCAGAACAAACCTGCCCTTTGGGTGTCCACCTTGCCAGCTGGATTTGGGGGGGGGGGGGGGTGAGAGGATGGAAACCTAGCCGTCCCCCACCCCCCTTCCCCCTTCCTCATTGCTGCTGACGACCCCTCCCTCTTTTTCCCTGCACTTCTTTTCTGTTCTCTGCTCAATCAGCTTCTCTGTTCTCCCAATCTGCTCTGCTCTGTTCTTCCCATTTCTCCCTGATCTGCTCTGCTTTGTTCCTCTTCCTCTCTCCCCAACCTGCTCTGCTCTGCTGCTTGTGCTCAGCGCTCTCTGCTCCGCTGTTCTCTGCTCTGCCGCTTTCTGCTGTGTGCTCTGCTGACTCTCTTCTTCACTAGTGTAGAAGTGCAGTGTGTAGAAGTGTAGTACTGCTGATGCTCTCTGCTCTGCTGCCCTCTGCTCTGTGCTTTGCTGCTGATGCTCTCTTCTGATGTGCTGACCCCTCTAATTTGCTGTTTAATGCATGCCTTTATGTTCGCCTGATGTTGCCCTGGCGATGATTAGGCGACACCCTAATCGACAAGTGGACAAAGCGCCTGTTAGGCGCCGTGATCGCCTAATACACAGTGACAACCATGAAAATAGCAGTGAACCATCTTCAGTTCTTTCTTAGATTATGTTTATTCTCTCTTTGCTGCTACATTCCAGATTATGTTAATTTGGTCTGCTTCTCAGCTTCCCCAAAGGAACTAATGATTAACTGTAAATCAGTTGCTCAACGCTTTAATTGCTTCAGTATATGTGCTTTTTTAATACAGAAACTCACTTTTGTCTCATTTTTACCTGTAACATGCTGATTTGAGTGCTTTGCATGCCTTTTACACTTTTGCTAGAAGTATTTGTTCACAAGATATTTAGCACACATAGGTATCTTTTCTGAAACAGCAACTGGACTCCCTCCTCAAGGCAGTAATCCAGCACAATCATCAGCAATCCCCTTGTCTCAGCAACAGGCCCAACAGCCTAATACTTCTACATCTGTATTGCCAGGTGTCAGCCAAACATCCACACTGCAGAATATGTCATGCATGCCGCAAAACACTATGAATAATGGCTTGGAACAAGGCGCTTCACAAGATATTTATGCTGCACAAAGGCAAATGACAGGAAGGCAGCAACAGCAATCACAGAGCCAATTATTTTATCAGCAGCAGCAAATGTTGATGAAGCAGAAATTGCAGCAGAATTCACTTATGCAGCCACACATTCAGCAACAGCAACCTTTGTTGCAGTCAACACAGATGCAATCTTCACAGCAACCCATGATGCAAATGTCACCAGGCCTTCAGACTGGGCAGTCCATTCCGCAGACACAGCCAATGGCCATGCAGTCAGCTACTCAGAGTGGTATTCAACAGAATCCGTTGAACTCAGTACAACAATCTGTGCAATCATTACTCCATCAACCTCCGCAATCTGTTGTGAGGCAGCAGCAACAACCACAGCCCTCCATGCATCAGCAGCCTTCTCTGCAGCAAGCTCAGCCAACTCAGCAGCCCAATATTCCTGCGCAACAACAGCAACAACAGTTAATGGGACAGCAGCCAAATTTACAGCAAAATCAATTAATTGGTCAACAGAATGGTGCTGTGGAGATGCAGCAGCAACAGAGGCTACCAGTTCAGTCAAATAATCTTTTGAATATGCAGCAAACACAGCAAATGTTGAACCAGCAGTCTATGCCCTTGCATCAGCCACAGCAATTGGGCTCCCAGGCAAATATGCCAAGTCTACAGCAGCAGCAACAAAATCAACAGCAACAGCAGCAGCAGCTTCTTGGAACTGTGCCTAATGTTTCAAGCATTCAACGGATGCATATGCTACAAACAAAGGCATCAGTTCAGCAACCACAGCAGCAACAGCATGCTCAGCAGCCATCAACAGGTTTGACGCAACCTCAATCTCAACAAAACCAACTTCAGCAATCACAGCAGCATCTTATGTCGCAATTCCAGTCTCAGCCTAACCAGCTGCAACAACAATTGGGGATGCAGCAGCAACCTTCAATGCAACAAAGACTTCAAACTTCAGCTGGCATGTTCTTGCAACAAAATAACATTGATCAACAAAAGCAATTTATTCAGGCACAAAGGGGCCTTCAAGAAGTTTCATCTAGTAGTAAGTTTCCCATATACTGTCTTTGTAGACTCATTGTATCCATTTATTGTTCTATCCTCTAATGTTTTTCCTCGTGTTCTTATGTTCTACTTCTCTGTTGTGAACCTATAGATATTAATCTTAGATTTCACCAGCTATTTAAGCCAGCTCAGGGATCTGGCATTACTTTCACCTTAGCTTCTTAAGGCAATGTTTATGCTATAAGAACTACTCCCTCCGTTTCACAATATTTGTCCAAGCCTACCATGTGCACAGACTCAGGAAGCACCAAATTTAAGAAAAGTTTATAATAAATGATCATACATACCCCTTAAAAGACATACTATTGAAAAGTTAGGTTTTGGGGTTAAGGATCACCTCCGATCCCTGCGTGTTATATATGGCTGAAACGCCATCTTGTACAATACATATTGCGGCAGGAGATTGAGGAGGCCTGGCAAGTCTATCTCTAACAATTACAACAGAATCAATCTATTCTATCTATAGCCAGGACTTTCCTTAACAATCTCTGCGCAGATTACAGAAGAGAATCTTATCTCTAACAGGTAGAATACAATCAGGACTCATCTGAATTGGATTCATACCTGGGACGGCTGAGGACTGCCTTACCTTTACATTACCTTTAACATCCCCTCTCAATCACAGCTTCACTAAGTTGAGATTGCTTCGAAAATCTTTGAGACGTTGTACAGGTAAGGCTTTAGTAAAACCATCTGCAATCTGATCCCATGTTGAAATAAATTTGATATCAAGCAATCTTTGATTTACTCTTTCTCTAACAAAATGATAATCAACCTCACTATGTTTAGTTCGAGCATGGAAGACTGGATTAGCAGATAGATAGGTTGCTCCAAGATTATCACACCACAATCGAGCGGCAGAAGGACTAGAAATTCCTAATTCCTTTAGAAAGGTTTGAACCCACATTATCTCAGCTGTACAGTTGGCCATTGCTTTATACTCTGCTTCTGTACTAGATCTAGAAACTGTAGGCTGTTTCTTTGCATTCCAGGACACAAGATTGGTCCCTAGAAACACAGCAAAGCCTCCTGTAGATTTTCTATCATCTAAGCATCCAGCCCAATCTGCATCAGAAAATCCTGAAACTAACATAGAAGGAGATTTAGTAATTTTCAATCCATATCCCATTGTGTGTTGTAAGTACCTGAGTATTCTTTTAGCTGCTGTCCAATGTGTCATTGTTGGAGCATGTAGATACTGGCAAACTTTATTTACTGAGAAGGAAATATCTGGCCTTGTTAAAGTTAAATATTGCAAAGCTCCAACTATGCTTCTATATCTTGTGCTATCCTCAGGGCTTAACTTTTCTCCTTCTAATGATAGTTTTTCAACAGTGGACATAGGAGTATTCATTGGTTTACACCTTTGCATCTGAACTCTTTTTAACAGATCAGCAGTGTACTTTGCTTGAGTTAGAAGAATTCCATTATCTATTTTCTTTACTTCTATTCCAAGAAAATAATGTAGATCTCCCAAGTCTTTTAGTGGGAACTCACCTTGAAGATCTTTGAGAAGAGCTTGAGTAGCTTTGATTGATGAACTAGCCACAATTATATCATCCACGTAGATGAGCATGAAAATGATTACATCACCTTTTTTTTATAAAAGAAGAGTGATGTATCAGCTCTTGAAGGCTGAAAACCAAGTTGCATCAACTTTTCACTTAACCTGGAATACCAGGCTCTAGGAGCTTGTTTTAGTCCATATAATGACTTGTCCAATTTGCACACAAATTCACTCATTTTCTTATCTTCATACCCTGGCGGTTGCCTCATGAATACATTCTCCTCAAGAACGCCATGAAGAAACGCATTCTTTACATCAAGTTGGCGAAGATTCCACCCTCTCGAGATTGCAATAGACAAGACAAGTCTAATTGAGGCAGCTTTAACTACTGGACTAAAAGTATCTTCATAATCAATTCCATACCTTTGCTTGAAACCTTTTGCTACTAAACGAGCTTTGTATCTATCAATTGTTCCATCAGCTTTTCGCTTCACTTTATATACCCATTTGCAATCAATTAGATTCATTCCTTTCTTAGGAGGTACAAGATGCCAAGTCTTGTTGTTCACTAGTGCCATGTATTCTTCATCCATTGCTCTCTTCCAGTGTTCAGATTGCAAAGCTTCTTCCAGATTCTGTGGTTCTCCATGTTCTGCAAGGAAACCATACTTGACCCTCCCATCAGTGTATTTTATCCGACCATCTGTATATATCACTGGTTTTGTAATACCTTGCTGGAGACGAGTTACAGGACGATGTTGAGATGAAGAGATCACACCTTGTGTCAACACCGAACTATCAGGAGAGTCTTCAGGAACCTGCAGCAAACTGTCCAGTGAATGCTGAGAGTCAGAAGATGGATGTGTAGGTGGAGGAAGTTGAACACGCCGACTGTATACTTGAGTAACAGGTGGCTTAGGCATGGTTGCATATTGCTGTGCAGACTGCTGCTGCGGTTGACTCAAAATATCAAGTTGCTGCTGCTGTTCATCCTGCTCAACTTGAGTCTCCTGCTCAACCTGCGGCTGTACAACCTTTGAAACAGTGTCTAAAACAGGGACAGAAGGCAGGTCAGAAGGCAGATTAGTATCATTATCAGAATAATCATCACATTGATCATTTGATTGTGCACCCCCGGGATCAATAGTGCCAAAAAGAGAAGGAAACAGGAGCACTTCTGATCGAAGGCGTGCCCCAGCATTTGGATGAAGACGTGCAAAAGGAAAAACCTCCTCATCAAAGACTACATCGCGAGAGATATAGATACGGCCAGTCTGAATGTCAAGACACTTGAAACCCTTGTGCATATTGCTATAGCCTAAAAAAGCACATTGTTTGGAACGGAATTGAAGCTTTCTGGTATTGTATGGGCGCAAATTAGGCCAGCAGGCGCAACCAAAGACACGAAGAGTTTCATAATCAGGTTTGATCTTAAATAGCCGTTCCAAAGGAGTTGAAAGTTGTAGAAGTTTGGTAGGAATTCTATTAATCAGATATGTGGCTGTAGCAAAGGCTTCATCCCAGAATTTAAGCGGCATTGATGCATGAGCTAGGAGGGAAAGACCAACTTCAACAATGTGCCGATGTTTTCTTTCAGCAGCACCGTTTTGTTGGTGAGTATGAGGGCAGGAAACTCTATGAGATATACCTATTTGCTTGAAGAAAGGGTTAAGTTTTTCATATTCGCCACCCCAATCTGTTTGCATTGAGATGATCTTTTTGTCAAACAGCCTTTCAACAAGCTGCTGAAACTCATGAAACCTTTGAAACACTTCAGATTTGGAACGAAGCAAATAAATCCACACAAATTTGCTGTAATCATCAATAAATGTGACATAGAACTTGTTCCTTCCCACAGATTCACATGCTGGACCCCAGACATCTGAAAAGATTAACTCTAGGGGAGACTTAGAGACACTAGAAGACTTGGAATAAGGTAATTGATGACTTTTTGCTTGTTGACAAGCATTACAAATAGTTTCTTTATTGGACTCAAAGGAACAAGGAAGATTATTGAGCCTAACAACTTGTTGAACTATTGTAGAAGCTGGATGACCTAGGCGACTATGCCACCGTGAAGGAGATGGCTTTATTGCTCCAAAAATCTGCTTGGTTGTTCCGGCTGAAGATATGGATGAAAGAGGATAGAGTCCTCCCTCACATTTGCCTTTGAGAAGAACCCTCTTCGTGATCTGGTCCTTAATCAAGAAGAAGGTAGGATGAAATTCAAGGAACACTTGATTATCGGAAGTAAGGCGATGAACAGAAACTAAGTTTTTCTTAGCACTAGGAACATGAAGAATGTCATTGAGATGAAAGTTATGAGAGGGAGTGCGAATCACAGTATGACCAATATGATGAATATTCATACCTGCTCCACTCGCCGTGTGAATTTGATCTCCAGAAGTGTACTTCTCTCGGACTGCTAGCTTGTCAAGTTCACTCGTAATATGGTCTGTTGCACCGGTGTCGGTGTACCAATTGGTGTCAATGTCATACGAGTTCATTGCTGCAGATGCACTCTTCTCTTTAGGAACGTAGTTCTCATCAAAACGATGCCAGCAGGCCGGAGCAGTATGTCCCTTCTTCTTACAGAGTTGGCAGACAGGACGAGAGACATTTGAATCTGCAGTACCTCGGTTATTATTGCTGAAGTTTGTACCACGGCCACGGTTTCCATTGCTGCGACCTCGGCCTCCATTGCGTCCGCCACGACCACGTTGGAAACCAGGATGAGATCCTCCTTGTCCACGCATCGCAGAATTGATGGATGGCTGGTACTGATTGCCCTGTAAAAGGTTCAACCGCTGCTCGAAACTAAGGAGTTGAGAATAGAGCTCACCGACGGAAACTGGATCAGATCGTCCAGTGATGTTGGTTACAACCGAGTTGTATTCCAGATCGAGGCCAGCAAGAATGTACGACACTAGTTCTTCATCATCAAGCAGTTTTCCTGCGGCTGCCATGTCGTCTCCAAGGGCCTTCATCTTTCCAACATATTCAGCAACCGTCAATTGACCCTTTTTCATTGTTGCTAGGGCAATGCGAGTATTGACGGCTTGCGCACGGGTTTGGGCAGTAAACATCTGCTCAATGGCCTTCCAGACTTCTGCAGCAGTCTTCTTGGAGGCGACATGGGTGAGGATCTCTCGTGAGAGAGAGGAGAGTAGATAGCCCAGAACCTGTTGGTCCTTTTCGAGCCAGAGATCATAAGCTGGATTAAAGACTTTGATCTCCTTCTCTCCATCTTTGGTGGTGATTTCTTCTGCTGGTGCTGATGTCGATCCATCAAGGTAGCCAACAAGCCTTGCGCCTCGGATCGCTGGGAGGATCTGGGCTCTCCACAGCGTGTAGTTGGATTTGGTGAGTTTCTCTGTCACGGGATGACCTAGAGAGGCGGCGGCCAAGAGGGTAGATGAGCTCGCCATTGAGGAGAGGCTCTGATACCATGAAAAGTTAGGTTTTGGGGTTAAGGATCACCTCCGATCCGTGCGTGTTATATATGGCTGAAACGCCATCTTGTACAATACATATTGCGGCAGGAGATTGAGGAGGCCTGGCAAGTCTATCTCTAACAATTACAACAGAATCAATCTATTCTATCTATAGCCAGGACTTTCCTTAACAATCTCTGCGCAGATTATAGAAGAGAATCTTATCTCTAACAGGTAGAATACAATCAGGACTCATCTGAATTGGATTCATACCTGGGACGGCTGAGGACTGCCTTACCTTTACATTACCTTTAACAACTATAACCACTGCATCTCTCGCATCATTAAAGCGAGGGTAGAGGGTGGAAATATTGCAATTACTACAATCTTGATTTCCTCAATGGACAAACATTGTGAACGATGCTTCCCAAGACAATGGGCAAACATTGTAAAACAAAGGGAGTAGCTTCAAATTGTTTGGACTAAAAAAATTGGAGATGACAATCGGATATTCATAATTCAGATGCAGTTAAATATGTAATGCACATTGATCATCATGTTGACTAAGCTGACCCCATTGATCTTCCGTGCCTCTCGTACATCACATTTGGTTTTCTGATTCGTGGACATTTTTGCTGGAGAATGCTACTGTGCAACAATCGTTGCGATCTGACCTCGAGCTCATTGTTGTTGCTGTACTTTTTTAGTAGCAAGCACACTATACTTTTTAAGTAGCAACACCACATTTGGTTCTGATTTGTGGACATTTTTGCTGGAGAGTGCTACCGTGCAACAATCGTTGCAATCTGACCTCTGGCTCATTGTTGTTGTGGTACTTCTTTAGTAGCAAGTGTGCTATATACTTCTTCAGTAGCAAGCACACAATTTTCTACTGGCCTCTTTATTCCATCCTATGTTGTACTAGTAGCATGCTATTTGATGGCTTGTCCATTATTATCTTGTTTGACAGCCCTGCTTTTTATGCAGCATCTGCGGACTCCACTGCTCAAACAGGTCATGCAGGTGCAGGTGATTGGCAAGAGGAGATATATCAAATGGTAAGACATGCTTCCTTCCCTTTTGGTACTCCCGAGCTCGCTCACTTGACCTTTCTAAAAATCATAGAAAAGGACCTCCATACCAAAGAGGTTTGAGATTGCACTGATCTAGATTGATAGAAGATGAAACAAGAGACCATGTTGGATTTTAGGGGCTTTTTCCCCCACTATCTGTTGCACCTCTTCCTTTTCCTTCCTTCTTTTGGTCTGTTTTCCACCAAATTCCTCTCTCTTTTGTTTCCATTTGCAAATAAAGTTAGAACTGAAATTTCATACAGCAACACTTTAGTCTCGTAGGTAGATGTACTGCATTCTGGCTGTCTTCTTTTAAGATATAAAGGGGATTCTGTGTGAATGTGGACTATGGAGCATATTTATCTAAATGTTATAAGGTCATGAGGCAGTTAGTGGTCATTTTCTTGATCATGAAGTTAACGTTAATCAAAACTGTTGTTTATTTAACGGGCATCATGGTTTCTTATTTTATTTCAAATTCCTATGCTTGCAATAGCTACTTGAACTGTCTTGCCAGTGCCATATTTGTTAACATAATCGCAAACCATGGTTTACTGAATGTTCTGTTTCCTTTTCTGTACTATTCATCTCTGTATAGCTTCTGTGACAATATTAAGTGTATGTGGTTTTCTTTGCCCACAGGTTAAGAGCTTGAAGGACCAATACTTTGCAGAACTCAGTGAATTGTACAATAAGATCTCTGTGAAGCTACAGCATGTTGACAGCATGATACCACCTCAAAAGCCATCAGACCAGTATGAAAAGATGAAGAAGTTCAAAATCATGTTGGAGAGTATATTGCAACTCCTGCAAATTAACAAGAACAACATTCAACCTGCTCTGAGGGAGAGAGTTGCTCAATACGAGAGGCAAATTATCAGTATCCTAAATCCACAAAGAAGGAGGCCTGTGCCGACACAAGGGCATCAACAGTTTCAGCAACCTACTGGGCAAGCTCCTAGTTCTAACATTTCACAGCAACAACAGCCTTCCCAAGGTTTTCTACAGCATGATAATCATACTAATCAGATGCCTCAAGCAAGTTTGCCAAGTATGAGCACCGGATTACAGTCCTCTAGTGCAGCTGGAATCCAGCATGTACCTGCACCACCAGCAACAAACTTTGGTGTTCCAATAACACAGCAAAATGTTGCAAATGCACCACAGGCTGGCTCTAATTTGGAGGCTGCTCAAGGAAGCAATTTTAATTCTTTGCAGCCCGGTTCAATGAGCGGCGCATTGCAACAGGGCAGCACTGGGCCCATGCAGAGTACAATGAATGCACAACAGCAGGCCACTAGTAGCATGTTATCTCACAACTCAATGAGTACAATGCAGCCTAATGCCAATTCCATGCAAGCAAATGCAAGTTCATTACAGCAGCTGAAGCAGCAACAGCAGGAGCATCATATGATGCAGAATCAGCAAATGAAGCGTCAAATAATTCAACAGTTACAGCAAAAGCAAATGCTTCAACAGCAGCTCCCAATACAGCAACAATTACAGAAACAACAGCAGGCACAGATGCAGGTTCCACAGCTTCATTCTGGAAATGATGTAAACGAGCTAAAGGTTAGACAAGGAGCTGCAATGAAAACTGGAATTTATCAACAGTTGGGCCGCAGTAGCTATTATCATCAGCAGTTGAAACAGGGTAGTGCTCTCCCAATTTCATTACCACAGAACCTCCAAGCACCATCCCCACAAATTTCACACCATTCTCCTCAGGTTGATCAGCACAATCTGTTGCCACCTCCAATTAAGACTGGGACACCATTGAATTCATCTAACTCACCATTTGTTCCATCCCCATCCCCATCTGTTGCCCCATCTCCTATACCAGTGGATTCAGACAAGCCACTCTCCAATATATCATCACTTACTAATATTGGGCAGGCTGGACATCAGCAAACATCCCTAGCGCCTCAAACACAATCAATTGCCGTTAACACACCAGGGATATCAGCATCACCCTTGCTAGCAGAATTCACAAGTGCTGATGGAAGTCAGGCTAACATACCAACTCAAGTTCCAACAAAATCAAGTGCAGCAGAAAGGCCTCTGGATCGGTTACTTAAAGCAGTAAGTACCTTGACAACTTCATATATTGTCTTGTGTTCTTTTTTTTTTCTGGTGCAAAATCGATTCATTGCTTAATCAGCATTGTTCTGAATATATTGTAGAACTTGATTCATTTCAAAGACAGTCATATTGTTCTGAAGCATACTGGCATAAAGAACATGAGGCTCAAGAACAGTATTTGGCTATAGGAGTTAGATATACTATGCCTTCTCGAAACTCTCGTGTGTCTACCTTGCTAAAGTTGCCCCATTTCAATCAACTAGTTCTTCAAATGATAACAGTGGTGCCTATTAATTTTCGTTCTCACCATCTGAAGATCTGAAAGCATGTGTAACAGGAAATAGAATTGACCTGATTTCTTTTTTTCCCCTGATTATTGCTCTACAGAATCCAGATGTATTGTCCAACAGTCTGTTCTGCTGGTGTGATAGTACATAGCAAGTCATTTACACTCTTCAATTTAATCCCACAGAATTAGTTATGTTGATGATATGTCATGGTCTGTAATCTTCTGTCCATTTTTTCCGCCTGTTTCATGTTTAACGTTGTGTTATAATGCAGTTGCAAACAACACCGCGCCAGTCTCTTAGTGCTGCAGTTAGCGACATAGGATCTGTCGTCAGCATGATTGACAGGATTGCTGGGTCAGCACCTGGTAATGGCTCTAGAGCTGCTGTGGGTGAAGATCTAGTAGCTATGACAAAGTGTCGGTTGCAAGCCAGGAATTTCATAACACATGATGGAAGTGGTACATCAAAGAAAATGAAGCGTGACACAAGTGCATTGCCTCTTAATGTGTCATCAGCTGGAAGTGTCAATGATAGCTTCAAGCAAACATATAGTGTGGATACCCCTGAGTTACAATCAACTGCAACCTCACGTGCCAAGTGGCAAAAAACTGAGGTATTTTGTTCAAGATTTTGTGTAGATAAACTATGAAAACATGATTAATTCCTGTAGTTCAAGTGTTACAATGACTTGTCTATCTGGACATAGAGAAGGGAAATGAAGTTAACTTGATGGGAGCTGTTCCAAATTGTTGGCTACCTTGTAGTTTTATCTGGCATGTGGTTCATCTTTCTGCAGGTAAACCATGCTCTGATGGAGGAGATCCAGGAGATAAACCAACAGCTCATAGATACAGAGCTCCACGTATGCGAGGATGATGCTGAGTCATTTGCTGCTACATCTGAAGGGGCGGAAGGGACAGTCATTAAATGCACATTTACTGCTGTGGCTGTTAGTCCCAGCTTGAAGTCCATGTTTGCATCAGCACAGATGGTGAGCTTCTAAACGCATGCTCTATGCTCTGGACCTTTATCACTCGCTCATTTCTTCTATGTTGAAATGTGTGGCAGGGTCCAATTTTGCCATTGAGGTTGCTTGTTCCAGCTAGCTACCCTAGATGCTCCCCAGTGCTCCTTGACAAGTTTCCGGATGAACAAAGGTGCGTAGCCAGACGGTATTATATCATGTTGTCCTGGTTCTTTTGGTGTACATTGATTAAACTAACGGTGCTGCATTGTACTTGTGAATCTGCATCAGAAACTCCGATGACCTGTCTACGAAAGCGAAGTCAAAGTTTGGCATTTTGCTGCGGGGTCTACCTGAGCCCATGTCATTGGGAGAAATTGCGAGGACATGGGACGCTTGTGCCCGCAAGGTCATTGCAGAGTATGCTCAGCAGATTGGTGGAGGCAGTTTCAGTTCGAGTTATGGTGGTTGGGAAAGTTGCGTAGGTGCTTGATCCGTCTCTTCTGCTGGCATGGAACAACTTCATTTTGCGTGGCCATGTGCGGTTGCACTTAACTGGTGCTGGTCATCCTTGGTGACTACATTTATACAACAACAACAACAACAACCTCCTTTTGTCTTAAACAAGTTGCAGTATGTGGTGACTATATTTATACCTTAATTAATAATTGAGCAGAGATGCAATTGCTACTCGTCTGTTGTATTTTGTGCTGGTGATTGTATTTATGGAAATCCTCTTCGTTAGCTTGATATGCGTATGGTAGCGGCCCTTTGTGTACAGGACAGGTTTCGCCTATGGACCAAGTGGTGGTGCAGCTGCTGCTGCAGCTTGGTTTCCTGGTCACTGCTAGTATTATGTATTATGATTTGGATGCCAGTTGAGACCAGTTGCTTGGGTATAATTTTTTTAAAAAAAATCAGCCGAATGACTAAAGCATAGGCGTTCATTTATATGCAAATTTGTTTGGTGTATTACTGATAATGCGTTTGTGCTGCAATCGTTACTTTATGATTATATATATATATATATATATATATATATATATATATATATATATATATATATATATATATATATATATATATAAAGAGAGAGAGAGAGAGAGAGAGAGAGAGCGCAGTAAGTGGTGGAAATCGTTGTCTGCGTAAGCCTGTAAGGGGTATAGGTCGATTGTAATTAAGGGTTCTACCCTGCCGTTGTTTGGAAACCATCTATCCAAAAGGTTGATGTTAATAGTGGGATTTTCTCTGCCGTAGACTAGAAAGACCACCTACCCTATCTCTTTTATCTTCGTATAAGATGTCTTGGTTAGCCAGGTCTCTTGGTGTAACTGACCGTCTGGAAGCCTCTGGCGGTAATGATAGGTCTATCAAAACGATGTCGGTTAAGAATGCTTCGTCTGTTTGCTTTGAGGATATAGAGCAAAATATTGCAAATTGGAAAGTACCTAAGGTAAATGTTAAGGATATATATCATATAGGCACATTTTCTCTTTGTTCTGATTACTATATAAAACCTATAGAAAAAACTCTTCCTATTAGCTCTTTGCATGAAACTCTGCATCTTCTTTCTGAAAAAGAAATCAATCATATCAGAGCAAAACCTCAATATCATTATATACATTTTGGTCTAGTACGAGTGGCTATTAGGTCATTAACTCGAAGAGGTTTAAATATTTCTGTGTTGGCTTGTCTAAGAGATTGCAGGAATAAAAAGTTTAAGGACTCTTTGCTAGGAATGGTTGAAGCTAGTCTTAGTAATGGTCATGTGTTCTTCAACACTTTCCCAGACTTTTCTGTATCTCTTTCAGACCTAAATCTCCATAAGGTCTTGACCTTGAGCTTACAAACATCTGGCTTTGATCTTGAACCTGGAAGTGAAAACATTTCAGTGACATATAGGATCTCTTACAAAGTCATGACCACGTTAGCTCCATGTGCAAAACAGAATACACCCAAAGGTCTGACCACACTTCTTCAAGCCAATCCTAGAAATCGTATTATTACTCCCAAAACCTTGAAGTGGGATGAGATAACACTTCCTGAGAAGTGGACTCTCCTACAAGCGGTTGAGCCAAAAGCCACTCAATAAAATGAATTAGAATCTCTGGCTGAAACACCAGATGGAGTTGTTGAAATAACATTCTTCTCAAAAAGAACAATCTTTATTCAATCAAGACCCTCTTTTCACCTAGACAATAGACCACAACTAAAACCAAATAATATTGTCTATGCAACTTATGAGGATAAGGATAATCAGTATGAGCCCTCAATCTCAGATTTTGAGATCAATGTTATAGAGGAGGTAAAAGAAGATCATGAGTTTGAAATCGATAAGGATCTCCTTAAAAGAAATCTTGATCTTCCTGAAAATAAGATTAAATGTGAAAGGTATTACAAAAATGTAGACAATCCTTATATTCAAAAAATAAGAGAGATTTGGTACAAAGAAATGAAAGAGCAAAAAAGACATATTTACTTCTTTGACTGGTATGAAAATAGCCAGATCATACATCTGGAAGAATTCTTCAAGCCAAAGAGTAAATCAAAGAGTAAATCAAAAACCAAATCCAAAACTGAGCCTAAGTCAGACCTAGATGAGTTAAAGTCTGAACTAGCCAAACTAAGGTCTAAAATAAATACTCTAAAATCCGTTCAAAAGAAACCAAAGTCTGATGACTTAAATGTTATCAAAAAGGTCTCAAAAGAATGGAAGACCTCTGGTGGAAAGATTGAAGAGTCGGTTCATCCGCCTTTCGAATCTATCCAACATCCAAATAATACTCAGGGAGAATGCTCCAAAGCATCTCCATTAAAAAATATTTCCAAAACCACTTATGGTGATCCTGTAAAAGTAGAACATATAGGACACCTAGTGGAACAACAAAATTATGCAAACATATCTTTACATGCTCTTGGACAGCAAACGGATCGCATCGAAAATATTCTCCTGGAAGGATCTAAGTCCAGCAAGGCTGAGGTAAAAATAAATTATCCATTTAATTATCAGTCTGAATCATCTAGTTCTCGATCTATTGTTCCTTTGTTTACCCCACAAGTAATAAGTCCTAATATAAAACTTGGAAAACAAAAGGCAATAGGATCATCCGTCTCTACAGATTTGGTTAGTGAGCTAGCCAATAAGTTAAGCAACTTAAATGTGAACAAAAATATTAATCAAATCTCTGATGGAGAAAATAATGATATGATCAATAAGATCTTTAAACCAATTACTAATACTGCTAGGACAAGTAATTACTATTCTAGACCAACTTATGCTGATCTTCAATTGGAAGAAAGACCTCAAATTAGTAATATGGCATATTTCAATGGCAAATAAATTGTGGAATGGAATATAGATGGATACACTGAGTATCAAATATTTACCCTTTGCCATCAAATGATTATGTATGCTAATGCTTGCATAGCTAGTGGTAATCCAGAAAGAGAAGCAGCCTCAATGATCGTTGTTGGATTCTCGGGTCAATTGAGAGGCTGGTGGGATCACTATTTGGATTCTGATCAGAAGCAAGCAATTATTGATGCAGTGAAAATAGATGAAAATGGCAATCCTATAGTCCGGGTAGATGTGCAAGGAAACCCTGTCGGTAACATCTCAGATGCCTTAACTACTTTAGTTTATAATATCGTCTATCATTTCGTTGGAAAATTATCAAGATATCTATGAGAGAAATAGAGAACAATTGATAAACCTAAGATGCAAGACTATGTCTGATTTTAGGTGGTATAAAGATACTTTCTTATCAAAATTATATACTCTTCCTGATCCTAATCAAGATTTTTGGAAAGAGAAGTATATATCAGGACTACCTCCTTTATTTGCTGAAAAGGTTAGAAACTCTTTAAGAAAGGAAGGAGAGGGTAGTATAAATTATCAATTTCTAGACATAGGCAAAATCACCCAAAAGATACAGTTGGTAGGTGCTGAACTTTGTAATGATCTTAAAATCAAGGACCAACTTAAGAAACAAAAAATTATTAGGAAAAAGGAATTGGGAGATTTTTGCTATCAATTTGGATTTGATGATCAACATGAAAGAAGAAATAAGACAAAGTATGTCAAAAGATTTAGAAAAAATCATGTTGATAATAAGAAAGAAGCTTATTATATTAAGAGGAAGCGTCACCGAAAACCACTTAAAAAAGATATTCCTAAAAAGGATAATAAACCAATTGTATGTTATAAATGTGGATTAAAAGGTCATATAGCAAGTAATTGCTTTAAATCCAAAATCAAAAAGGAAATCCAAGCCTTGCTAGAATCAGAGTCTGAAGACATTAAAGAAAAATCAGGAGATATCCTAAATCATATTGACAATGAATCTAGTTCTGAAAATGAAGAAAAATTAGAAGTTAATCATTGTGAAAATAGTGTATGTTCCTGTTGTGAGCAAGATGTCTCTGAGGATACCTCTGATGAAAATATTCTAGTCCTCACAGACTTAGAACAATTTGTATTAGACACCTTTGATACGGTGCAAGATCCAAGAGAAAAATAAGTTATCTTAAAAAGATTCTTATCAAGGATAAAAACTAACAAAGAAAAGTTAGTAAAAGATATCCAACATAAAAAGTATTTCTCTATTGATGAAGTCATTCAAAGAGTAGAAGATCATAAGAAGGCAAAGAAGCAGTTGAGTCTAAATGACTTGCTTCAAGAACAAAATTATATAAAAGAAGAATTAAGTGATCTTAAAAGAAGAATTCAAATCCTAGAAATTTCTAGAAAAGAAGAAATTAAAAGGGAGTATGAAACTCAAAGTAAATCTGAAAGCGAATCTGAAGAAGAAGAAGAAATTCTTCAGAACAATCAAGAAATAGTTAGCTCCATAGAAACCTACTTCAAACAAAAATGGTATGTAGAAATCTCATACAAGTTTGTTGATGGATTTCACTTCAAATATAAAACTTTAATTGACTCCAGAGCTGATATGAATTGTATTCATGAAGAAATTATTCCTTTCAAATATTTTGAAAAATCTACTTATAAAATTCATGGGGCGGATGGGAACCAACTTAAAGTCAATTACAAAATTCCTGAAGTTCTCATTTGCATCTTTGGTGTTTCTATTAAGACTTCTTTCCTGCTTGTTAAAAATCTAAAACAAGGAGTCTTTCTTAAAGTCAATTACAAAATTCCTGAAGTTCTCATTTGCATCTCTGGTGTTTCTATTAAGACTTCTTTCCTGCTTGTTAAAAATCTAAAACAAGGAGTCATTCTTAAAGTCAATTACAAAATTCCTGAAGTTCTCATTTGTATCTCTGGTGTTTCTATTAAGACTTCTTTCCTGCTTGTTAAAAATCTAAAACAAGGAGTCATTCTAGGCACACCATTTTTTATCATTGATAAGTCCTTTTCTTGTAACAAATGATAGTATCAAATTTGAAATAATGAACCAAGAATTGGAATTAGAATTTTGTTCCATACCCGAAGAAGCGTTATTAAATCAATTTATAGAGATTGCTTCGGGAAAAGAAAATATTGTCAATGAAATATCCATTGAGCCAATCATGACTAACATTCAAAGTGTTAGTTACATAAATATATTGCAGCTGAAGAACACTCATCCTTTTCCCATGTCTTGACCTCAAAAAGAAGAGCAAAACATACATAAGGAAGTGCTCATCCAAAACAAGTTGCTAGGAAATCATTATAAGCATGATATAACTTGTCATGATTATTTTATGAGCTTACTCTTTAGCTATGAGAGCCAAAAACGAAATTCTATGCAGCCATATGCTTCTCATGTTAACCTTTATGGAATGTCAAAACCTAGAAAATCTTGTCTCCATAGAGTAGCTTATAAAAACTTATTTGAGTATGATAAAAAACACCTCTTTAACCAGCAATTTAGTACATATAATGACTCATGTCTTTGCAATAGTTGCATATATGATGACTCATATAATGACTCATATCTTTGCAATAGTTGCCTATATGATGACTCACATATTTGCAATAGTAGGTTATTGCTCAAACATCATTATCAAATAGTATTGGTTCATATTATATGTATGAAAGCATCTTTAAAGGAAGTGAGATGCAGCCCAAATCAAAGATATAATTGGTTATATTATGTAATATCATGTTACATTTTTACCAAATTATTGTTCAAAAGAAACATGATCCATGATAGTAAAAGTATAAGGAAGGTAATGTGTGCAAAAATATTTCATGACTATCAACTAATCCAGTTAGTTGCTTCTTTGTCACATTACAGGGGAATCATGTCCCAACAAAGATATGAATGGATCACACAGATGAGCTCTTGGAAATTACCCCAACTACGGGAGGGGAATCCTGAGCGATTCAATCATAAATTTCCTGTAACAGAATTGCAACAAGGCTTGCTCAATTTACTCTGGCAAGCAAAGAATAGTAAGAAAAAAGCTCATGCACTTTGTGGGCTGGCTTACTATTTCAATCATATGATGCCTAAAGATATAAAGGCAATATCATTAGATTATGTGCTCACAGAAGGGGCTTCTGTATCAAGAGATATTCTTCCCAAAAGGGAAGGAAGTCCATCAAAAGTATTATATCTAGGTGCTGGATCACCTAGCAATTCAAATATATTGGATCTGGATACCAGATCAAAAGAATTTTCAAAAGTATCAGATCTGAGTATCAGATCATCAAAAAATTCAAAGATGAGCCTCGATATGAGACCATCACAATATTCAAAAATATTGGATCTGAGTGGAATATCCCCAGATGACTCAAAGATATTGAATCTTTGTAAGAGATCTCCTGATGGCTCAAACATATTTGATCTAGATACTAGATCACAAGATACTTCAAAAGTATTAAGCTTGAGTACAAGCTCACCAAGCAGTGGTTCTAACCACAAACAAACATATGCATCCACCATAACTGCATCCCCAGACTGCATAAATATCAAAGAGCTTCTCACAGCATTTCCACAAATAAGAACCATGGCATTATCAACATCAGAAAACATCCATGCAACTGCATGTAGCCACCAAAATAAAGTGAGAAGAGAGAATTATTGCAGCCACAAAGTAAGGGAGAATATAGCCTCCAGAGAGCTCCTTGACCCCAGTACTCATGAAATTCTCATTTCTAGATTGAGTTTTAAAACTAAGCAAACACTTTCGTGCCTAGGGCCAGATATTCTAGAACTCATCTGGAAAAAATACTATGAGAGACAAATGAAAATATTTTCAGAGCTCCAAAAATATTTTATCAACCTATATGAGGGGAGAGAAATTAACCCAAGCCTTAGAATCAATGTCCATAAATTTCCACTCCTCCATTTTGATGAGAGAATAATTATTCAGCCATACCACAGATATATTATATTGAGAGCAGAAATAGACCTTAAACTCTTTAAAGGCCTACAAACACAAACCCATGAAAACCTCTCTCTCCAGAGTATCATAGACCAAGGATTAGTCTATGTTATTTATAGCACACTTGATCAGGTTCTTCAGTCTGATCTTGGAATTGCAATAAAAGAAGCTTGCAAAAGAATGGCATTCCTCAGGGGAAGATACAAAATTATCTTCTATTCTACCCCACCAAGATTTACACCACCAGTCAGGCCAGCAATGCATGATGTTTACATTCTCAAAGGATGTTTCATTTTCCCTGCCAAAACAATTGGTTTTCTGACTGAAGAACAAAAAGAATTATTTTCTCAGGATACCAATCATGACAAATGGCGGTGGTTTAAAGAAGCTATGGAAATTGAAGATAGCATCTATCTAGACACCACATGCCAGATGGTTTTCCAGAACCGAATCATGAAAATATTTTGTGGTGGCAATGGTATAATACACAAAGGTGTTGGACGCCTAATAAAGACTGATTATGGCGAAGACACAATGATAAGTATAGAATATCAGAAAATGCTGAGTTGGTATGATACACTCCAACCAGATGAAATTGAAGGCACGACCTCTGCACCAATGATAGTAGATGAAGACAGCGAATAACAATAATTGTTCGCAAAAGCCCTCCGACAACGAGGACAATGGTCAGGACAATTATATGAGTACTATCTACTATTGCAGATGGAATCTGAACTATTGCAGACAGAATACAGTCTGGTCAAAAGGGTCATTATGACGAATATTCTTCACGGAGGTCTAAAGTTTCATCATGACTCCCTGAGGTGTAAAGCGTCATCATGAAGAATGGTATTGACAGTCAAAAGGCGTCGTCATGGGGAAATCCCTGCCCATGCTTATCCCAGGGGTTGGCAACCCTATATAAAGGGCATGAAGGCAAAGCTTCAAGGCATCACTTCTGAGATCGCTCGAAGCATCACTCGCTTCAAGAATCACTCCAAAGCCTCCACAAGCTTAGAGTAGGAGTTGATCACCAAAATTATCCAAGGCAATAAGCCTCTACCACCAAGGCAATAAGCCTCTACCACCAAGGCAATAAGCCTCTACCACCACTACCATCAAATACTCCACCTCCACAATCCACAAACTAGTGTAAAATAAGTAGTAGCCTAAATAAAGACTCAATCTCTGAGTCTAAGTGTGTAAGTGTGTAAAAGTTTGTAAAATCTAAGTGTGGTTTGTATAACTAAAACTTGTAATAGTTCTAGCTTCTGGTGTACTACACAGAAGGTTCCTTCTTCTGTCTATCAAGGTATATGAATGAATGCTGGAACGATTTCTCTCCCTAAACTCTCTATGTTTCAGTTTGATTATTTCAAGTTCTTTCTATTATTTATTTCCTTTTCAGTCTGTCCTTTATATTACTAATCTTCTTATTCTGTTTTTTTGTTCTTACTTATAGTTCTTATGTTCTTTAATTTCTGACCTTTACTTTCAGTCCTTTATATTATGTTCTTTATTTTCAGTCTTTTAAGTTTATGTTCTTTTTAATTTTATATTATATATGCTTTAAGTTTCTCTTTTAATCATTCTGCATATCTTTCAGTTCTTTTGTGTGTTGCATCTGCATATGTTCTTTTATATTTGTGTGCTGCATATGTTTTAAATTCAGTACTTACTATTCATGTTCTTAGTTACTATTTGTTTTTAATAAAAAATAAAAATATACCATCCTTTCCAACCTGCATATCATACTCTATCCTCCTTGCATTCACTCTAATCCATCCTCCACCATACATCGTAGCGACCAGATCCCTGAGTCGGTGCTGCCTAGGTTCGGAACGTATCCAGAGCTAATGCACTATTCGGTGCTAACATGTGAACTCTGTTTGTGGACCATCGGATGTACGTCAAACGGTCTGGATCCTTGAAGGTGGAAGCACCCAATCCACTTATACATTTTTGCCAAAAAAAAACCCCTACCGGTTCGCTCTCTTTTTTCCAGCCCTCAATCCGCCCCAATCCACCGCCGACGAATCGGGCTCGATCTCGAACTCGAATCGAAGCAAACCCCACGCCGACGTCGTCTTCTCCCTCCCTTTCCCCGCACGCCGTGAGCGAGACCGTCAGCTGCCATGGACTCGCTCCTCGCCAGCTACGCCTCTTTCGACGATGACGCGGATGAAACCCTACCTGCCCCCGCTCCCGCCGCCAGCCGCCGCGGCGAGGCCAGCGCGAAATCCCCCGCCCCCTCCGGCAACATCTTTTCTTCTCTCCCGTAGCCCAAGTCCGCCCCTCTCTTCTCCTCCATTCTGGCGCCCAAATCCGCCCCAATTTTCTCCGCCATCCCGCCGCCAAAGTCCTCCTCCGCCGCCTCCAACGCTTCGTCCGGAAACCCTAAGTGCGTCATCCAGTTCCGTCCAGTTAGGGGATGGATTGTAAATGTACTGCATGTGAGGGACAAAAATTAGACGCCTGAAATAGTTGGAGGAGCATGCATGACCTGTTTCGTCTGCTCATTAATTCTACTGCCACTGCCAAGCATCGTCTCCAGCTACACTAGAGAAGGAAGTTCATTTGCTCATGCACAGCACACAGCTTCCAGTTCAGGCGGCCATGCACTGACACGCAACGATAAAACAACATATATATAGGCAAAATAACAGGGGCTAAAACTTCTCCAGAGCCATCCGATCTACCCTGTGTGGCTCAGATCGAGAAAGGTGGGATGCCCAACTCACTTATAAAGTTTTTTAAAAAAAACCCCTTGCAGAAGAATTCTTTCACGAATACGCCCTCAGCCCCCTCTCCCTTTGTTTCTTCCCCTATCCAGGCGATGCCCTCTCGCCTCCGTCTCCCTCTCGCCTCCCTCCCCGGCGATGCCCTCTCGCCTCCATCTTCCTCTCGGCTCCCTCCCCGTTCTCCCGCGGCTCCCTCCCCGCCCCAGGCGTCGCCACCCCTGGGCCCTCGTCGACGCCACCCCCTCCATCACCCCGATTCAATCCCAGCTCTAACCCTAGCACCCCCGATTGCTCACCGCCGCCATGAAATCTCCTGGGAAGCGCTCAACCCCTCCACACCGCCTCCCTCCTCGTGGCGCCCCTCCGCCGCTGCTCTCCTCCGCGCTCCACCACCTGCGTTCCCGGCTCCCTCGACGCTCCCCTGGCCTCCCCCAGCCAGCTCCCTCCTCGGCGCCGCCCTCCCCAGCCCCCCACTGCCCCCCGGCAGCTCCCTCCCCAGCCCCCGGTGCCGCGCCCCTGCTCCCTCCCCGGCCCTCGGTGACGCCCCCCGGCCCCTACGCCGCGCACCAGCTCCCTCCCCGGCCCATAGCGCCGCCCCTCTGCCTCCCCCGAGTGTCGACGCCACGCCCCAGCTCCCCGGCGGTGAGATTATCACTGAATAGTATACTGAGATTGAATGTTTGGGTGCAATGTGTATTCATATTCTGAATGTGTACTGTGAAAATCTTGACTGGTTTTGTTCAACAAATTGTATACCGAGATTCTGAAATTATACTGAGATTCTGAATGTTTGGGTTGTGCAATGTGTATTCCGATTCTGAATGTATACTGTGAAAATCTTGACTGGTTTTGTTCAACAAATTGTATACTAAGATGCTGAATGTTTGTGTGTGCTCCTCTTGACCTGATAAGCATGGGCCAGCAAGTTGAATTTGTGTGAGGATCAATGCATCAAAGCTTCAGTTTGCCATTTGAGCAAAGTTTCAGTTTTCCATTTGAATGGAGAGTTGTATCAGGCCTGTGGACTGTATGCAAATGGCTTGTAAGATTTTTTGGGTTGTGCAATGTAACAATGTTAATTCAAGTTTGTATTCTCCACAGTGAATATGCTCTTGAGAAAACAAGATTTTCAGATTCTGTAACTTGAGATCTAAGAGTATATTGTAAGTTATTCTGTGTATTCTCCAGAGTGAATATGCTCTTGCCATTGAGTAGCATGACAATGGAGCTAAGAGATCCCAGTGTATGTTGTGACAGATTACATATATGTACCACAACAATGACAATGCAAACTGACAGTATGAAAGAAATATTCATAGATCACATTTATGCTTTTCTACTGAATGGAAGTTCTGAAATGGTAGTACATATTCCTCTTACAAAACACTAGTAGTGTCTCTGCATACTCTTAAAGAGAGTATAGACTACACATGCTACTGCTGCATTTTACTACACATACTACTGCTGCAATAAAATGCCTTCATCAGATGTCGGTTGAACTGACAAGAATCCACCCAATGTGATGTCTTGGACCAAGCAGATGCAAAGAATCTTGCAAAGACTTTTAGTAGTTTAGCAAGTGGATGGAGAACAATCTTGAACATGGCAGCATTCCAGCTATTTGAAACATATAGTCATAGATACATATCATCACCAGCATTACACAAGGAGGAAAAACATAAACAAGAATTGGAGCTTCCCACATCCTGTCCTAAAATCAGCTAGAATTCAACCCGGGTTCCTGCATCCAGACCATCCAAATTGAGGTATACATTTAAGTACTCAAAGCACTTTCAAATGAAAGATAACGACGTGGACAAATACAATCAGCACAAGAAAATATACTTCACTGTGCAATTTAGATATAGTGACCAACACGGTAACAGTCATGAACTGGGGAGTGCTTAGACTGTATCTGACGCTCTGAATCATCTAGTTCTTTTACAAAGTTTTAGTGTGTGATGATTTGCTATGGAATGATTTGATTTGGATGACTTACTAGCTCTTGGACTCAAAGGCTATACGTGCTGTTTGTGAATAAAGTAATTAGGGAACTCTGGTTTCTCCCATGTGAAAGATTGTATACAATAACTGCAGCAGAAACGTGCATTGAAACAACAGAGTATGAGATATGCTTGTTTCAGCAGACCGGTCTTCTGCGTTAGAATTGATGCTTGGTGTATCAGACTCCCGGCGGTGAAGAGTTCGAAATTAAAAGATGGCAGAACAGAAGCTAGAGTTAGTGACAATGTGTGGCTTCCGAGTGGAGTGGATTGTCATGGATGGTGGCATGCCCTAGTGGGAGAAAATTGCTAAGAGCATTAGAGCATTAGTGACAATCTAAGTACCCAGAAGCATTAGAGCTTTTCCAGAACATTGCCACTCTTTTTTTCTCAACTTATTGTCTCCTTTAGCTGAAGCTATGACATTTTTTTGTAGGAGACATGTATCAATTTGTACGAGAGAAGCCTATTATGTCCTGTAATTGAATTCAGTTCATTCTCTGCTGCTATCAGTCGGTTCATTCTTACAGACAGTCAAACAGAAATATATTGAAATAAACAGCTGAGAGCAATAGATTTGAGTTAGTGTGACACTCGGACAATGTTACAGAACACGACTATACAGCAAAGGAGAAGAATGCACATCTATCCTTGAGTTGGATAGGGAGCATACTGGAGCCATTACCTTAGGTTTGAGAATCTCCGGTGACACCTCGGAAGCCCTGACATGATGCGACGCTCCAGTTTGTCCCCCGTGCAAGGCCTTCAGTGAAGCTACATGAACCACCGCGAGAAATCCTTGGGGACTCTTTCCGATGCCCTACTGCCGAAGCCAACAATCCAAGCCAAAGCTAATCCAAAGACGAGGAGATGAGATCAGAGGCGCCAGGCGGTAGAGGGAGGAAGCGGAAGCGAGCAAGGAGTACGAGGTGGAGGGAGGTGGTGGCGACGGGGGTGCGGCACCGGGGGCTGGGGAGGGAGCTGCCGGGGGTGCAGTGGGGGGCTGGGGAGGGCGGTGCCGGGGAGGGAGCCGGCTGGGGGAGGCCTAGGGGAGCGTCGAGGGAGCCGGGAACGCAGGTGGTGGAGCGCGGAGGAGGGCAGCGGCGGAGGGGCGCGGCGCGGAGGGGGTTGGCACGGAGGGGCGCCACGAGGAGGGAGGCGGCGTGGAGGGGCCGAGCGCTTCCCAGGAGATTTCATGGCGGCGGTGAGCAATCGGGGGAGAGGATGGGAGGGAAGCAGTGAGCAATCGGGGGAGCTAGGGTTAGAGCTGGGATTGAATCGGGGTGATGGAGGGGGTGGCTCGACGTGGGCCCAAGGGTGGCGGCGCCTGGGGCGGGGAGGGAGCCGCGGGAGAACGGGGAGGGCACGCCGGGGAGGGAGCCGAGAGGAAGACGGAGGCGAGAGGGCATCGCCTGGATAGGGGAAGAAACAAAGGGAGATGGGGCTGAGGGCGTATTCGCGAAAGAATTCTTTTGCAAGGGGTTTTTTAAAAAACTTTATAAGTGAGTTGGGCATCCCACCTTTCTCGATCTGAGCCACACAGGGTAGATCGGATGGCTCTGGAGAAGTTTTAGCCCCTGTTATTTTGCCTATATATATATTGTTTTATCGTTGCGTGTCAGTGCATGGCCGCCTGAATTGGAAGCTGTGTGCTGTGCATGAGCAAATGAACTTCCTTCTCTAGTGTAGCTGGAGACGATGCTTGGCAGTGGCGGTAGAATTAATGAGCAGACGAAACAGGTCATGCATGCTCCTCCAACTATTTCAGGCGTCTAATTTTTGTCCCTCACATTTACAATCCATCCCCTAACTGACATCTTCTTCGTTCCCGGCCATGCGGCGTTCGGCTCGTTGCCACATCCTCCTCCACTTGGCAAAGTGCCCAACGTGTCAGTGTCTCTTTCTTATCCAGCACAGCCTGCTCCCTCCCTGCCGCTGCTCCATGCAGATGATCACCACCTTGCCTCTTGGTTCCCCACTCGCCGGCGGCTAGCTGCGCTCAGGAGTTCACCAGCGTGCTAGAGGCGCTGGATTTGGGAGTGGTGGGTGGTGTTGGGGTTTGAGAGGGGGGAGGAGCGATTGGGAGAAACTACCAAGAGATGATATGGCAAAAATCGCCCATGATACTAACCAGCCTTGGTGTGTGATTTGCCTTATAGATTCTAAACGGTGTTACACATGATGAACGAAAATTAGACAACCGAAAGAGTTAGGGACGATGGGTAGACCTTCTTCGTGAGCATCATCTCTCTCCGGGTGAGAAATGGAATGGAAGCTGTTGGAAGATCCGTGTATTTGGTCCCTGCACTGCACGGCCCTGGCTGGGACTGAATCTTGCCAGCCAAGGCAAATAGGCAATGATTCCGGCACGGTTGGCGCAGCGCCTCATGCTACCCTGTGAGCAGATGGCAGGCACCTGCCACCGCCCACGGGATGGCAGGAGATTAAACCGGCTTAATTACCTATCTAAATTCATAATTTATAATTGTTAAATTTGTAAATATAGCAAATGAGCTCAAAAAATTATGACATTTTTGGTGGAGCTTCCTGAGATATCGTGGTATGTTGTGTAATTGTTTTGCAATTTTTTAAGGCCATTTGCTACCTCTAAAAATTCTTAGAACGATGCATAATTAATTAGGTGATTAAGAGTTATGTGCTGCTCTAAAAAATTTTAGAGATAGAAAATGATTGTGAAAAATTACTACATTTTTTATGGAGCATCCGTATATAGTGTGTTATATTGTGTAATTTTTATGTAATTTTTTGCACCACTTTGCTACCTCTAAAAATTATTTAAGCAACACATAATTAAATGGGTAATTAAGAACTAATGGCTGGGGCTAATAACCTGCCGTCTAGCCACTGTACGGTAGGTCTGCCCAGTGGCCAAATGGCAGGCTATTAGGACCGGCTATTAGTGCTTAATCATCCAGTTAATTATGTGCCACTTAAATAATTTTTAGAGGTAATAAAGTGCTGCAAACAATTACTAAAAAATATACAATACAGCACACTGTGTCAGCGCATAACTACTTAATCACCTAGTTAATTATATGTCATCCCAAGAATTTTTAGAGGTAGCAAATTACCTCAAAAAATTGTAAAACAATTACACAACATACCACGATACCTCAGGAAGCTCCACCAAAAATGTCATAATTTGTTAGCTCATTTACTATATCTACAAATTTAAAAATTATAAATTATGAATTTAGGTAGATAATTAAGCCGGCTAATTAGCCGACTTAATCACCTGTTGTCCCGTGGGTGGGCGCCTGCCATCTGCTCATGGGGCGGTAGGTGCCATATGTCATCTCCTCCACGTTGCCACCCGTCCACCGAACGACATAAACGAATTTTTGTAAATATGATACGAAATGCCAAAAGTGGCTTTAACTCGTCGGTCTTGCTACTGTGGCATGCGTATATATGCATTACAGATGCAACAGGGAAGGGTAGATATATAGATGTGCTTGCAATATTAGGCCTGCTTGATCTATATCCAGTGAGTAGGTGTCTCTTCCCTCCGCACCTTGCCCAAGTGAAGTCCTCCACAGTCGGGACTGAATTTTCGAATCCAAATCTTTTATGTATTACTGTACTAGTCCCAGATCAAAGCTAGTGCACATAGTTAAATAGTAATAATTACATAACCAACAATGTTTTATTAATAAAAGAGAGTACAGGCCATAGGACCACTTTATTACAACTAAGGTTACAAGACCTCACAAACTAACAGAACATAGCAGAAGCAAAATGAAACTCTAACGATGACCTATCAGTACACCACAGGCAATTGACTGGGGAAATACAACCTGGAACTCCAGGAAACCTTCGTCGAATCCCCACACAAAGTAGTCGTAGGCTCCTTATTGATCTTCATAACCCTCTGAGAGTTGTTTTGAGTGCAACATGTGAGTACATAAAGTACTCCGCAAGTCTTGAAAAAATACAGTAGATGCAAGGCTTAACAAAGAAGGATAATATGGTTTCTTCGCACAAAGCAGCATTATATTTCAAATACCATAATAAATTCTCAAAAGCATCAATTTAACAAAGTAATTGTCATAACTGAAACTGAATAAATTTTCTAGTGAAGGCTCCAACCACCAACACTAGTAAACAGGCTCTAACCGCCAAAGTTCAAGACTACGGATTCCATCCATCCGTACTGGCTCCATCCATTAGGATACATTTTCGAGAGTTCCATCCACTCCCGAGTACCCAAATTTCTACTTTGAAACCAAAACCAAAGATCTACCATGTGAAAGCGCACATCGCCCGCCCTTGACCGTGGGATAAGTCATCTTAATAGCCAACATGCTTCCTTATGCATGAGACCCAGATAATTTATCACAAAGTCTTTACCTCACTCCGATCTAGCTAGACACCACCCGCTGAGGTTTCACCGCTGAAGGGTTAAATCCACCACAGTCAGAAGCCACCTATTGCACTATATGAGTACAGTAAATCGCTGTGCCTCACTGTGAGTAAACTAATAAATCCCTGGCACCCACTTACCACTGGTGATATCTAAACTAAACCTTTGCGAGTTAGTCAGCTAGGTCGTATACATATAGACTTATGGTTGTACAGTAGTGCTCAGTTTGGATAATCACAAGCATCGACCCTTAATTGACTAGGGCAGCACATTCATAATACAAGTTCTCGTGCTAAATCCACACCAACCAAATCTTACCATCCGCCCAAGTCTAAAACCAATTTTCACTATTTTATTTTATTTTAAAAAACAGCAGCAAAACCTATTGCCACTAAATTACTTGAACAAAATATTAAAGCAAACTATATCAATTTTCACTCAAACGGTTATACTGACCGACTAGCTTGTCTAAGCAGTTACTACCGTTCTAAAGTTATCAAATAACATTAATATAATCTCAATACTAAGGCAAGGGAAGCCTAGGGTGGCAAAGATACATGGTTGTCAATTTCGAATGAGGGTATAACAAATTTGGATTAGCTAATAACCTTAAGACATAGATTAACATTTTATCTAACATAGCAATGCAATTAAATTTGAAATAATAAAATGATTTTTGAAAACATAGGTACAAGATAATCAAAGGAGACTTGCCTTCCTACACGTTTGTCTGGACCTTCCTGGAGAGTGGTTAGATCTTTTGGTGTATTCTGTTTAGAACATGGAGCTAAAGTGGTCATGGCTTTGTAATAGATTTTATATGTCACTGAAATATTTTCACTTCCAGATTTAAAATCAAAGCGAGATGTTTGTAAGCTCAATGTCAAAACCTAATGGATATTTAAGTCTGAAAGAGATACAGAAAAATCTGGGAAAGTGTTGAAGAACACCGGACCATTACTAAGACTAGCTTCAACCATTCCTAGCAAAGAGTCCTTAAATCTTTTATTTCTGCAATCTCTTAAACAAGCCAACACAGAAATATTTAAACCTTTTCGAGTTAAAGATCGGATAGCCACTTGAACCAAAACAAAATGTAAATAATAATATTGAGGTTTTGCTTTTATATGATTGATTTCTTTTTCAGAAAGAAGATGCAATGGTTCATGCAAAGAACTAATAGGAAGAGTTTTTTCTATAGTTTTAATATAATAATCAGAACGTAGAGAAAACGTGCCTATATGATATATATCCTTAATATTTACCTTAGGTACTTTCCAAATTGTAATACTTTGCTCTATATCCTCAAAGCAGACAGACAAAGCACTCTTAACCGACATCGTTTTGATAGACCTATCGTTACTGCCAGAGGATTACAGACGGTGAGTTACACTAAGAGACCTGGCTAACCAAAACATCTTATACGAGGACAAAAGAGATTGGATAGGTAGTTTTCCATTCAATGGCAGGGAAAATCCCATTATAAAGATTAACTTTTCGGATAGGTTTCCATTCAATGGCAGGGAAAATCCCATTATAAAGATTAACTTTTCGGATAGGTAGTATCCAGACAATGGTAGGGTGAACCCTTAATTACAATCAATCTATGCCCCTTACAAACTTACCCAGTCAATGATTTACGCCATTTACTGCGCTTTCTGGATGATTTACCAGGCAACACGACTTTGGACTTACCTGCTCGAGGCTTTGGGATCTACGCGTTTCGACTTACCGCCACACCTCGGGGATCTCCGCTCCGTCCATCATTGGATTGCAATGAAAATGAAATGCCGAGCGATCGATATCTTCCATGGTATATCAAAGAAAAGCACGAGTTAGATTTCCGGCCCTTCATTTTAGATACTGCTAGCACCATCATCGCTCACGTATAGTATAATTGACATGGTATATGCTAACATAGTAGCAGGAGCAGTGGCGGACCTAAAGCCAAATTTTAGGGGGGGCTAGCAGGACATAATATACAAAAGATAAACACACTAAACATAAAGCGAACTATATTTTGCAATCTAAAACCACATATAATTAGAATAGGGATATTAAAGTGTCAATCTGAGAGATATTAAATATAAATAAATGAATAATAGTGCCATACTAGAACTATCAACAAGTGAACTAAACAGCTAGTGTCTATTTCTACAACCAGTTTGATAGTTGTGATATTTGACTAAAGGAGTGGGACAAAGTAAGAGGACCGAATGAGGAGACCATGCTGACATGACATCACTGGCTCACTGGTCACTGCATCAGGCATGCCACGACTAGTACTTTCCAAACCAAACTACATGTCTGCACCCAGCTGAATTGCCCAAGCGCGGAGTGCCCAACTCGACCCGACAATTAGTCCTGAGTCCAGATATTTCTTCCTCCGGCAGCAGAATAGCAGACCACTTCCCCAGTTCCCCTTCCTCACAGTCACAGAGCCAGGCATGCTCACAACCGCCGCCCTGCTCTCCAACGGTCCGACCTGGGCCTCCCTCCCGGCTCCCGGCTCCCTCCCAGCCTCAGCCTGCCCTCTCTTTCTCTCTCTCGGCGAGTACTCAGTAGATCTGGGCGCCCGGCTACACCTCGTTGCCTCGTTGGTGATCACCCTCACATCTCCCTCTGCAACCTCGCCAGGAGGCATGGCCCTGACCTGACGGCCTCATGCTCTTCCGCCTCGGCGCCGTCCGGAACCTCGTCGTGTGGTCCCCGCATGTCGGTCAGGCGATCATGCGAATGCACGACCACCTGTTCGCGTTGCGGCAACGGTCACCGACGTGCTCCTGTACGGGGGCCAGGGGAGCGGCCGGCGTAGGGGGGGCGCCAGCCCCACCTGACCCCCCGGTGGGTCCGCCACTGAGCAGGAGTAGAATATCTGTCAGTAGCTAGCTGCCTCCTTAATTGCTTGTTTCGGTGCAGCTCGGATCTTCTTGTCCTGTATATACAATCCGGCCGATGGAGACTGGAGTACGTACTACATATCAGACAGGAATCTTGTACCTGGTGATGCTAGCCTAGTGGATATTTCTCTATTTGTTGAGAGTGGAAAGAAGTCATATTTGAATCGGAAAGTTGGGCTCGTTCACTCGCACCTTTCTTTGATCATTGATGGCTTAATTGGTAACTTGCTCAAGTAATTAAGCACCCGACATACCAATTTATTATCCTTGGGGCTCGCTTCTTCCCATCTACGTTATTCTTTCTTTGTTACTCGCATCAAGTATTTGCATGCGTTCGGTCCATTAAAGCCCCGACCCAGAAGATAATAAACTTGTTCAGTCTGCGCGCGTATGTCTCCGACGGTCACTAAGAGCAACTCCAGCAGGGCCTCTACTTGAGCCCTCATCCTATTTTTGAGAGCCGAAGGGTAAAAAACTCACTCCAGCAGGACCCTTACTTGAGCCCTCAAAAGTACGGGACCCTCAAATCTCCCCCTCGAGCCCTCATTCCTGGGGGTCTGGAGGGAGCCCCTACTTTTGAGGGCTCAAGTAGAGGCCCTGCTGGAGTGAGTTTTTTGCCCCTCAGCCCTCAAAAGTAGGATGAGGATGAGGGTGGGTCATATGTGTCATCCCCTCTAAGAATGAATTTGAGGGTCCTGTTTTGAGGGCTCCTGCTGGAGTGTAGCCCAAAAAACAGAGCCCTCAAAAGTAGGAAGAACCCTCAAATAAAAGTAGAGGCCCTGTTTTGAGGGCTACTGCTGGAGTTGCTCTAACTAGCACACTCCTCCATGCATGCATCAACAACCCTTTGGTTAATTAGTTCCGGATGCATGCTAGCTGATCCAAACTTTTACTCTAGTCTTCTACATGGTCACGCGATTGATGCGCTTGCAACTACCATAACTGTTGAATTAAGCTAGTCGTGTCAACTGTGTCATGTCACGATTTTGTTTTAGCTAGCATGCATGCCGCTGTAAGGGCATCTCCAATAGTTCTAGCTAGCAACTAACAAGAAGACTTCCACATCATTTATATAGTACACACTAAAAACTAGCATTCTAAAGAACTATCTATAAGGATAGCTATTTGATGCTTACATGCACACACAGAAAAGGACTATCATTTATAGAGGCTGCCTCGTTTTGCATTATAGACTAGTGCTTAAGGAAGAGCTGGCTCGGTTTTTTTTTGCATACTCTCTTTCCTCCACATAGGATATATGCTGATGTGTACATACATATAGCTAGCTGACTCAGACCATTGGAGATGCCCTAAGCGTTCGTTGCATGCGTATTTCTACGTATTTGGCAATCGTGTCGATCTTTTATGGAAGATAACCTTGACGTATTTGTAGGCTAATTAAGATGTAATCTTTACTTGCGAAAGTTGTAATCTAGTTCCCAAAAATGTAACCTTCTGATGGCAATAAAAGGAAGAGAAAACCATAAAATTAAGCTTGCGTGTTCTCTGTGCACCAGACCTGACACAAACCTCGTGTGTGTGCATTCATCCAGGAAGGTGTGTGTGTAATTTGGGCCTAATTACCAACACTTGGTATCAGAGCATGGTGTTCTTTGCATCTGAAGATCATGGCGGGAGGAAGACTTGTGACTGAGCATGGAGAGGCGTCGGAGGTGAAGAAAGAGAGCCTAGTACCGATGGCACATCCACAACTCACGCGCAACAACTACATCATCTAGGCTATGAAGATGTGTGTCGTGTTACAAACCTAGGAGGTGTAGGAGGCTATACAACCAGCTGGCGACGCATACAAGAAGGACGGCACGGAATTCCACAAGGATCGTCCGGTATTGTTTGCAATTTATCAGGCAATCCCGAAGAGTCTCATGTCATCCCTTGCCGGAAAGGACTCGATGAAGGCGGCGTGGGCCATGATCAAGATGACGCATATGGGGCACGAACGTGTTCGAGAGGTGAACCTACAAACCCTCAAAAGGGACTGAAGATGCAGGACGACGAGACGATGGAAACATTTGCCGTCAGGGTGTCATCCCTGGTGGGTGGCATTTGTGGCCTTAATAAGAAAAAACTCGAAGAGATCAACATCGTCTGACGGTTTCTTCATGCAACCCTGCCACACTACATGCAGCTCGTAGGCAGTGTGTGGATCTCAAAATGCTCATGATTGAAGACCTCGTAGGCCAGTACAAAGCCTGTGATGAAAGGGTCCGAAGTAGCTTCGATGATATAAAGGAGGGCGAATAATTGATACTAACATGTGCGCAATGGGAGGCGCTATCCACTCGAGGTAAAAAGGGGGATGTGATCTCTGGCAGTAGTGTGAAAAAGAGCTTTGGTGCAGTAATGGCTGCACTCACATCATGGCCAAGGAGAAGAAAAATCTGGCAATGATCCCAAGCCCAAATTTGATAAAAAAGAAGAACGTAGCTTAAATTCCGTACTGGAGATTAGGCTTTTTGGAAAAGGGTATGTGCATTAAGTGAGTTAGGTATGCTAATAAAGTATAACCTTCCACTATATTGGTCTGGTTCTTTGATTAATTTGTCTGTTATGAATTTCCAGTTCTCTGATCTTGGATAAAGTTCAGTAGCATAGTCCTTGCAATATGCACTTGCAATTAACAACTACTTATCAGATACTTCTTTCTAAATGTGTGTTGATACTACTTATCAGATATCACTTTACACAAATGTGGAACTCGGTTAAGTAAGACAATTGGTTGATGTCATTTGAACTAGATAGCTCATACCCTTTGGTTTGTTGTGAAGTATTGGTCCTCTGTGGCATATGGTATTTGTATTCCAGGTGCACTGACCTTAGTTATTTTTTGCCTAGTGGCATATGGTATTTATATTCCAGTGGCATATGTTATTTGTGCCATGTATGAGCCTATTTTTGTACGGGTTCCACTGGCCTATGGTACAAGTTGGTTTCACTAGCCTTTGTTAAACAAGAGAGAACAGCCTGAAGATATGAAATTATGAAATGATCTCCTATTTCAGAATCTCCTATTTTTCTGAATCTCCCTTTTGTTTATGTAGAAAGGCGATGTCAGGCCACCAAGGAGTTGGGGGGAGCAACGACAACCTCCCCTCTCCCCAGGTGATGGAGGCTGCCACAATTTAGTATCATTCCCAAATAGCACATGCGTCATCAAGAAGGCCTCGTAGGGAGCCCATGCAGATCGGCCTTGGATGGGTCAATGAACAATTGGCATCGCCGCAGTTGTACCACGACATGTTCAAGATAGGGCCAACCTATTTTTTATTGCTACATGACACGCTTGTCAAGCATTATAGTTTGCAATCATCAACAAGCATTACCTCCAAGGAAGTTTTGGGATGTTCTTGTGAACTGTGGGGGTGCCACAGTCTAACAGCCAGGTGCGCAACTGGTTTAGACATTCAGGATCCACTATGAGCAATAAATTTCATCATGTGTTGGACTACTTGTATGCCATGTTGGTGGAAAATGTGAGGCCAGTGGATCCAAGTTTCAGTGGTGTGTATGACAGATTAAGGGGACTTAGGTTTTACCCTCACTTCTCTAGGGCCATATGTGCCATCGACGATACCCCCATCCCGGTCGTAGTCCCTGCCAACACGTGTGTCATGCACACTAACCATCACAGATACACTAGCTAGAATGTAATAGCCGTATGCGACTTTGACATGTACTTCATGTTTGTGGTTACCGGATGGCCTAGATCGGTGCACGATATGCGCATCCTGCTTGACACACTTGCCGGTTACTACCATGTGTTTTCACATCCTTCCGCAGGTACAACTCGCAATCTAGTTGTTACAATGCATAAAGAAGTATTTTTGTATGTCCATATGACACAGTTGTTCAGTAATTTGCAACGCAGGGAAGTCCTACTTGGTCAACTTGGGGTATCCTAATAGGAAGGGGTACCTTATGCCATTCAGGAATAGTTGGTACCATGCAGCCGAGTTTGCATATGGTGGTCAGCCACAGGGTGCAAGGAAATGTTCAACTACCTGCATTCCTAGCTAGCAACGTCATCAAACATGCCTTCGGCGTGTGGAAGAATAAATGAAGCATCTTGGAACACATCTCCAATTTTGACATAAAGACATAGAAGAAGATAATTTCTGGTACCATAGTGTTGCATAACTTCATAATTGATGCTAGGCAGGGTGACGTAGATTTCGACAATCCCCACCTAGCCACGGATTATGGTACCTCTATAGTAGATGCCACTTCAGACATCGGTGATGTACACATGAATCAGGTACGTGATGCATAGTGGACAATCTAGTCACGTGATATATCTTTGCCATTGTGGTACGTTCAGCTGAACGTATGCTTGTATGGTAGTACATTTGCTTTTGCCCACGTAACAAATGCATGTTTGACTGCAATTTCGTATTTGTACATGAACGCCTGTAATTAATGTGTGTAAGCTACTTTTTGTATTCGTGTATGTACGCATGTACTGAATGCATATGATTTGTGATAACCATTTCTACGTATGTTGGTTTCAACGCCAAAAGTTAGAATGACATGCTGCGTCTGTTTCAACACACTGCATTAGTCATTTGTGCTTGTTCCAGATCATGTAGTCGAGTTCATCATTTCTTAAGTGGTAGTTAATTCGGGACTAAAGTGGTAGTTCCAGATATGCTATAACTAAAGATATGCTTTTGTTTTAACTTTTAAGTGGTAGTTAATCTGGTAGTGATCTGTGCTTGTTCCAACATGCTACATTTGTCATTTGTGCTTTTTGTGCTTGTTCCAACATGTTGCTAAAAACATGCATTAGTACAACCATAACACACGTATGTAGGTTTCATGCTACATAACATTCAGAAGTGTCATCTGAGGCAACTATAACATTTAGATGAAGCTAAAATGCACGTATGTAGGTTTCATGTGTCAAGTTGCATTAGCTAGCGCAATTCAATTTAATCAACAAAAAGCCAAAAGCTATTAGCTCAAAAGAACAATATGGCTTCTCTATGAGTCATTATTATTTATTAGCCGTAACCAAAAGCCACCAATCAAAGCCAAATAGAATGGGCTCAAGAATACACAAATTGGACCTCGTCCGTAGAAGTTATTGACTTTTTAAATTGGATCCTGCTAGCTGCTCCAAATTGAGTCCGAGTTCAAAACATCCCTTTAAATCTTTCTTTTCCTCGTTTATTTTTTATTCAATCCATGAGGGGCAAGTAAAGAAAGTCTTCTAAATTTTGGAAAGGCATGGAATAAAAGGAGACTACCCATACATGCCATACAAGCCATGGACCCAATATTTTTTCAAACTCCCACATGTCATTCTTGACATCTTTTGCAGCATGCACTGTAGTTGCTATAACTTCTTGTCGAAAGCTCCAACATGCATGGTTTGATCTGTTAAAAAGTAGACTCGATAACCTATCTAATTATGCATTTTGTACACATTGGAAGCCTCTGAATTCATGTGGATATCTCCATGAGCTTAGTGGACAGGACTATAAGCACCATGTTGACTGAAACATGATTGATCTTTATCTTCATCTTGGGCTGAATACTTCCCTCCATAGTGGTGCTATGGCTACCTCATCCCTTGGGCTGGGCTCTCTCTCCTTCCTCTGGCCCGCACTCTTTTTATGGCGTCCAGCACACCTACGCATATAAGCAAAGTCATAGTAGCATTCTTTCGTAGGAACATAATTATAATGATTAAATTTCACTTTACCTCGGCCACATCGTTTGAGCGGACCATTCTATGCTGGGCCTTAATTATTGGAAATCGTTTGGGCCTTAATCGTTTATCGTTTGGGGGATGAAAAATCGACCGGCCGGAGGGGTGGGGTGGTGACATTCTTGATTGTTACAACATTAGGCTTAAGTTTTTTGAATAAAATAAAACTAGAGGGCCGATGGCTTCAATCACTCTCATCTCCTCCCCTCCTTCGTATTCAGAAGAATGGCTGCTGTCACTCGATGCGTCGGAATCCCACGTTGAAATTTCAGCCGCTACAGTGTAATTTCAGTCATAAGTCATAGCTTTTCAGCCTAACCGAGCGGGGCCTAAGTCAACCCAAGTCCTGATAAGAAAGGCCAATATTGTAACTAGCTGGAACCAAGATACATCCATTGATAAAAATGAAACATAACACAACCATTTGCAAAACAGGAGAGATGAGATGAGCATGTCCAGGGAAATGGGAACATACATACTAGACGCATACTCCCACTTCTTTCCAAAAGACCAGGCCGGCCGGGCAGAAGGGCATACGCACTGGTCCACTTTATTTATTTGTTTGTACTCTCCACCGCCGCACTTTGATTTGTTTGTTTGGAAGATCTAGCTACGTGAAAAATCTGCTAGGCTTCATGCTGGTTAGTAGGATCGTTATACATGTTGATGTAAGGGTTGGTTATTGCCGGCCTGCTGCCGATCGCAAGCACCAACCCGGCATGTGTACAACCACCTCTTCTTCCTTTCTTTTCTTTTCTTTTTCTTTTTGGTTTTGGGGGCATGTGATTTATTCTCCCTGAAATTTCTACAAACCAGAGCTGGATTGAAGTCTTGAAGAGTAGCTTGTGATAATAATGAATTGTCGGCGAGCATGGCTTAAGTAAACACTAATAACATAATAGCTTCCCTTATCTTTTGTACTCTCGTGCAACTGTTTGACATCATAATAATACGCGATATGCCCTATTCAATTCGGCTTCAGCTTTTAGTTTTTAGCTTCTTAATTTGATCTTTTTCTACCTTCCTGATTTTTTGGGGTTTTTTGTCTTTTCTTTTTTTTTCGTATTCCTTTGTATTGTTCGTGACGAGAGAACTTATTTTTTTTTCTATTTTTAGTTTTTTAATTTAATTACACCGAAAAATCTTACAATAGCTATAGTGAATGTGTTCTTACATTGGGTGGTTAAAACTGTCTCTTGAATGTGTTCTTACATTGGGTGGTTAAAACTGTCTCTTGAAGCCAAATGGAACATAATACCACCACTTTGTCAGTTGGCCCCTCTCATATAAATTTTTTGGCTGTCTCATGATTACGGATAAGTATGAATTAGGCCCTTTTTATTTTGGTTTGAGCTTCTGGTTTCTGACTTATTTTTCACTATTTTTAAATTTTATCTTTTTCTGGCTTTTTTAGCTATTTTGCCTATTCTCTTTTTCCCCGTTTTAGTTTGCATTGTCCGTGATAGGCTATCCTTTTCATTTTTTAATTTTTTTTAAAATTTAGTTACGTCAAATAAACCACCATTAGTTATAGTGTAATTTCATACAGTTATTGCGTAATTTTAACCATAAGCCAGCTTATTTTAGCCAAGCCAAGTGGCACCTTAATTTGTTGGTCCAGCTGCAAAAACAAATTGACTCGACCAATTAGTATTATATATACTGGAAAAGCATGCGAAAAAAGTGCTTTTTGATGGAAAAGGCGATTTGTGACGTCAGGCTATATAGCCGATGACGAGCGCTGGAGATGGTTCCGTCGATAGGAAGAAGATTAGGGCCATGTTTCAAATAGCCATGCTCAGTGATTTTTGGTTGAAATAGCGCTATAGCGTTCGTTAGTTTGTTCTGATGTATTCAACAAAAGAAAAATGAAAAAAGAGAAAACAATAAAAATATCATTCTATCTTTACGGACAATGCAAGGAAGAGAGAGAGAAAAAATCATGTTAAAAGACCACTATGTCCGAGACGAGTTTTGAGTCCAAAAAACTAGAGATAAAAAGACAAAAATTGTATAAAACAGGACCTGGATGAAGAGGGCCCAAAGCAGAAGGCATCATCATGTACGCTGCATACAGCCGTATATAACGGCAGCAACCCCCTCCTTGGTCGCGGCGCCGGTCGGAGCTGAGGTGGGGACGAGGGCCGAGTGCATATGAACTTGTGAAGAGATTGGAACCGGCGGCGGCGGCACCCAACGAGGAATATACAATTACGGAAAGCACACGAGGAATATATAATTTGTTTGCTATGTTCGGTAAAGCCTACGTCTTGGGAGCCGAAACGTGATTAGAGCAACTCCAAAAGATTAGTCAAAAGAAGTATCTAAATTTAGTGATTGAGCTATTCTTTAAAATGAATCTCGCCCAAAAAAACAAGACTACTCCAACAGGCTATCTAAACTAGAGGTACGCGCGGTGGGTCGCGTACGCGCGGGAATGGGGCGCAGCGTGCGGGAAGGAAACGCCGACCGCGCCAAGAGGCTGGATGGTGAGCGAGGTAGGCTATCCAAAAATAGAGAGCGAAGGAGGAGGGATGGAGAGCTACTAAATTTGGAGAGTCATTTACAGAGTCTATTGGAGACGTTTTTTCTCCAATAATAGCCAAATTTACCTTTAGAAAATGATTTAGCTCTTCTCTTGGAGTCGCTCTTAGGGTTATAAAAAAGCACAGAGAGATTCTTTCCGCGATTAAAATTACAAAAGATCGATGGTATGATTTGTACCCTATTTACCTTGATATAGCCCTCTCCTCTAACCATGCCATATGTAAACAAGCCATACACAACGCATGCGTACTCTGTTAGACCGTTTATGGTGCCTAGTTTGGGTGGAAGAGATCGAAGAGGACAATACACCAGGGAAAATTGCAATGGATTTAAAACGAAGAACTAATTCTTAGGTAAATCAATTGGGAGATGCTTCTCTCAAGTGTCCTATATCTATTTTCCATATTCCTTATGAAAACCGTCAATTCTCATGAGTGTTGGCTCATCGCCAGCTTCGGTAGGTGGTTTCAAGGGCTGGACTGATTGTCCATTAATGCAGTACGTGAACGAATTTTTTATACAAAAAATCCATTTTTTATTCGAAATTGTAGAAATATATCCACGAGAATTTTTTTACAAAAATAGGCTCCAGTCGCCCCTCATTGGGCGACTCGAACCAATCGCCCAACCGGGAGGCGACACGTCTGCAATTTGCTAACGGTTGGGCGAGTTATTGTTGTCGCCCGGGTGTTGGGCGACTGGATTCCAGTCGCCGTACGGTTGGGCGACAGCAAACCAATCGCCTAACGGCCGAGGGACAGGGGGGGTTAAAAGGCAGCACGCTCAGCCGCCGTCGCCACTGCCTCATTTGTTTTCCATTCGTTTGATCGTTCGGCGAGAGAAGAAAGGAGACGAGAAAGAAGAGAAAGGAGAGAAGAGGAGGAAGGAGGGGAAGAAGAGAAGGAGGGGGAGAAGAGAAGAGGGAGAGGAGAAGGAGGAGAGGAGAGGGTGAGATCTTCACATTCAGATATTTTTTTAGTACATTGCATTTGTAGTTTATTTTGTATGAAATGTTAGTGGTAGTAAAAATTGTAGATGTAGAAAATTTAGTATGGAAATTTTAGTACAATTTTTACTATAGAAATTTTAGTATAGAAAATTTGTAGTATACATTTTTTTAGTATGGAACATTTTTAGTACAGAGATTTTAGTACAATTTTTAGTATATAAATTTTTTTATAGAAAATTTGTAGCACACAATTTTTTGTATAGAAAATTTAGTTACCATAATTTTGTATGAAATGTGAGTGGTAGTAAAAATTGTAGATGCAAAAAATTTAGTATGGAAATTTTAGTACAATTTTTAATATAGAAATTTTAAGTATAGAAAATTTGTAGTATACAATTTTTAGTATAGAAAATTTGTAGTATATTTTGTATGAAATGTTAGTGGTAGTAAAAATAGTAGATGTAGAAAATTTAGTATGGAAATTTTAGTACGATTTTTAGTATAGAAAATTTGTAGTATACATTTTTTAGTATGGAACATTTTTAGTACAGAGATTTTAGTACAATTTTTATATAGAAAATTTGTAGTATACAATATTTAGTATAGAAAATTTAGTGAACGTAATTATAGGAAATTAGCAGGCGTAGAAACGGAGAGGAGACGAAGAAGCAACCGTAAGTGTAGATCAAGATAGAAAAAGTTAAATATTTGTTATACTAAATTTATTAAACATGTAGTTTTACAAAATTAACAACATGCATATGAAATCTACATGCGTACGAAATTGTAGTTTAGAAATTTCATTCACTGTAATGTACAAAATGCAGGTATGGATAGTTTAGAAATTTCATTCACTGTAATGTACAAATTGCAGGTATGGCGCGTGATGGTCATGATTCCGCCTGGCAGTATCCCCTGTTGGACAAGCACGTGGACCGTGTGCATCGTGCTTCCCGTCGTGTGCCGCCACCGGGGAGCACGGACGAGTCGGCTAAGTTGGGAGTGGTCTGGACACGCACACCTCGCGTGACCTGGAGATTTGACCCCCGTTGGACAGCCAGGTTTGCACTCCACCAGCGTTTTAGTGCTGCCGTAAGAACGTTCAATGCCGACCTTCACTATATTTGTAGACTGCGGGATACCGGGCTACTCCCTCTTGCCCGGATGGTGTAGGCCACGGACGAGGATGGGCCCGCCTTGGCCACGGGCGGGGACGAGGCCGTGGAGCAATCACGATGCTTCCCGTTCGATCGTTCCCTGCTGACGGCTTTGGTAGACCGTTGGCGGCCCGAGACGCACACTTTCCACCTCCCATTCGGGGAGATGACGCCGATCCTACAGGATATATCCCTACTTCTTGGTCTTCTGATCGTGGGAGGCGCTGTCTTCCTACCGGAGGCCCCGGTCGAGTGGCGCGCTGACCTACTCGGCAGATTCGAGGGGGTCCTTCCACCGGGTGCCATGGGTGATTACCACATCTTACCGGCGAATCAGACCCACGGGCCGTCACTGAGGTGACTCGCACAGTTCTGGGTACGTAGTCTTTACAATCGATTGTGTCGTCGAAGTTCTTATTTGTGTTATTACGCACTAATAACATCTTGTTTGTATTCAGGTGGAGCGGATGGACCCAGAGGCGGACGATCACCAGGTCTCGCGCCACTTGGAGGCGTACTTGCTGTGGCTGTTTAGTTGGGTGCTCTTCACCAGCAGCCACGGCGAAATTGGTAGATGATATGGACTTGGTTGTATTGAGCCTCAGTATAGAAACCTGCTGCCTAAGTGGTAATTTCCAAAATAGAAAACCCTAAAATTAAAAATGGGCAATCATGAGCTAAATCCGTGTTTTAAGAAAATCAAGTGGTCCTTGAATTAGAGTCCAAAGGAAAAGCGTAAGCACAGAGACTCGGTTGAAGCTAGCTGTTGTAATGAATGGGGTTGATTACGTTCCCTCTAAATTAGAGAGTAAGGGGTTCATATATCTAATACACGCGTGTAAATACTAACGTAGCAAACGTTAATCAAAGAACCAAGTCATAATATAGGTTCTTTATTGTTATTTAGAATGAAATTAGGAATGATTAAGAAATATAAAATTCTGAATTATGTAGAGCAATTTTAGATGCTCTGCCTGCCGACAAGCATCATCTATGGATGGATGGATCGATCGGTGGAGCCGTGTAGGCCCGGCTACTAGCTGCTCTGCTTTCACCTTGGCTTTCCCTTCCTCGTAAGAGAGCGCACGGCAGAGCAGAGCAAAGCAACGCAGCGCAGGCGGCTCCGCTTCACTTCGCTCACTACTCCGCCGCGCCGCGCCGTCAAGGGAAGGGAAGCATCGACTGAAGTGAAGCAGTGATGCATACTGCTAGACCTGCACTCCTCCTCCCTCACTACCTCCTCCTCCTCCTTGCCTCCTGCTGCTGCAGCTTCTTGCCCTTCTCGCGGTCGGCGCCCTCCGACATCGCGCTCCTCCTAGCCACGGTCAAACCCGCGCTGCAGGGCGCAACTCCCTCCCCCAACGCTCAGCTCGCCACCTGGAACGCCTCCACGCCGCTCTGCCTCTGGCGCGGCCTCCGCTGGTCCACGCCCGCCGGCCATCCCCTCCCCTGCGACACCGCCGCCGCGCGAGCCAACCTCTCCCTCGCCTCCGACCCCACCCTCCTCCTCGTCTCCATCCGCCTGCCCGCCGCTGCCCTCGCAGGCCGCCTCCCGCCGGAGCTCGGCGCCTTCTCCGCCCTCGACTCCCTCTACCTCGCCGCCAACTCCCTCTCCGGGGCCATCCCCCTCGAGCTCGGCAACGCGCCCGCGCTCTCCGACCTCGACCTCGCCGGCAACGCCCTCTCCGGCGCGCTCCCGCCCTCCATCTGGAACCTCTGTGACCGCCTCGCCGACCTCCGCCTCCATGGCAACGCTCTCACCGGAGCTATCCCCACGCCGGCGGGGCCCAACACCACCTGCGACCGCCTCCGCCTTCTTGACCTCGGCGCCAACCGCTTCTCCGGCGAGTTCCCGTCCTTCCTCACAAGCTTCCGCGGCCTCCAGCGCCTCGACCTCGGCGGCAACCGCCTCTCGGGACCCATCCCGGACTCCCTCGCCGGGATGAGAGCCCTCCAAAATCTCAACCTTTCCTACAACAACTTCTCCGGCCAGCTGCCTCCGGGCCTCGCGGACTCCACCTTCACCGCGGAATCGTTCCTTGGCAACAACCTCTCGCTGTGCGGCCCGCCGTTGCGCCAACAGTGCGTGTCCCCTTCGGGCCTCAGCTCCGGCAGCGTCGCCGGGATGGTCATTGGGCTAATGGCCGGCGCCGTGGTCGTCGCGTCGGTGTCCATCGGGTGGGCGCAGGGGAGATGGAGGCGGAACAGGGTAAGGCGCGCGGCGGAGGAGGAGGGGGTGGAGACGGAGGAAGGCGGCGAGGGCGGCGAGGGGAAGCTGGTGGTGTTCCAGGGCGGGGAGCACCTGACGCTGGAGGAGGTGCTGAACGCGACCGGGCAGGTGGTGGACAAGGCGAGCTACTGCACGGTGTACAAGGCGAAGCTGGCGGACAGCGGCGGCAACATCGAGCTGCGGCTGCTGCGCGAGGGCAGCTGCAGGGACGCGGCGTCGTGCGGCCCGGTGGTGCGGCGCATCGGGCGCGCGCGGCACGAGAACCTGGTGCCGCTCCGGGCCTTCTACCAGGGCAGGCGCGGCGAGAAGCTGCTCGTCTACGACTTCTTCCCCCACCGGACGCTCCACGACCTCCTCCACGGCGGCGGCCTGACTCCTGGGGAGGGCAGGCCGGCGCTGACGTGGGCGCGGCGGCACAAGATCGCGCTGGGCGCGGCGCGTGCGCTGGCGTACCTGCACGCGGGGCACGGGGACGCGCACGGCAACGTGCGGTCGTCGAACGTGCTGGTGGACGAGTTCTTCGTGGCGAGGCTCGCCGAGTACGCGCTGGACCGGCTACTGGTGCCGTCGGCGGCGGAGGCGGTGCTGGCGGCGGCGAAAGCGGACGGGTACAAGGCCCCGGAGCTGCAGTCGATGAAGAGGTGCAGCCCGCGGACGGACGTGTACGCGTTCGGGATACTTCTGCTGGAGCTGCTGATGGGGAGGAGGCCGTCCCCGTCGGCCTCGGGGGGGCTGGACCTGCCGTCGGCGGTGAAGGTGGCGGTGCTGGAGGAGACGACGATGGAGGTGTTCGACGCGGAGGTGGCGAAGGGGGTGCGGAGCCCCGCGGAGGAGGGGCTGGTGCAGGCGCTGAAGCTGGCGATGGGGTGCTGCGCGCCGGTGGCGGCGGCGAGGCCGAGCATGGCGGAGGTGGTGCGGCAGTTGGAGGAGAACCGCCCCAAGAACATCCGGTCGGCGCTCTACAGCCCCACCGAGACGAGGAGCGACGCCGGCACGCCGACGACCACCGTCTAGCAGCTGGCTCGCATGCGTACGTACAACTGTACAAGGTGTACGACACACTATATACATCGGGACATGGACACCTAGCTTAGCTACGTACGTGCGGCGGCGGCGGCTTCTTCTACCTCGGCTCGACTCCAAGCGTAGTTCTGCATGTAGTGGTGGTGACTTGATGATCCATACCAACAACGTATCTTATCTGCTTATTTTTCATTTTAAATTCCGCAATTAATCAGGAGCTGGTCAGTGTCCGCTTCTGAAGATCTGTACTATATTGTAATCTGGATTATAAGACGATGCCAAACAACACGCAGGCGGACAGTAGTCCAGATGCAATATCTGCTGCTCACGCTAGCTCTATGTATGCATGTAAACAGTTTACTATAATTAAGATGAATTAATTATTGCCCGTCCAAGATCGTGCAGCTAGACGCTCTTTGTTTCGATGAAAGGCATCGCTACCCAGTTTTATTTGAAAGCTAGAAAGTACGGGTGTTCTGCTCCAGCCCAGCCTACAATGTACAAAAATAACTATTAGCAATTATAGTACAAAATAAATCAATTTTAGAAAAAAAACATAAACTGACTTATTTAAGCTGAACTAAGCACCCAACCAAGCTAAATAGCTAATTAACTAAGCACCCAACCAAGCTAACTATGCTCCTGTGAACAAGGGTGGAGGGCCCGATAGGGCAAGCTCTGGCTTGGGTCAGACCTCAAATTTTTGCAATGGACCCTCATATACCCCTCTATACAATAGCCCAATAACATAAACCCTAGTCTCTCTCCTCAGTCCTCTCTGCGCCTGTCTCCTGACTCCTGAGAGCGCGGCGGGCGGTGACGGAACTGGGGCCTGGGGGAGCGGCGGGCGGCTGGCGGGAGGCGGGCGGCCGGCGGGAGGCGGGCGGCCGGCGGGGCGGGCGGGACTCGGGAGGCGGGCGACAGGCCAGCAGCCGGCAGCAGTCTGCTCTCTGCTCTCTGGCTGCATATATTAGGATTTGTGGCGACAGGCCGGCAGCATATATTAGGAGTTTGTGGATTTGTCTGCTCTCTGCTCTCTACTGACTTGTGGATTTGTGGATTTGTGGCATTTGATTTGAGGCTTGAGGCCGGCATATATTGTGGCATTTGATTTGAGGCTTGAGCAATGGATAGAAGGGGAAAGGGAAAATCACAGAGATGTGAGGCATATATTAGGAGTGTCATTGATATTTGATAATTGATATGCAGTTTCCATTTGTCAATTTACATTTTGCAAATTCATAGGTCAATTTATTTGTCTATTTGCTTTTGTGTGTTTAGACTATACATAACAATATTAACTATGTTTGCTCTTTTTTTGACAGATTATTTCCATTACTATGCTCTACAAGGTTATATGTTAAATTGGTGACATATTATTGTGATTCTTCAATTTTTGGAGGTACTTTTCAATGTCTTGCATTATTAAGTATCTTTACACTTGGATTATTGTTGATGGATCTGATTAGTATTATAACTTGAATGGTATTGCTTTCGATCCGCTCCACATCATTTTTTTCCCGTCCCCCGCCACTGCCTGTGAACCCAGCCCACTGCAGGTTTTGTAGGCTGCGAGTGGCCGGCCGGAGGATCGAGTTGGACTTCGGAAATGGAAAGATTAACCAAAAAAAAAAGAGAGAGAGAAAGAAAGGTAAAAGTGGCACTTACAACTTTTTAGGTAGCCAAAGGGAAGACTCTTTGTTTTCTTTTCCCCGGAGGATATGTAGCACTGGGGGACAGAGGCACAGAAGAATGAAGTAAAAGAATCCTATCTTAGCCCTTTTTTCGTTCTTTTTTCATTTATTAAAAAAAAACACCCGGAATCCTGGCCTAGCTGCGTGCATGCTACCTCTAGCTAGCTAGCCAGGGAATGGAAATATGAAATATGGACGATAGGTGGAGCTTTGTTTGGTGATAATTTATGACTTTTTTATTAAATTTAAAATTTGTTAAAATAGAAAAACAGTTTAGCCCATCACAAACAATACGAAGAAATACGAAAAAAAGAAAAGCAAAAAATATCAAAAAGCTAGAAAAAAAAGAAATAAAGGAATAGTGAATTAAAAGCCATAAGCTAAAGTTGAAATAAGCGGAACCATAAATGGATCATGTCATCAGTGACTACAAGTATACTATATAGTACCTGAGAACTAGGCTACTAGCTTCATGTTTGGGAATTTTTGGCACATATAGCGCGTTTTGAAACCATATTCGTAAAAATAGTTGTATGCACGCGAGAATGATAAAAATAACACTTTTACCTCCCGGTGACCAGCCAGCAGAGCCCGGCTAGCGTGCTGCAAGGGACTGCCACCCGGTCACCAGGTGGCTCCCCCTGCCGCCCTGCCACCGGATGGCAGGTAATTCCCCCTGCCGCCCTGCCACCGGATGGCAGGTAATTAGCCGGCTTAATTATCTGGCTGAATTAGTATTTTTTTACTTACTGTTTGTTTGATTTTTAAATATAGCAAATGAGCTCAAAGAATTACTACATTTTATGTCCAGCCTCCCGACATAATGTGCTTCATTATGTAATTTTTTGACATTTATCCGCTGTGAATGTTGCTAAAAAATTTGTATGATTATGGTATTTGTATGAGTTATTACATATACCAAATGAGCTCCAAAAATTTTATATACAGCCTCCCCCACATAGTCGACGTAATTGTCTAATTTTTTAGGAATTTTATGTGATCTAAATTTTTCTTGACTGATGTTGGTGCGCCAGGGTGCCACGCGGGTGGAGCACCGTAACATGATTTTTTTTAAATAATCTTATTTTTGTTCGAAATTACAGTAACATTGTGTGATCATCATATGTTGTTGTAGTATGATAAATTTCGAAAGAATTTTGTGGGCAGATTGAGGTGGCAATGATTTGTAAGTACGAATGTAAGTGATATTGTGATGTGACAGGAAATTCATACACGGAGGATAACTTTAGATAAATGGCGTAACAATAATAAAACGACAGTTCATTCAACAAGGGAGTTACATGGCATGTAGGCTAAGGAACTAAGAATAGTACACATATGGACGAAGAGGGTCGAACTACTGCGTTGACTACGCCCATTTGCCCATCCTCGTGAGGTCGGCGTTATAGTCCTCGTTCATGCTTTCTCTCACGCTTTGCCTCATGAGCCTCGCACTCTCTGCACCTGCACGCCTCCAGGTGAGCTTCCGTTTCCCATCGGATATGCTCGCTTTGAGAGACTATGTGGTTATGACCCCATGTTTGTGATGAGTAATTGACAAGGGTTTTGGAAAGATTGAGTTTGGATTGTGCTTTTCGTGCCATGTTGGCATTTGGCTCAGTCGGGTTGGTTAGTCGGACTTATCGCATATTCTTCTTCCCGATTGGTCGTTTGGGCAAATTCGTGCCTGAGTTTATTTCATTGATGCTATTTATGCTTACATGTGTCGAGCGGTATTATTTGATGTGTTTCTTGTCTGTGATGGCTGTAGGACGTCGAGGCGAAGTCGTGACGAGGCACGAGGTGACCGGACTAGGAACGAGCGGTGTCGAGGTCAGAACGGTCGGATGTGTCGAAGACGGCGGAGACTCGAGGTGGTTGCGAGGCTTGGATGACAAGGAACGCGGAAGCTTTCCGGAAGGTGCAGGAGGGGCGTTTCGGTAAAAGCGCAAAGCTGCACAGGTGGAGGCGGCTTCGTTTAGGATTTAGCAGGCGTAACGGGTTGGAGACCCGTTAGCCAAAGGCTATAAATAGGAGTGACTTCCTGGTTGTATGCATGGCTTTTGGAGAGAGTTGGGGTTTTGCTTTAGTCAAAAGAGCCTTTGGAGAGGTTGTTTTGCTTTGAGGCTTTAGTTGGTAGGAGAGAGCAGGTGTTGTCTCCCGCAGCTTCTCTGTTCTTGTTGTCTCCTTCGTATGTTCTTGAGAGATAGAGAGAGGAGTTCTTAAGCTCTCCAAGTATGTATAGGATTGTAGGGATGATATGAGTTGATACTCCTTGTAATCATGTATCTCTCATCCTCAATATCAATCTGAGATGGCTTTGTTTGAGTTTGATTGAGTTCCTGGCTCTCTGTTGGTTTTTGCCTTCGATGCCTTCTCTGCTTGATTTCTTGATTTTTCAGTTCTTATGTTGATTCTTGCTGAGGGGTGGCAAAATGGGTTGCTCTGTGATGGAATTGCATTTCTAGATCAGTTGGTCAGCTAGTTCCAAGAGCAAATTGATTGAATCACAAGAATTACTTTTTCCATGTTCTGTGTTCTTGAGCCCCCTGTTTTTCTTTTCTAGGGTTTTGATGTAGTTCATGTTTCCCTTCATGAGATGGCATGAAACTTGGCATGTTAAGTCCTGAGGCTATTAAGTAGCTATCCTCAAAGTTTCATGGTCAAAGGATCAGAGATTAGATGGGAATTTGAGTATTTGTGCTGCTCTCTGTACTTTTTTAGATTATGACTTAAATCTGAAATTCTAGGGCTATTGTTGATTTCTCTTGTTGTTTAAGGTCTCTGTACTATTTAGAATATATTTTTGACCTTTCAGCTTAGATAGAAAAGAAGAAAATCTCAATTTCCAAGTTTGTGAGCAATTTTCTGAGTTGCTAAAAATTTTAGGCTGTTGTGCCTCGAGGGGCGGTCAGACCGGAGGGTCCTTGACAGTCAGACCGCACCCACCAAGGCGGTCAGACCGGTGGCATGAGCCCGGTCAGACCGGCCTGTATGCAGCGGTCAGACCGGCCTACATACGGCGGTCTGACCGGCCCTGCTCCCTTCGGGTGATGTTTCGCTGAGTTATGTTTCAGTCCCTGTTTTCTTTGGATGTCTTTTCTCTTGATATTCCTTTTTTTGGTTGACTCTCCAGTGGGCATAATCTTTTCTTCCCAGCATTTGTTGTTTTCATGTGAAGGCTGTTTTAAGTGCATGCTTTTGGGGGATTTTTAAAAGTCGACATTCACCCCCCCCCCTCTGTCGCCATTTCGGTCCTACACGCTTTGATCTTCAGCGCGTCGCCACTCCTCCATCCTCTCACATGCCGTCTGTGCGTCCCACTCCTCGCAATCCAGCTGCCATTGGTCGTGTGGGTGGATCTCCCGGTTGATCCATCAACGATACATGCATAACGTATCCAAAGACTACGAAAAGAGTGAAGAGCTTGTTAGTGCATGCCATACAAGACAACTGGTAAAAGAATATAATGTAACCCATCCTTACTAGCTAGCAGTAATGGGCTATGTCCTAACGTCGGTCGGGATAGTCCTAGGCGTAGTTATCGTAACCCCAGTAATGCATGCCCAAGCTCAACCGGCCCTTGGACTTATAGAACTTGCATGCGTCCATGCACCAGCAAAGGGGGGCATCTCCCCCACAGGCGAGTCCTACGACGAACGCTCGGTAGGAACATTCATGTATGTGTTGGGGTTGGAGGTTTGGAGGGCTTCGTTTCTGGGAGGTGGCCTCTTGGCACAGACTACATGTTTGTTCCGTGCTGCTGCAGCCCTTACTAGTCAGATGATCTCCTCCCATTGCTTCCCTATTGTAGTGATGTGGTGATTTAGCTTGTGCAGAAAACACGACGCCAAAGGGGTAGTACTTACAGGCTAAGCCCATGCAGCGTACGCTTTGTAAGTCCAATTCGATTTAGGTAAATTTGTGTCCATGAGACAAGGGCACACCGGACAATTCGTGGACCAGCGTACCATAACGTCGCTGCACAAAGCTGCCTCACCTGCTCCCTCACATGCACATTTTTCACTCTGTCTGTGCTGTCCCCCTCGCCCACTACCTCGCGCGCACATTTGTCACTCTGTCGGTGCCATCCCCCCTCTCCCGCTCCCTCGCGTGCATATGTGTCACTTTGTCCATGCCGTACCCCTCGCCCTTTCCCTCATGCGCACATTGTCACTCTGTCTGTGCCGTCCCCCCTCGCCCGCTCCCTCGTCCGCACATATGTCACTCTGTCTATGACATCCCCCTCGCCCACTCCCTTGGGCACACATTTGTCACTCTGTCCATGTCGTCCCCCTCGCCCGCTCCCTCGTATGCATATTTGTCATTCTATCCGTGCCGTCCCCCTCGCCCATTCCCTCGTGCGCATATTTGTCACTCTGTGCATGCCGTCCCCCTTGCCCGCTCCCTCACGTGCACATTTGTCACTCTGTTTATGCCATCCCCCTTGCCCGCTCCCTTATGTGCACATTTGTCGCCGTCCCCCTTGGCCGCTCCCTCATGCGCACATTTGTCACCTTGTCCGTGCCATCCCCCCTCTTCGCTTGGCTATAAATATGGACCTCTCGTAATTGCTTATCGCTCATCTCAAATGTGCTTCATTTGTCGATCTCACGCTCGTGGCAGTAACATACCATGGCAGTAACACACTTTGGGGTATAATTAGCCAGTAGTTTTTTTCCTGTCAATGCTAATGGAGCTTCCATGCTAACTGGATCGATCCTCCCCATGAACGCCATGTTGTGATGTACATAGCTACATTGTGGAATCGAATCTTAGAGTTGGAGGTGCGGATTTATGACCTCAATGAGCATAATGATAACATCCACCAACAGATGCAGTGTGAGAGGGGCAACGAGGAGGTCGTCAATATAGAAAGTTCCTATGATCCCATGACGGCCAGCCACGTCCGAGGTGCCTCCCTTAGCAACACTCCATATGGGTAGCACCAGGCACGTTCTACTATTAGGCATGTTCGAAGATGCGTGTACCACGGTTCTCCCCTATTGTACGTAGTTATGTTCAATTTCCTAAAGCATGTAACTAACGGTTGATACATCATTGCAGTTGCCATAAATAATCACATGCGATAATAGATTATGGAGTTAATCATTTAAGTAATCAATTGATTAATTGCTAATTACCATCACATAAAATAGTACATCTTGAATTGGTACAAACATTAATTCGATAAACAAAAAGATACATGAAATCACGACACTGAAGGATGACTAGATGGGCTTGGTCTGTTGGGGGCAATCCTTCATTGAGTGCCCGTAGATCTTACATATCCTGCACTTCACTGTGTGGCTAATGCTGATACATTGGCTGACATTCATGTTGTTCTAGAAGCATCGTGTCTGCCGACATCCCTTCATAGTTATCTTTAAGTCCTTGTTAGGGGCCCATTACATTATGTCCGGCCAAAGATCCCTATAGTTTTGTCCAAATCATATAAGTGAAACTCTACACTCTATGTACTGAAAAGCTGTTGCATGTCATAATAATAAGAGATGTACAACTCGGATATCTGCCTCATTTACACACATGCCTTGTACACATACGAGCATGGCTTTTACAGGAGCTTCAGCTTGTTGCAGGTGCATGTGGCCACATCACTTAGGGTGCATGCCTATTTCATTTCACCCTTGGCATGACTGTTGACATATATCTAGCGAAGCCTAATCTCATACTTCCTCCAAAGGCCATCGATTACCCAGATGTCATGCATTCAAGCCTTCTCCATCTTCTGGTCCATGTGCCTCTGCATGTTCTTAGACCACTTCTTGCCTTCGTCTATTTGTCGCCTAGCTACAGTGGCTCTATTGTTGAAATAATTGATAATGCAAGTCCATGTCTCCTCCATGATTACGGTGATGGCAAGGCATTGCACGTCTTTGAGGATGCTGTTGTACACCTCGAACATGTTTGTCGTCATAATTCCATACTTCACACCGTCCGTGTCACAGAGAAGGGACCATTTCTCTAATCCAGAAGCATGCGTTCGAATCCACTTTGAGAAACTTACGGTGCCGCGGAGTTGCTCTCCTGTAAGTTTAAGCTCAATTAAGTTGCTTTTGGTGATAATGACAAATACAATTGTGAGACTAATATATTTATTGATTATAATATTGCCTAATCTTATTTAGATAAAAAGGTGAAAAACATAAGAGGTATGCATTCAATATCACATTCTTATCTTATTCATTCCTTGGATCTAAAATATAGAATGAACTTCACCAAATAAGTCAAACTTGAATATGTACATATGCTTTCACAATACATATTTGTATGCACACATTTAGAGGAAGTTCACTCTATGTTTTGTGATTTCATTAGTATTTATCCAAGTTTCATTTTCACATATTAAAGATCTTTATTTTGAAACATATCCATTGAGTATATATAGTTCATGTAGTTCATATATACTCATAATCGGGTTATCATCTAGTTCATCCATTATGCGTTGATGGTTGGATGATTAATGACAACCGGATAAGTAAACTTTGCTTCAAAAGCTTATTCTAGAGTATACAATTATTGTGTATATGTTGTATACTCGTAATTCCATTTCTATTTTATTATTTGTTGAGATTGCAATGAGTTATCAAAAAGAAAAGATTGTAGAATATAATCCCTCTATTATGAGTTACTGTGAAGTTTGGTAATTGATGATAGTTGTTTTGTGGACTAACATTTTTCTATGAGTTGGATGAATAGGTTAGGTTCCACAAATGAAGAAGACTTGGGATAACTTCATGTATTTAAGATCATCAAGTCAAGTGGTGGATGCATCATGAGTTGATGCATGTCCAAGAGAAGATGATCATATGTTGATCATCAAGTCAAGTGAAGACCCATCATGTGATGATGGAGTTGAAGTAATGGATGCATCATGTGTTGATGCATGTCAAGACTATGGCTCAAGGCAAAGGTATGGCTGGCTAGGATAAGAATATGTCTCTAGTCTTTTACTGATCTTGGTATTTGGTTAGAAGACCAGATTGCTAGTATAGGTTGCCGTACTATTAAGAAGGGTCATGTCTAGCAGCTTGAGTCTCATCGTATGTTGATAGCTTAACCTCACTTGCTCTAGTTCTCCTTGACATGAGACTTGTATTTGCGAATGTGTTTTGCTAATAGTTGAAGCTCATGTGTTGAATCCTTGTAATATGGGACTATACATTGCAAATGTGTTTTGGAAGTATTTGAAGTCCATGTTCCATTCTTTATAGTATGAGGCTTACATTTGCAAATGTGTTTTACAAATGGTTGAAGCTCATATATATAATCCTTGTGTCATAATTCTAAAAGTGTGCAAATGTATTTTGCAACTTGTTGGGAATCATGGATAATCCTTGTGTGCATGATACTATAGTTTGCAAATGTGTTTTGTAAAATTTGTTGAAGTATATGCACTTATCAGAGAAATCAAAACTACCGCAGTGTATTCTACGGTACTACTGCTGGTCAGAACTACCGACGCTGTAATCACGGAACTACCGTGTTTATTGGTGGTCACAAGACCTGTATGGTCGAGAACCATTATGGTCGAACCAATGTGGTCTAAGATCCATGTGGTTGGGAACAACATGGTCTAAGCTGACATAGTCAAACTGGTGAGGTCGCAGATTGACATGGTCGATGACCTATGTGTCGAAGATCAACATGGTCGAAGATCGAAGTGGTCAAAACCAACGTGATTAGAACCGATGTGATTGAGATGCGTGTGATCGAAACCAGTGTGGTCAAAATCAACGTGGTTAAATCTATGTGATCAAAGACCAGCGTGATCGAACCAAGATGGTCGGATCTAATGTGGTCAAGATCTGTGTGATCGAAGACCAGCGTGGTCGAACCAAGACGGGCAAAACCGATGCGGTCGAGATTTGTGTGATCAAAGACTAGCATGGTTGAACTGACATGGTCGAGACCTGTGTGGTCGCAATCGATGTGGTCGAACTGAATTGATTGATACAATATGATAGAAGATCAATGTGGTAGTCGGAGATTTGTGTGATCGAAGATTGACGTGGTCAAAAATCGACACAGTTGAGACCTGAGTGGTCATAACCAATGTGGTCGGAGACTGGTGTAGTCAGAGACTTATGTGGTCGATCCGAACAATGTGGTCGAAGACCAGCATGGTCAAAGACCAGTGTAGTTGGAGACTTGTGTGGTCGAACCAGACAACATGGTTGGAGATGAATGCGGTCAGAGACCTAAGTGGTCGAACCATCTGACGTGGTCAGGGACTAGTGTAGTCAACGATCGATATTTTCGATCAGCTCTGTGTGAGCGGTCTAATCAGCAAGTGGTACTACCGGCTCTATGTGAGAAGTACTTTCGATTTGAGGAACGTCTAGCTTGTGTAGCGGTACATTTTTTTCAGAGAGACACCTATGTGGAGTCTTTTCATCCCCGAGAAAATTGGTAGTTCTGCACGAGTACTGCGGTACTTCTGATGTTTGGTAGTACTGGACTTTGCACAATGAAACTACCGAATTTGCCTGTAATGGCTAGTTTTCAGACGGTTGCTCGGGGAGCAGAAGTACTGGCCGTTTGCCTGCGATACTTTCGGAAACCTAATTTTCTATCCCGATGGCTAGTTTCGAGGCGTGGGATATATATACCCCCTTGTGGCCGGTTGGAGCTGAACTTTTGGCACTTTATTTCACTCTCTTGAGCTAGTGTGAGGTACTCCTCTCAATTGTGCATGTGTTGCACCTGGTGAGCAAGTAGGAAGGCTCTAGATTGCATGTGTTGCATCTATAGGTGGATTGTGTATCCACTCGAGCTTGTCAATTCATTGCATATGGTGAGAGTCAAGCGAGGGGCTTGACTTATTACTCTTGGAGTTTGCTAACTTCTAGCTGGCATTGGAGGCGTCGTGCACGGCGATCTTCTCAAAGAAGATTGTGAGAAGACCCAGCAAGGTTGTGAAGGTTGGAGCTCACCTAACCAGAGCGTGAAAGAGCTACCACTAGTGGATTAATGTGTTTTGGCTTAATTCACGGAGCCGGTCTAATTTATTTGGGCAAACCTCAACGTGGACTAAAGAAGACCAGCAAGTCTCCAAACACCACAGTAAAAAGCAACTATGTCAATTGTGGTTTCTTTTCTTGTGATAAATTATATTCAAGTAATTTACATTCATATAATTAAATTGATTGGTTGCCATCCTAGGATTGCAAACCATGATATAGGCTTATCGTGTTGGTGCACTTAGGTGAACCCGATTGTTTTAGGCGTTATTTGTGCTAAACCTTTTTATGTTAAGCTTCCACATTATTTGTTTGGTTTAGCCAAATAAAAATTGATAATTAATTAGATAAGAAGTTTTTTTAGACTATCTATTCACCCCCTCTAGCCAGCCTCCTTAATCTAACAAGTGGTATCAGTGCTTAGTCTCTCATTTATTATGCTTCACCACCTAGAGAGTAAAAGATGGCATCTAGAGGTATAGTGCACCTAGATGAAGCATCTCTATTTGATGGCACAAATTATGACAATTGGAAAATATGTATGATTTGTTATTTTAAGGCCATGAACCCAAAATGTAGCGGATTATAAATGTGGGCTTTTCTCCTCCAAAGGATCATCTTGCTCCAACAATTGAGGAAGAGACATGCTCACATCTCAATGCTCAAGCAACCAATGCTTTATTTAGTGATTTGAGTGTAGAGGTGTTTAACAAAATATGCAATCTTGAGAGCGCTTATGATATGTGGACAAAAATTCAAGATAAATATGAAGTGTCCATCTTATTCGATGAGGATTGCACATAAGAATGGATCTTGGGAGAAGAATACTCAACTTCTAACTCTGACGGTGAAGAATCAACCATTCCCTCCACATCAACTCAATGTTTCATGGCAAAAGATAAAAAGAAGGTAAACAATGATGTGAGACCATGTGAAGGTCATCCCATGGTTGTGATAAATAATTGACTTTTGGATTAGAGTATGTATGGAGGTTGAGTTTGGTTTTTGAGCAGTTTGCAAAAAAATTACTTCTTGGTCTGTCAACTTTATTGTCTGTCTCAAGTTAGTCTGGCCAACGACTTTGTGGTCTGCGAGTTCATCTATGCAAATACTATAGCTTTTTCTATTTACGACTAGGTGATCGGATGGTCCGATCGGCAGAACAACCATGGGGTGGTCGAAAGCATCAGTGCCTAAACGACTATGTGTGATTGATAGTCGTAGCCTATGATCGATGGTCGTAGCTCTGCGTGATCGTAATCGATAGTCATAGCCTGTGCGAGCGGTGGTCGTAGTGATTTGTTTTGGTAAGTCGTAGCCTATGTGTTCGATAGTCATAGTGATCTGTGCGGTAGTTGTAACTTGTGTCCTCGATGGTCGTAGTGATCTGTGTGGTAGTCGTAACGGTCTGTTGTGTGGTTGTAGGCTGCTGGTAAGACCTCATGGGCTACGAGTACCTCATTTCTTGTGCATCCGAGTACTTGTAAGTCGTATCAGACCAGTCGGTGTCCTGAGGTTGTTCACTAGAACTATTGGCATTCTTATCAGGGTTGACCAGGGTGTTTGTTGCTAATGTGCACATGAGGTTATTGCTCGGTTCTATGATTAGAATCAGTAATTTGGGTGCATACATATTGATTATGCAAATTGATAATCTTTATGTATCATGCAGTGCTACGTGATGGTTTGCTTGTTGGTGTTGGTTGTAGAACTTTGAAGCTAGGTCATGGTGAGACGTGGAAGGACCAGAACTAGGCACATGAGATGTTGAGGTCTAGAACGGTCATGGAGAGGCCGAAGATGACTGAGGCTTGCAGCATGGTTGCAAGCCGAGACGACGAGGAACCGGAGCAGAAGCTACCAGTGGCATACATGACGTGCAACGACAAGGTGGACCGGGACTAGACTCAGGGAGGAGTCGAGGTCCAGATGGTTGAGGAAGCTAGGTGCCGTCATGCGCGAGGAGAAGCACGTGGTGTGCTAAGTGACTTGGGTCATTTATAAGCAAGGATGATTCGGTGGGATTCGGATGCGTGAGAGGCTTGACAACAAGTCATTGGAGCCACATTGAAGATGGCAAAGCATGGGCAAAGCTTGGTGGCAAAGGAATCGGGAAGCTTTGAGGAAGACGGTAGAGGGGCATGTTGGTAAATTGCCTAATACCAGAAAAAGTGGCGGTGTGTGAAACCACGGCATTGACCTAAGTGGTTTAGGTTTTGTATGTGCTGAAATTATGAAGTGGATCAAGTGTTGGTTCACTAATGGGTTATTGGATGTAAGCCGCTTTGAGAAGCATACATGAGTAAAACCCGGTGTTAAGTGGGGTTAATAGTTATCCCTGGTTTGGACTAATGGCAGGATCCACTAGGTCTAGGGTTCATTGGTGAGCCTATAAAAAGAGGAGGGGGGTAAGAGCTAGGGTTTGAGATGGTTGACTAGGCCTTGTGTTGGCTAACTCCTCCTCCCTCCCATGTGAGTTAGGTTAGAGAGTGAGTGTGGGCTCTAGGGTTAGAGCTTGGTCCTCCCAAGGGGAGTGGCTGTGAAACCAATCATCTCAAGTGAGTAATACATCAATATTCGATTTAGCTTTTGTGTATCTCTTCTCTGATTGAGTTTGCTTGGCTTCGATTTAGTTCTTCCTCTGTTCTTCTTTTTCTTCGGTTCTTCGATTCTGTCCATTTCCTTTGTTGATCTAGAGATGTTCTTGGCTTGATCTCGTTGATGCTCTGAATCGCAGTGACAGGTGGGAATATAACCAAAGCTATAATGGCTATCTTTGACCCACGAGCGGTTCTGATCAACGTCTTCAATTTTAAGAACACAGTTCATGTGCGCTTGATCAAATTGCAAAAAGCTCTCAAATTGTTTACTAAGTTTTCAATCAAAGATTAGAGCAGCTTCTTAAGGCCTTAACCATGTTGTGTACAAAATTTCATGGCCAGTTGATCTTTTAATCAAAAGATATGTGGATTTTGGATCTTGCGGTCGTGCGCTACTCTGTTCTTCCGAATCATTTATGACTGTTTCTAGTTTCGACCATGGTCAAGTTTCCAGTCACATCGCATTAGCTTTCGACCACGTTCAGATCTTTCGATTACTTTGCGTTTTTCTGTTGAATCTGAACTGAAGCAGTCGACAGTCGGTGCCCTCTCTATATGGAACGTCGATCAGTTTTACGACTACGTTGGTTTTGACCATGATCAAGCTCTAGATTGCATCATGACATTTTTGACCACGTTCAATCTTCCGATCGCTACGTGTTCTTCTGTTTTTGTTTTGAACCTGAACTAAAATAGTCAGCACAATCCTTGTCTGGAACATCGATCGGTTTTACAATCAAGTTTGTTACAACCATAGTCGAGTTCTAGATTACATCATGTTGATTTTGACCATGTTCAGCATTCTGAGTGCCTCATGTTTTTCTGTCTTCCTTGAGTCTGAACTGAAATAGTCATACTATTCATTGTCTGAAATCTCGATTGCCATTACGATCATGTTAGTTTCGACCATGGTCGAGTTTCAGATCGCATCGCACTGCCTTCGATCACATTCAGTCTTTCAATCGCTTCACGTTTCTTCGACCACATCAATTGTTCGACCACTCATTGGCTTACGACCACGCTAGTTATGACCACTTTGATTATCTTGGTTACAGACTAGTTCCAACCATGTCGGTTGTTCGACCACTAGTTTGTTTACGACCACACTGGTTATGACCACGTTGATCATCTTGGTTGCAGACTGGTTCCGATCACGTTGGTTATTCGACCACTCGTTGGAGTTTGACCACATTGGTTTCAACTGCACCTATTTTCGATAACATTGATTTTGGTCTCGGTGGTTATCTACTACAGTGATTTTCATTCGGTAGTCGATTTTGGACCACATTGAACTTCCGACTACATTGATTTCCAATGTACAGTCAGTTTTCGACTACGGTGATGTCCGTTCGGTAGTCGATTTTCGACCACATTGTACTTCCGTCTGGTAGTTGGATTTACAACCACTTTGTCAGCTCTCAACCACGTTGTTGAACTTACAACCACGTTGTAAGTTTTCAACCATGTTGTCAGATTTCGACCACGCTATTTTTCCTGCTATGTTCGACCCTATCTCTGTGGTTTTCAAGTGGGTTTTCAACTCTAATCTTCATAGATCTGTAGCTATCAGAGAAAAGGGTTAAGTGAATACTTGAGGAGAATTTAAAGGCACCATTCATCCCCCTCTGTTGCCTGTTCGGTCCTATAAATGATGATGACTATGATGCACCTTCTTGTGATGAGTTGATAAATATGCTAGAAGAAATTAATGAATTTCTTGGAAAAGAAAAGGCTAAATTTAAGATTTTGAATAAATAATATATCTCTCTTCAGAATAATTATGATGTGCTAAAAGAAGAACATGAGTCTCTTATTAAGCCAAATGTGGATATAGGCATTACATGTAATTTAATAGATGATATGCCATGTATAGCTTCTAATCTTTGCATCTCATCTAAAGTTAGTGTATCCACATCTTAAGAAGATTTGCTAGATATATCTTGTTACTCTAAATTAGATGCTACTATTTTCTCTATGTCTTGTGATACTAACCTTGTAGAGGAAAACAAAGAGCTCAAGGTCCAAGTCACAATTTTGAAAAATTACTTGGAAAAGAGCTATAAAGGGAAGGCCACTCTTGATATAACATTAGGAAGTCAGAGAAAGTCAAATCACAAGAGAGGTATCACTTTCTCCTCCAAGAAAAAGGTGAAGAGCATCTCAAAGTAATTTGGAAATCAATCCAATAAAGTCAAACGCTTTAGATGCAACAAGATAGACCACTTCACCTCGGTGTGCCCCAACAAGATGGATGACAAGAAGTCATCAATGGAGAGGCAAACTGACAATAAGCAAGACAAGAAGATAAGAATGGGTAGCAATTGCCAAACTTGCTACAATTGCCAGAAAAAGGGATATTTTAATAAGAATTGTCCCAAAGGTATCATTCTTAAGCCATCTCTTGTTAATGAACAATGTTTGTTTAGGAAAGATAAAAATAGCAATATGTTTGCTAAAAAATGTTAGTTCACAAAAATCCAATGCTAGGGCCATTTGGGTGCCCAAATCTATTGTGACTAATATTCACGGACCCAACCAAGTTTTGGGTACCAAAATGTGCTTAAAGGATGAATAGGTACTTAGAGAGGCATTGGAGGCTTGGCTTATTCATGAAGAGGTGAATTCCACCATATGCATAATAAGAGCCAAGTTCGAGGATGATCAAGCCGCATCATGAACCAATGTCATCTCGTTAACAAGTATCTACATTTGATATATTTAGTCCCTAGCCTTGTGTAGGTTGTATTGCATGAATATCTTTTAAAAGGGGTGTTCTTGCTCTTGTTTTAAAAGTTTATTATTGTAATCATGAGCAAGATGATGTGGCATATTAAGGGGAGTGCTAAATCATATTTATGTACATGACATCCCTAAGTGTGCCTAAATAAATTAAATGCTAGTATTCTTTTTGAAAAATTAAGCCATTTAGCCCAAAAGTCAAAACTGTGAAATTATTAGTATCTTTTTGAAAAACTAGTTGAAAAATGTACATAAATGCATTTCAAATGTTTTCCAAAGTTTTTGGCATTAGAAAACTTATTTCAACTAAAATTGAGTTTCCAACCCAAAACTACCATTATAGTATCTTGTTTTCGGTTTAAACTCAAAAACTGGCCAAAATCTATTCTAAAAGGAATTTCAAAATGTGTTCATACCAAAAACCTAGAGTTGGCTATTTCAAACATTATTGGTATTCAAAAGTTTTCGAAAAGGCCAACTAATCAAAAGTTATTTAGTTTTGAAATTCATCCAAAATTCGAATTTTGGACGCTATTGGACCCATGGACACCCAAAATTCCATTTTTGGCCCTCAAATGAAAAAAATTCCAGATTTGGACCCCTCCTCACCGCGCGTTTAACGCCAGCGTGACACGTGTCCGGTCGTGCGGTCTGGTACCGCACGACCGCACTGTTCACCGGGTCGTGCGGTACCAGACCGCACGACCCCGCTGCCATTTGCGCCGAGCGCGCGACCGGAGGGCCCGAGCGCGCGACTCCCGTCCCGCCCCGCCCGAGCGCGCGTCTGCCCGCCCAGCGCGCGTCCGCGCCCGCCCGAGCGCGCGTCCGCCCCGCCCAGCGCGCGTCCGCCCCGCCCAGCGCGCGTCCGCGCCCGCCCGAGCGCGCGTCTGGACGGTCGTGCGGTGAGGGAGGCGAACGCGTGGGCGGCGTAGAGGGCAGCGGGGTCGTGCGGTCTGGTACCGCACGACCCGGTGAACAGTGCGGTCGTGCGGTACCAGACCGCACGACCGGACACGTGTCGCGCTGGCGTTAAACGCGCGGTGAGGAGGGGTCCAAATCTGGAATTTTTTTCATTTGGGGGCCAAAACTGGAAATTTGGGTGTGCATGGGGTCCAATAGTGTCCAAAATTCCCAAAATTCTAAGTTGACATAAGTTGTCACAATCTTGCACTTAAGTGAGTTTTGCCATTTGAGCTAAATTAATTGATATATATTGGCTCATAAGGGTGTTTTTAACTCATACATAAGTTTTAATGTTTAAAATGACCCTCTTATGCTCATTCTTACAATATTGAAGATTCCATTGAAAATGAGTTGTTTTTTAAAAAATGAAAGCTTAATTTGTTAAAATCTATATTCAAAAAAAATTTAATCTTGGCATATAGTTGGAAGTGCTCCACAAGTGGTTTAAGTTTCTCTGTAAAAGGCTTTGGAGCAATGTACAACATTATATCTATCCTCTCCTCTAAAACCCATCTCTTGGCATGCTTTTAGAAAAATCAGAAATACCGGTAGTCATTTTACGATACTTCCGCTTTCAAGAACTACAAGCAGTAATACTGCGGTACTTCTAACTTTTCTAAAAAAATGGTTGATTTGATTCAAAACCTATTGATTTCAATTCTATCAGCCATTCTCTTTGCTCCTCAAAGTCAAGTTGATCTTTGTTATCACTGCTAGCTACCTCTAGTAATCTCTTGACTCCACATGCCATTTTGACCCTTTTGTGATACTTTTTATCATAAAATGGCATTCTCTCTAAGAGTGGTAGACTTTTGATCATCTTGACCTCAGCATGAGTTTTATCCTTGTCTTTATAAATGATATCATCTTTTTCCCTTTTCAAGTGGTATCAAATCTATCCTCTTGCCAAACAAAATGTTTTCTTAACCAAGCTCTTCCAAATAATATCTTTCAACTGATATCCATTCTTGCAAGTGGTATATCTGTCCTAAAGGGTATCCTCTCAAATGATATCATCATCTTCTTACAAGTGGTATTCCCTACAAATTTCATCAAGTGAAATTCAATGAAGATCCTTTAAGGGTATGGGATACTATTTGATTATACGAGTGGCATCAAGTCTTCACAAGTGGAATCAAGCACACTTGGTGTCATGTGTGCTCTCAAAATAGTATCAAGTCTTTACAAATGGATTTAATCATACTTTATATCATCTAAGCTCATGAGTGGTATCTAGTCTCTACAATTGAAATTAATTATACTTGGTATCATTCATGACTACAAGTGGTATATTTCAAAACTGGTATCTAACATCATCACAAGTAGTATATGTCTTTCATGGAAAAGACAAAAGAACCACAAAAGGTTAAAAGGCACTTGTGTAATTTTTTATGTTGTTTACAAACTAAAAAATAAAATAACTATTTCATCGAAAGTCCGATCTGCAATCCGTTTGCACCATTGCCTTTGAAATTATGAGCTTAACAAAACTAGATCCATGTTTAATATGTTTCGATGTTACAAAATTCGTGTCATTTTTACTACCTGGCTTCCTGGTGCATGAGATAGTAACTTCATGATTTATAGATGATAACTTTTCGTACATGAAATAGTAACTTTGCCAGCTATAAGTAACTTTATGAATTATAGGTGATAACTTTATGTGCATGAGATATTAACACGCATGAGAACTGTAAGTAACTTCATGAATTACAGATGATAACTTGATGTGCATACGATAGTAACTTTACCACAATTAATAAATGCTAGTAACAGTCTGTGGATTTGGATGGTGGGGAGATTAGCTAGTTGGATTGGTTAGGGTCACACGCTTATTCTACGCGTAACGGCCGAGGATGGAGGGCGGGAGGGCGGCAGCGAGGCTGGAGGGGCATAGGGGAGGAGAGGCTGGAGGAGATTTCTAACGAGGGGAGTTGAGGAGGTGGGTGTAATCAGCAAAATATTATTGGGAGGCAGGGGTTAAATGTAAAATGGTATAACTATTCAATGCATCCCACCCACCTAGATCTGAGCTGTTCGGGTAAGAATGGATGGCCAACATTCGCATTAGCGTGTTAGCACTAGATATGCTCCCATTTATATATATATATATGTATATGTATATTACACATATATGTAAATATGTGTGTGTGTGTGTGTCTATATTTGTATATGTATATATATACATATATACACATATAAATACATATTCATAGCGCACACACACACACACACATATATATATATATATATACACACACACACACATAGATACACACACACATAGATACACACACACATATACATACACACACATATACGTACACACATACATATATGCATATATGTGTACATACATATATACATACGTACATATATACATATATACATATACATATACATATATATACACATATATATGTATATACATGCATGTATATGTATATATATGTATATACACATATACATACATACATACACATACATATACATACATAAATATATGTATATATACATATATACATACACACACAGCTATATATATGTGTGTGTGTGTGAATATATACGTATATACACATATATATAGATATATGTGTATATATATCGACACATATATACATATATGTATATACATATACATATATATACATACAGGGAACATATCTAGTGCTAATGGACCATTCAGTGCTAATATGCTAATAGCAATCTCGGCCATCGGATCTAGCACCAACGACTTGGATCGTGGCGGGTGGTAGCCCCATCCCACCTGTGCAATTTTGCGTTCAGCCCCCCACGCAGCCAAGTTATTTTTGCACTCGGTTATAGGGTTAGAGCTCCCTGGCCGTCGTCGCCATTCTCCCGGTCATCACCGCCACGACACCTCCGCCCCTCCAGTCGAGCCGCCCCCTCGATTTCGGCCGGCTCCACCAACACTCCATCAACGCCGCCATCCAAGATGCATCGCCTCCTATCTCCCCTGCCACCGCGGCGCCGCCCCCTCCCCCGGCCTCCACCACCACGCCACACTCTCGCCCCCGCACCACCGCCGCCCTCTTCTGGGTTTGGGTGACGGCGCCGCTCCCCTCCCCGGCCCCTGGTGCCGCCGTTGTTCATCACCGAACCACCGTCCCCTCCCCCGGCCTCCACCACCACGCCACCCTCTCGCCCCCGCACCGCCGCCGCCCTCTTCTGGGTTTGGGTGACGGCGCCGCTCCCCTCCCCGGCCCCTGGCGCCGCCGTCGTTCATCACCGAACCACCGCCCCCTCCATCGCCTCTGCTGTCTTACATTGATGAAATTAGTTGCTTCGTAGCAGCGGTGGCATCCTTGTCCTCCGACGGCAATATGTATTATGTTATCTGACGGCATCCTTGTTCATAGCATCCTTGTCCTCATCCTTGATTTTGTGAAGTGGAGGTTTTTTGTATGCAATATGTAAGAAGCATGAGTATATGCTTGCTAGTGAAACGGATGTAGAAATTACTTAATAACAGAGATGATTGTCAGTTGAAATCAGAGTGTGTGCAACAGGGAGAAATTTTCAGTTGAAATCATAAACGAGGTTGTCAGCTTTGGAAAGGACTCAAATTCTCTGCCATTGTATTTGGCCTGATATTTTTCAGGGCAATGGTCCTGGAGTGGGCAATGGTCATGGGACCACATTCTGGCATGTTGTGTTGACTGGGCAATGGTCATGGAGTAACAATAGCAGCAACTTACAAAAAGTTCCTTTATGTATGTAATGTCATGTGCTTGCTTATGTGAAATAGAGGGCTATTGCTTGAAAATTTAACCTGAGACACTGTTGAAAATTTAACTCAAATCACCTGGACTGCATTATGCAAACATTGAATGTGCAGAATCCAGCAGAAGCAGTTACATAATAACATGAATCCAACAGGAAAAAGAGTATCAGACAATAATTGAATGACAAACTGAATCCATTCAAATTACTGAATCCAGCAGCAGAAAATAACTGAAGCATCACACAGAGACCATGACAAACTGAATCCATTCAAATTGGGAGTGCTGACTAGATTTTTCTTGCATGTTGTTATAGCATAATATGTTAGTACATACAAAATGAATAGCCAAGATTCTAAGTGCTATGCAGGCCTTGGCCTCTCTGTAGCTTAATTTGCGTATTGTCATGGAGTATTCAGTATTCTATCGGCCAATACCAAGTGCATTTGGTCAGAGCTCTATGATTATCTTCATTCTAAATGAAATCGTTGTCTGATGTAATAGACATTGTTGTGGCTACAGACCAAACAGAGAGAGAGATGGTAGTGGAGAGTGAGGGAGATGAGTAATGGCTTGGGTCTTCCCCATGGCCTGTATTCCATATATATACATACATGGGGAGTGCTTTTACAATTATACCCTTACAGTTGATCATCCCCTTCAGGGGCGTTTATGTCATCACACATGGCCTATCCTAGGCCTTACAACCTCCTATCAGGCCTGCTTGGTTTAGGTGGGGGCCACCCCTACAACAGGAGCCTCTCATGGAGAAGGGCTTCACAGGGCCAAAACCATGTTGCCGAGTCCTTTGGCCCCCTCCGTCCCCGCGGCCTGTGAATATTTCCGAACTTGAGCAGGGGCTGCGGCCGTGGCCTAAGTAGACGCGCGCGTTCCGTCCCCTACCCTTCGAACGGGTGGCAGCAGAGCTGGCGCCTAGCTGAAGTAGACGCGCGCTCTCCGTCTGCTACCCTTCGAATGGGTGGCAGCGGAGCTGGCGCCTAGTCGAAGTAGACATGCGCGCGCTCCGTCCCCTACCCTTCGAACGGGTGGCAGCGGAGCTGGCGCCTAGTCGAAGTAGACGCGCGCGCTCCGTCCCCTGCCCTTCGAACGGGTGGCAGCGGAGCTGGCGCCTTGTCGAAGTAGACGCGCGCGCTCCGTCCCTTACCCTTCGAACGGGTGGCAGTGGAGCTGGCGCCTAGCCGAAGTAGACGCGCGCGTTCCGTCCCCTCCCCTTCGAACGGGTGGCAGCGGAGCTGGCGCCTAGCCGAAGTAGACGCGCGCGCTCCATCCGCTACCCTTCGAACGGGTGGCAGCGGAGCTGGTGCCTAGTCGAAGTAGACGCGCGCGCTCCGTCCCCTCCCCTCCGAGCGGGTGGCAGCGGAGCTGGCGCCTAGTCGAAGTAGACGCGCGCGCTCCGTCCCCTGCCCTTCGAACGGGTGGCAGCGGAGCTGGCGCCTAGTCGAAGTAGACGCGCACGCTCCGTCCCCTGCCCTTCGAACGGGTGGCAGCGGAGCTGGCGCCTAGTCGAAGTAGACGCGCGCGCTCTGTCCCTTGCCCTTCGAACGGGTGGCAGCGGAGCTGGCGCCTAGTCGAAGTAGACGCGCGCGCTCCGTCCCCTGCCCTTCGAACGGGTGGCAGCGGAGCTGGCGCCTAGTCGAAGTAGACGCGCGCGCCCCGTTTCACGCGGGCGTGGCCGGGGCTGTCGGGGCGGGGTTTGAACTTCTTGGCTCTGGGGTCCATGTTGGGGGCGGGGCCGGAACCGTGGGCGATGCGGTAGTGAAGGCGAGTATTGTGAAGGCGGCTTTCCCGCGTTTCGCCGCTGCCACGGCATCGCTTCTTGATAGTGCGCTTTAAATTACGGTTGGAATCGCGCCGACGCCTGGCCTGTCAGAGGGCAGGCTGTCGCGTTATGCAGTCTGCTTCCGCGTGGGTGGGGCACGGGGCGGCCTGCGACTGGCGCGCTGTGGGATGTGAGCGGTTGCATGCGCGCGGCTGTTCGCTGCTTCCCCAGGGAGGCGGGACGCGTGTCGAGCGCGTACAGGGGTTGTGCGCTGCCTGGCCACCTACCCGGCGCGCCCCTCTAGGTACCGACGGTTCTTCTTTCCAGATCGTGCGTTTTTGAACCGCTGGGGCTCTGGCCTAACTGCGCCTTCTGGCCGTGGGGGAGGCGAGCGGGCTTTATAAGGTGCCCTCACTGGGACGGGAGCACTTTTGTCCCGCTTGCCGCTTAGTTCTGGTTTATTCCGTGCCGGTAGTAGCGCGATTTCCTGCCTTGGTTTCTTTTACCTTGCCTTTAGGAGACAATGGCCAGCCATGGCGACACGCCTCGCCCTCCCAGCGGTGGCTCCTCGTCTAGTTGGGACAAATTGTCCTTCCCTTCTGGGGATCACAAGCTGGTGCTGCGTGGGCGCTCGCATGCCAACAGGCGATGGGACGCCATGGAGTACTCGGGGGGCCGGTGTTCCCGTGTGTTGGGAAAGAGCCGCGTGACCGAGGAGACGCTGCAGCGGCTTGTTCGTGACGGGAAGATCGAGGATCGGGATGGGGCTCGCCTACCCCGTCGCAACGAAACGGAGCCGAAGCCCCAGGAGACAGAGACGATCGTCTTCGTCGCATTCTTTGACGCCGGCCTTCGCATGCCCTCAAAGATGTTTGTGGGCGAAGTCTTGCGGGCCTATGGGTTGGAGTTAGCGCAGCTGGCGCCTAGCGCAATAGTCCGCCTGGCTGTCTTCTTCTGGGCGACGCGGGCGGAGGGCCGGCGTCCCAGCGTGAGCTTGTTCGCCACCCTACACGACGCCTGCTGCCGCCCCAAGAAGGCTGGAGATGGAGCTATTTCCAATTTTGGCAGTGTGGACTTCGTGCTGCGATCGTCTTGCACGACGCTGTTCCCCGCGGCGGCCGCCATGGGGAAGTGGGAGTCCGGCTGGATGCGGTGGTGGTTTTATTACCACGTGACCGGCTCGAGTGGCCTACTATGCCGAGGCGGGCCCATTTCGTTCAATACCTCGCCGAGCGTGAAGCCGGAGGCCGACGACGCGCAGAGACTCTGGAGACTTGTCGGCGTCGCCCTCCGGCTAAGTATGCGCGACTTGGCCGAAGAGTTCACGATGTACGGGGTGGCGCCGCTGTCTTCCAGGTGGAGATACACGGGCCGGGGCGATGACTGAGCGGACGGGATCTGCCCGCCAGTGTCCCGCCTGCCTCCGCCTGCCGCCCCTTGTAAGTTGTCTAGAGTGCCGCAGGCATCGCTTGGCGTATCCGCACTTGTTCTCGCGTCATCGCCCTGCTGTCTCTTGTGTAGTGGCTCGGCTAGAAGACGCGGAGCGCGCGACTGAGGTGTTCCTCGGCCCATACACACTTGAGGAGCACAAGCTACGCGAGGCCGCGATCCAAACGGCGAAGCCAGGGCGGGTGAACCGCACATGCGAAGCTTTGGGTATCGCTATGCCGGAACGCCCGATACCAACGGAGATTCCCGCAGGGACTTCGGGTCATCATGGCGGTGGCGGCCGTGCAGACGCCTCGTCTTCGCGGCGTCGGGCTCGCTCCGATGCTGCCATACTTAGCCTGCCAGCCGCCTCGGCCGCTGGTGCTGCTGGGGCAGGACGCTCGACCGGTGACGCGCCTGGCCGGACCAGTTCGGCGGGGTGCGCCGCCTTGATTCCGCCGGCCGCCCTATCCGGAGACGCTGCTGAACGTACGGGTGCGGCCATCACTAGGCCGGAGCCCGTCAACCTGGAAAGGAACGTTACGCCTGACGAGAGGGCCGTGGCCGCTGGTGCTGCTACCACCAGGGACACGTCCGGCACAGCGGAGACCGAAGGAGGAGTAGGAGCTGCGGCCGCTGATGTCACGGAGGAATCGCCCTCGGCTCCTCAGCCGAAACGCCCTCGGATGCAGTCTCCCGCGCCTCCGAAGGGTCGCTACAACGTTGCAGGCCCCATGCTTGGGATTGTGGTGCCCGATGTCACCGAGGGGGTCTCGCATCCGACCACCGAGGCGCTCACGCCGCAATTGGTGGCCGAACAGACACCACCCCCTGCTGCGGTGAGGGGGGCAGGAGGTAAGCGTGGCTCCCTGTCTCCGCTCGACTTCGCGAAACTCTCTCCGATCTGCTCGCTCATTCCGTCAGCATCAGGCGAGACGACGTCTCCCGGACGCAGTGAAGGATCGAGCAACGGGGGAGTGCGCGAAGTCCAAAACCTTGTACAGGGTGTCGCGCCGGTATCTGCCGCTGTCGAAGCGGCCGAAGCCTCCGTAGCCCTCGACGCGGTGGGGTCCGAACCCGTCCTGTCCGACTACCTCCCGCGACTGGAGATACTCCGCGCGCTCACCGTGGCCGCGAAACGCGCTAGTGGCAGCCTTGATCGGCGGATGCTATCGTCATGCGAGGGAGACCACCTAACGCTGGCGTTGCGGGCCTCAGAAATAAGGGTGAGTACCTGTGCCGCGCATTTTGTATGGCGCTACTGGGCGCCTGGTGACTTATATTACTGCTTTTAGATGCTTGTCATCAGCGACGCGCTAGACGAGGCCCGCATCCGGGAGCGGAGGGCCCTAGAAGCCAGGCTTCACGAAGCGGATGACGCTCATGTGACAAAAGACGACGAGCTCCGCGCGCTGGAGGGCGCCTTGTCATCCTTGCAAGTCGAGGCCGAAGAAGCCAAACGCGCCGCTGCAGAGGAACGCGCCTCCTTCCTGCAGCAGATTGCCGCCTTGGAGGGGGAGAAGGCCCAGCTGACCGAGACGCTTGCAGGGAAGGGCCGCGCCTTAGACGACGCGTCCGCGTCCGCCTGGGGGGCCATGGAGTCTCTGAACCGGGCCCTCCGTGATCTGAGCGTTGACGTGCCCGACGCCACCCACGGGCCGGAGGACCTGATGGAGACGCTCGGGCTGATCGAGGAGGGTGCGGGCGTCGCGCTCCGCAGCGCCAAGACCTTCAGGGAGCACTGCGGCTATCTCGGCGCGTGCCTTGCCCTCGGCATGCTCCACACCCGTGGGTGTAGGCATATGCAGGAGCTGGCAAACCCTCACCTGGATCTTCCTGGCCGGCCGGAGGCGCTGCCGGATGCTATTCGCTCCATCGAGCCTAGCCTCCGGAACTTCCACCGGCGGATTTGGAGTCGCGTCGGGGAGGATGCGGCGAGGGTTGCAGTACAGCAAACGCTGCGCGGGGGAGGGGACTTCCTCCATTGGCTCGAAGAGGTTTCCCGAGGCCCTGGCGACGGCACGGGCCCCTCGGCGCCGCGCGAAGACTGGGGCATTGATTATGTCAGGCGGAGGGGGGTTCGCGCTTGCGCGCCCATACCTGTAATCATTTGACCTCATATTTTTGCGATGGGACAATGCCCCATTTATTCCTAATGCTGTGAGCTGTGTTTTGGGCCGACGACGCCTAATTTACGTCGTATTTATAGTCCGCGGACTCTCGCATGCGGAGGTGAACCTCGACGCTACGTCTTATTTATAGTCCGTAGACTAGTGTGTGCGGAAGCTGAGCTCAACGCTACGTCTTATTTATAGTCCGCGGACTCTCGCGTGCGGAGGTGAACCTCGACACTACGTCTTATTTATAGTCCGTAGACTCTCGCGTGCGGAGGTGAACCTCGACGCTACGTCTTATTTATAGTCTGCGGACTCTCGCGTGCGGAGGTGAACCTCGACGCTACGTCTTATTTATAGTCCGTAGACTCTCGCGTGCGGAGGTGAACCTCGACGCTACGTCTTATTTATAGTCCGCGGACTCTCGCGTGCGGAGGTGAACCTCGACGCTACGTCTTATTTATAGTCCGCGGACTCTCGCGTGCGGAGGTGAACCTCGACGCTACGTCTTATTTATAGTCCGTAGACTCTCGCGTGCGGAGGTGAACCTCGACGCTACGTCTTATTTATAGTCCGTGGACTCTCGCGTGCGGAGGTGAACCTCGACGCTACGTCTTATTTATAGTTCGTAGACTCTCGCGTGCGGACAGGCGATGATACTTTTGGAAACATCGAGCTTTATTGAACTCCCGTTTACGCGGGCGAGCACCGTACAAGGAGGGGCTGATGCCATTATAACCTTTGTCCCGCTTCTAGGCGTAATTTCGCCGCAGCTTGTCCGCATTCCATGTGTGGCGGAGAGTTTGCCCCTCCAGCGTGGCGAGGCGGTGCGCTCCCTTCTATAGTGCTTCAGCCACAATGTATGGGCCTTCCCACTTGGACTCCAGCTTGCCAACGGTCTCCGCATGAAGTGCCGTTCTAAGGACGAGATCCCCGGCCTTGAACCTTCGCGGATACACGGACCGGTCTCGGGTACGTACTGTCTGCCGTGCGTACTTTTTGACGTGTTGGGCTGCGCTCGATTGTGCCCCATCGAGGAGGTCCAGGGACACGCGACGCTCTTCATCGGGCGCTTGGACGAGGACCCTCCGCGATCCAGCCTTGATTTCTTCAGGCGTGACCGCCTCGTCGCCGAAAAGAAGCTTGAAGGGCGTGAACCCTGTCGGACGTGTTACCCTTGTGCGCAGAGACCAGAGGACGCTGTGAAGCTCGCTCGGCCACCTACCCTTCGGCAACCCGACTAGGCGTTTTTTGACGGCGGCGGAGATGGCACCGTTCGCCCTTTCGACTGCTCCGTTGGACTGGGGGTGCCCAACCGAGGCGAACCGAATCGTGATGCCCATGTCGCCGCAGAACTCCTTGAATGGGGCAACGTCAAACTACAGGCCGTTGTCGACGGTGAGTTCCCTGGGCACGCCGAAGCGACATATGATGTTCTGCCAGAGGAAATGCTGCATGGCCGCCGAGGTTATCTTGGATAGGGCTACCGCCTCCGGCCACCTGGAAAAGTATTCCAGGGTGACTACCACGAACCGCAGGTCTCCTGGGGCTCGGGGGAGCGGTCCCACGATGTCGACGCCCCAGCGTGCCAACGGCCACACCGGGGGAATAGGATTGAGGTTCGTCGGGGGCCGGCGGATGATGCGCCCCATCCACTGGCACCCCTGGCATCGACGCACGAGGTCCTGGGCGTCATTGATGGCAGTCGGCCAGTAAAAGCCTTGCCTGAACGCTTTGCCGACCAAGGACCTCGGCGCGAGGTGAGATCCACAGGCCCCCGCGTGGGTCTCCTCGAGGAGCTTTTTTCCTTCTTCGCGGGAGAGGCAGCGCAGGAGTGGTGCACAGACTCCCTGCTTGTAGAGCGTGCCTTCAAACACCTGGAAGGATCTGGCACGGTGCTGCAGGCGCCGGAGCTCGGCGTGGTCTTCTGGCTCGGCGATGCCCTGCAGGAAATTAAAGATGGGCTCTCGCCAGTCGCCTTGCTGGGCGACGTGGTGAACAAGGGCTGCGTCCCGGTTGTCCTGCGCGATGGCCGCCTGCGGCAAAACTTCGTAAAACACCTCGCCAGGGGGTGGCAGCTGCTGGCTGGCCGCCTTCGCGAGAGCGTCGGCCTGCTCATTTTCCGCGCGAGGGATGGCTTTGACTGTGATGCCCAAGAAATGCCTTTCCCTTGCTCTTACGGCGGCGAGGCATTTAGCCAGCTCGGGGTCCTTGGCTTGATATGACTTGTCTACATGGCCGACCACCAAACGCGAGTCCGTGCGGACGAGCACTCGCCGCGCACCGATTGCCTTGAGCTTGGTCAGGCCGAAGAGTAGCGCTTCATACTTCGCTGTGTTGTTGGTGGCCGGAAACGCGAGGTGCGCCGAGTACGATAGGCGCTGCCCCTCAGGTGTGACAATTACCGCGCCCACGCCCGCGCCCGCGATGTCGTAGGCGCCATCGACGGTGAGGGTCCAGACCGGGTCGTCGTGCTTTTGGGCGGGCTGAGCCGCTGGGGTCCATTCTGCGAGGAAGTCGGCGAGGACTTGAGATTTGATTGCCGTCCTTGAGGCGTATGTCAGGGAAAACGGGGCGAGCTCGGCAGCCCACTTGCCGATGCGCCCTGTGGATTCCTTGTTGTGCAGCATCTCCGCCAGTGGGAATGAGGAAGGCACTGTGATTGGATGGGCCAAAAAATAGTGCCGGAGCTTCCTGGAAGCCATGACCAACGCGTAAGCAAGCTTTTCAAGCTCTGTATATCTCGTCTTGGCGCCTTGAAGGGCTTCAGAGACGAAGTATGCAGGCCGTTGTACGGCGCCTTCCTCTAAGACGAGGACGGCACTGACCGCTGTGGCTGAGGCGGCCAGGTAGAGCAGGAGGGGAGCCTCTGGTGCTGGGCGACCAGAGTGGGGAGACTCGCCAAGTGCTTCTTGAGCGCGTTGAAGGCCTCCGCACAGTCACCGTCCCAACGAAATCCGTCGCACCCGCGGAGTGTCCTAAAGAATGGCAAACCGCGCTCCGCCGCCCTGGATAGGAAGCGGCTCAAGGCTGCCATGCGGCCCGCCAGCCTCTGGACTTCCCTCGTCGTCTTGGGCGGCTCCATACCTAAGATAGCGTCGACTTTATCAGGGTTCGCCTGGATGCCCCGCCCGGACACGAGGAATCCCAGGAGTTTGCCCGCCTGCACGCCGAAGACGCACTTGTTGGGGTTGAGCTTGATGCCGGCTTTCCTGAGGTTGTCGAAGGTCTTCTGGAGGTCCCGGCCATGCAAAGCGAGCTGCCGGGTTTTGACTACCACGTCATCGACGTAGGCCTCGACGTTCCTCCCGAGCTGGGCGGCCAGAGCAATGGCGACGAGGCGGGTAAAGGTAGCGCCCGCGTTCTTCAAGCCAAAGGGCATCCTGATGAAACAGAAGGTGCCGATTGGTGTGATGAAGCTAGTCTTGCTCTCGTCGTCCTCCGCCATGTATACCTGATGGTAACCGGAGTAGGCATCTAAGAAACTCATTAGTTCGCACCCCGCGGTGGCGTCGACCAATTGATCGATGCGCGGCAAGGGGTAATTGTCCTTTGGGCACGCCTTGTTGAGCGCCGTAAAATCGATGCACATACGCCAGGCCCCGCTAGCCTTCTTGACCAATACTGGGTTGGCGAGCCACTCTGGGTGGTGGACCTCGCGGATGACCCCGGCTCGAAGAAGCTTTGCCACCTCCACCTTGGCCGCCTGCTGCCGATCCATGGACATGCGGCGAAGTTTTTGCTTGACCGGCTTGGCGTCGGAGCGGACGGCCAAACGGTGCTCAATTATGGCGCGGTCCATGCCCTTGATATCTTCTGGGGACCATGCAAAGATGTCGGTGTTGTTTCGAAGCACCTGGAGCAAATCTTGCTCGACCTCTGGGGAAAGCCCCTCACCAATAGACACAAACTGCCCCTCCGCCTGGAGCGGCACCCGTTTGACTCCGCCCTCGGGCCGAGGCTTAGGCGTCCATCCCGGGGCGGAGGGCGCGTCGCCCGGCACGTCCGGTAGGGCGTGCACCGGGCGATGCAGATCCTGGCCGCCGACTTCGATGCGCCTGGCCAGGTCTTGGTCGCCGAAGACGGTGATGACACCCTCCGGGCCCGGGAGCTTCATACATAAGAAGGCGTGGTGTGGGACCGCCTCGAAGGAGTTGATGGCGGGCCGTCCCAATATGACGTTATAGGGGTGTGCGATGTCCACAATGTCGAAGATGACCTAGTGGGTCCGGATGTTACTCCCCTGGTGGAGCGTGACAGGGAGGGATACCTGCCCTATGGCCTGCCGCGGCTGACCTCCGATGCCCTGAAAAGGGGCTCCTGCCTGCTCCATGCGACTTCGGTGGGTTCCCATACGGTCAAGGGCCCTTGTGAACAGGATGTTCGCAGAGCTCCCTCCGTCGACAAGGATGCGCCTGACGTCGCAGCCCGCAATGTGGGCCTGGATGACCAAGGGATCATGATGAGGGAACTCCACACCCCTAGCGTCATTCACGGTGAAGGTGATGTTGCGGGGCGGCAGCCACGATTGCGGCTGCTCCACGGGGGCCCCTAATAAGGAGCCTCCGGTAACGGCGTTGACGGCGCGGCCCCGTGCGTCCTTCCTGGCTTGCGAGGGGCTGCCCCTCGGATGCCGCTCCTGGACCTCGGCCGAGAGTCGAAGGGGCGAGTCCCGGGGTACGGCCATCGCCCGTTGCAACTCCACAACCGCGGCGCACGTCTTCGTGTAGTGATTACCATAACCGTGCACCTCACACCATTTTCCGTAATAGAGTTGCTCTTGCTCCGCCCGGGGTCACCCATTGCGGCCGAGGTCGCCTTCGGGACCTCGAAGGGCATTCTCGATGACGAAGGTATGGCGGGCCTTTTGCGGTCTACGCTGGTGACGTCGGGGCTTGCGTCCGCTCTTTGGATAGCCTTCTGGCTCCCCGGTGGTGTTGCTCCCAGGGGGTCCTCCCGGGGCTGTCGACGGCGGGCCTGCTTCGAAGGGTCGCCGCCCACCCCCTTATCGTATGTCGAGCGCATCGCTTGAGCAAGATCGAGGGTGGAAGTGTTGCGTCTCCGCGCATCTTCCTTAGCCCGCGCGTATCCCTCCATCTTGTCGAAGAGCTCTGCCCTTTCCGGCGCGGGCTCTGGCTTGGCCACTGGCGCGGCCTGCTGGCTTCGAGCCGCTTGCATGTCACGGACAGCTCCGCGAAGGTCCCCTAGCTCCCGCTGGAACGCGTTGAGGGCTGCCAGTAGCGCACTTTCTACTGCCGGCGCAGGCGGGGCCGCCGATGCGCCCCGCGGGCGAGTCGGCGCGGGTATGGTCACTGCGATGCCTATGGCGGGGTCGGTCATCGCGGTGCCGACGGCGGGGTCGGCCGTTGCGGTGCCGACGGAGGGGTCGGTCGTCGCGGTGCCGACGGCGGGGTCGGTCGTCGCGGTGCCGATGGCGGGGTCGGTCGTTGCGGCGCGAGCGTCGACGTCCTCGACTGCTGCGACCACACCACCACCCGCGCCTGCGGCGGCCGACGCCGAGCTCACGCGACGCCCCGCCCTAGCCGTCTTCTTTCCCTCCGCCGCCGTCGTCGAAGCCTTTTCCGGTGCCATCCTCCTTCAAACTTCAGGCTTACTCCCGTCCTCCCCACGGACGGCGCCAACTGTTGTGGCTACAGACCAAACAGAGAGAGAGATGGTAGTGGAAAGTGAGAGAGATGAGTAATGGCTTGGGTCTTCCCCATGGCCTGTATTCCATATATATATACATGGGGAGTGCTTTTACAATTATACCCTTACAGTTGATCATCCCCTTCAGGGGCATTTATGTCATCACACATGGCCTATCCTAGGCCTTACAACCTCCTATCAGGCCTGCTGGGTTTAGGTGGGGGCCACCCCTACAACAGACATTCGTTCACAAATTGATCGGGCAGACACAATTGCGATCTTTAAGTTTGAATAACAAAATTGTGGCCTTGACTTCCATTGCATTTGGCTGACTGACATACAAAATTTGTATTTTCAGACTGACATACAATGATTAACAATGATTTACATCAGGAGTAGCCTTGGCTGACATACAAAAGTTTGAATGACAAAATTGTGGCCTTGCCTTCCCCTAGTAGTAGGCTTGACTTCATTGTAAATTTTCAGACTGACAGTAAATGATCAGAACAACAAAATTGTGGCCTCCAATTCCCTTAGTAGTAGGCTTGATTTTCAGCTACATCATGATAGGACCGCATCTCAATTCAATTCACAAACCACATTTACATGACAATTCCTCAAACTAACACTACATGACCTCGTAATTCCTCAATCACATTGTCTTGGCGTCAGTTGAGACTGGGAGAGGCGACGTCAATTGACTTGGTGACGGGAGGGTTGACGGCAGCGCAGAGGGGCAAGGCGACAGGGGGCGCGATGGCGACTCGATTGACTTGGCGACTGGAGGGCTGACGGTGGTGTGGATGGGCAAGGCGACGGGCGGGGCGACGGCGGCTCGTTGGTGCCAAGTGATGCTACGCAGGATGGAGCCGAGGAGGAAGCCGGATTGGAGGGCGGCGGCGCCGTGAGATTCGTGGCGGCCGATTCCACCCACGACAGCCGAGCGCCGGGAGGAACTAAGGCAGTGGCCGAGGGTGGGGAGGGGGACTACACCGCTGCAGGTGGGAAGGAGCCGGCCGAAATCAGGAGAATTAGCACGACAGCGATGGGGACGAGCGACGGCGCCGCGGTGGGAGGGGAGACAGGAGGCGATGCATCTTGGATGGCGGCGTTGATGGGGGTGTTGGTGGAGCCGGCCGAAATCGAGGGGGCGGCGCGACTGGAGGGGCGGAGGCGTCGTGGCGGTGATGATCGGGAGAATGGCGGCGGCGGCCAAGGAGCTCTAACCCTATAACCGAGTGCGAAAAGAACTTGGCTGCGTGGGGGGCTGAACACAAAATTGCACTGGTGGGATGGGGCTGCCACCCGCCACGATCCAAGTCGTTGGTGCTAGATCCGATGGCCGAGATTGCTATTAGCATATTAGCACTGAATGGTCCATTAGCACTAGATATGTTCCCATACATACATACATATACATATACATATATGTATATATATGTATGTGTGTGTGTATCTATGAATATGTATATATATGTGTATATGTATGTATGTATATATATATATATATATATATATATATATATATATATACATACATACATATATATATATATGTATATGTATATATATATGTATATGTATATGTATATGTATATGTATATGTATATGTGTGTGTGTGTGTGTGTGTGTATGTAACAGGGGTATCATAGTGGCCTAGCTCCATGATTGAGACTTTCCATTCATGATTAAGACTTTCGATCCATGAGCTAAATTAGTAACTTTCTTTCCAACTAGATGTCTTTTCGAATTAATGAATGTTAACAGGTTTGCTTGATATATTATATACTATTGCACTGGCACTCATCTAAAAGCAATCCAAAAACAGGGAGGCTTGGTGCCCAGACACCATGGTATGTATGTGTGTGTATATAGTATAAATAACAGGGGCACCATGATGCCTAGTCTCTATGATTGAGACTTTTCATCTATGATTAAGACTTTCCATCCATGATTGATTCAGCGTGCTAAACCAATGACTTCCTTTCCAAATTGACGCCTTTTCGAATTAATGAATGTTAACGGGTTTGCCTCATATATTACACTTACACGCATCTAAAAGCAATTCAAAGGCATGTAGGCTTGGTGCCCTGACATCATGGTGCTCCATTTCAGCGTCTATGTATATATATGGGCATGTTCTTTAACAGCTTCTAAAAGCGGATTTTTGGCTTTTGCTACAATACCTAATTTTCAAACGGAGTTTTTTCTCAAGACGGGGTCTACAAGTTAAAAGCACGATATCTGTATCAACCAAAATTACAAAGCGAATATCTCTCTTCGTAATCTCTATCGCAAACAAGTAAAATTTAAAAGTTTTAATAAAAAATTATAAGCCACGGCTTTATCAAACAGACCCTATATATACCCTGTCTGCCTTTGCTGCTGTCCTTTGTTCCTGCCCTGGCCTGCTGGTCCACACTGGCTTTATTTCTTCTGTGTGAGAGCAGGATCGATATATCTACATTGGGATTTGAGGATTAGATGCATGCACGCCCATTAGCTGGTTCTGTTAAGTTCGCCACATTATTAGTTATTCCATGTTAGTTTAGTTTCTCTAGCTCTAATCTCTCTGTGGATAGGCTATGTTTAGATTATAGGAATTTTTTTACGATTTCTACAGGTGAATTAGACTTCGTTTGGAATATGGAAAGTTTTTTATTTCTACAGAAACTGAACTATTTCATATAAAATCGCTGTAAAATTTCTACGTTTCAACGGGCCAGCAGTAAGCAGAGTAAAAGGTAGGTGCGCATGCATACCATTAGTTACAGTGTAATTTTAGTCAGCTATAGTATAATTTTAATTATAAATCAATTTATTTCAGCTCAACTGAACGACACCTTAATCGAGCACCGGAGCTATTTTACTTGATCGTGTACTTGGGGATTGTAACCCTACTGGTTAATGAAGCAAAGATCCTGACGCCAAGAAAAAGCCTGAACCAAAAGAATAATACGGCTCGCAGCAGTACGCTCTGCTGGCTAACTTTGCTGCTGCTGCTGCTGGTGGCTCGTGCAATTAATGATGCGACAGGAGTGACTGACCAGTACTGGATCTGAATAAAAGGAGAGGCCTGCACCGCACGCAACGTTGCGGAGTATTCACCGTCCGTTCGAGTGCGTGCATCGCCGCCCGTACCTGCTACTGCATGCCTACGCACGGAGAGCAAGAGCGAGGTCGCGAGCAGCTAGCTAGTATGTATGGCTATTGGTGCGTCACATCTCAGATATGTTCCGGCCAGATGCAAGCACACCTACGAATGAAGATGAAGATGGAACGCAGCACAGGAGAGGTGCAGTAGAGCGAAAGGTCCACCCATGATCTGTCGCATAGTCCGCACGCTAGCTGCCTGCCTGCCTTTACATGATGCATGATGCATGCATGCACAGGGAAAATAAACACTGCTGTGCTGTATCTGGTCGATCCTAATCCTATCAGAATGATCAGGATGGAAGGAAAGAGAGATGCAGGCTTAGCAGACAGCTGCTAGGTGAGCCGTCTATATCCATGCTCATGCTGTGCATCCATCCATCCATCGTCACCGCTCAGATCGGCGATCGAGCACAGTGACTGCCCGGTTGGTTGATGGAAACGTGCGTGCAGCGCAGGGAGACATGCCTGACGATTCCGATCCGATCCCACGCTAGCAATAATGCAGTAAACAGGCAGCGGCTGCCTAGCATGCATGCCTTGAACCCGTGTGGCATGCATGCCTGTTTGCTTGTTTAATTCTCCTTCTTCTTCCTCTTCCGGAACGTAGTACGATGCACTCATGTGCAGCGCGAACCAATTAAAAGCACATACATGCATCTTCTCTGCCTCTCACGTCTCGCCATCTCATCGCCATCTTCATTCCTAGCCACCGTAGTACGACTCAAGATATATATATTTAGAGATCTATCCCAGCACAATTTACGCCGTACTAGTGTTTTTTCTCCTAGTTAATCAATTATCTAAGAAAGTGTTGGTGAGTACGGAGTGATAGTTCTTCGCCTCCTTCCACCTCTCCTCTCACATCCCTCTTCCATCCTAAAAATTTCTAACAACAAAACAACCCCATAGCATATAAATTAACTATTAATTTTTTGCCTCTCACAAATTCCTTTTATATGTGTCTTCATTATCCCCTTATATCTCTTTGATTTTCAGTTACCACCAATAAATAAGGTTGCAATAGACGTTGATATCGTTAGGTTACTATGTTAATCACTGTCGAGTGAGGCCATCTTTGCTGGCCTTAACATGGTCTAATTTAGCCGCAGATGACACAATGATGCTAATGCCTAGCGGAGAACATTGTGTAAGCCAATTTCAACAGCGGACCGAGCAATACAGCGTGCAGCAATAGGCAAAAGGGACTAGCTGCCATCCGGGCAGTCAAATCAACCATACACAGATCGAACCCATGAACAATCGAGTTAAAACAAAATAGAAAAGAAAAGGAGTTAATAGTGTAATTTAGCACTAGTTTCTGTTACAGATTTTCTTTTTAAAAAAAAGCGTAGTGTAGTGATATCTATTATCTATCTATCTGCCTGTTATTATATTGCTAAAACAATTTAAAAAATAAGTCACTATGTTCACTCTCAATTGCTGAAGTTAATCAGAGAAAAAAATATCTATATCGTCAAATATGTTGGATTCAGATTATAATATTACATACTAAATAAGTATAGATTTAAATGTTGTTATAATTGTCAAAGTTTTAAGTCACTTCCTTCGCATCTTCGTAGCAAGGTCCATTATTTACCTATTTTCGCCACTACGCAACTTGCGTCGGGGGTCTTAAAAAAGTCTATAGTTAGCTCCGTAGAACCTTGATGATTGTATAAATAAGACAACTGTATTTTCATCGTAAGCATTAGAAATTATATACAAGAAAACATAGCTTTATGTTTACAGTATCTAAATATATAATAAGTAGTATCTAGCTGAGCAATTGCGTGGAAGATTCAGCTGGTTTAAGAATAAATCCATATAATACCCAAAACTTTGCTTGAAAGTCCATCCAGGATTTCAAACTATGAAATCAGATAGTGACCCCCCCCCCGAACTATGCAATCCGGTTCAAATAACACGCTGATCCAGTTTCGCATGGTTGTATTGCTCACATAGCGTGATGAGTGGGCGGTTTTGCTACGTAGGATATGCAGGGCCTACAAGGACTTCTCCCCCATCGAGTTCCCAACCATGCTTTTGTGGCCACCGCCCTCTGTAGTTCCCTCCCTTTCTGTTTTGATTTGGGAGGGAAGACCCTGAGGGCCTTATTTGTCATTCGCCTAAATATGATCAGCATGTCATCCTATATGGCAAAAATGCACATTTATCATGCCACGCGAGCAATACCACTATCCAAAACTAGGTTAGGGTGTTATTTGAACTAATTGTAAAGTTCGGGGGTCAAATATCTGGTTTCATAGTTTGAGTGCTGGACGGATTTTCGAGCAAAGTTTGAAATATTATATGTATTTTTTTCTGCTAGTTTATTATATTATTAATAAAACAAATAGAAGCATATGGATTGTAGTATATAGCTACGCAATTGCGTTAGGTCTCTGTTGTAGGGGTGGCCCCCACCTAAGCCCAGCAGGCCTGTCAGAGGAATATAAGGGCCAGAATGGGACATGTATAATGACATGAGTACCCCTGAGAGGAGCACTCATATGTAAGGGTATAATTGTAAAAACACTCCCCATATGGATGTATATATGCAACACAGGCCATGGAGAGAAACCCTAAGCCATTCACTCACCTAACTCTCCACTACCATACTCCCTCTCTCTGTTTGATCTGTAACCACAACAGTTGGCGCCGTCCGTGGGGAGGACAAGAGCAAGCCTCCAGATCCGAAGGAGGATGGCACCAAAGAAAGCTTCACCATCGGCGGCGAAGAAAAAGAAGGCGGAAGCGGCGAAGTCTCGCGTCAATACCAGGGCTTCGGCTTTAGCAGCTGCAGGTACGGGTGGCGATGCAGGTGTGACGACTGTGAGCACCGGCGTTCACGACACGACACCCAACCCCGCCACCGGCGGCACAACGCCCGACCCCGCCACCACCGCGACGAACAACCCCGCCACCGCCGCGACGAACAACCCCGCCACCAGCGGCATAACGCCCGACCCCGCCACTATCGCCGCGCCGCCAAACCCCACCGCCCCGACGACCAACCCCGACGGTGGCAACCCCGGCACGTCCGCTTTCCCACCCAGCGCAGGAGCGGTGAGCGGTCCCGGCGACGACGTGGGTCTCGTCACCAGCTCCAGGGTCCTCCAGGACAACGCGGCGGGCAGCCTGGGCGCGCAGGCCGTGGTCACCGCCGTGCCGATCGCGCCGCCGGGCGCACCGACGGCCCCAGCCGCGTCCGCGGTGGAGACCGCCCTGTTGGCGGCCCTCAACGCGTTTCAGCGGGAGCTGACAGACCTCCGCGGAGCTGTGCGAGACATGCAAGAGGTCCGGAGCCAACACGCCCCCCCGACGGTGGCATCGGAACCCGCTCCGGAGAGGACGGATAGCCGCGACGCCCCTACGTCTAGTCGCGCCCCATTACGGCGCGTAGACCCGGAGTCCCCACTCCCCGCGGGCCTACAGCAGACGGCATGGCCTGAGGACTTCAAGTTCCCGAGCGTCATCGAGGCGTACAAGGGTGACTCCGACCCGCGAGAATTCGTGCGCGTGTATGAGACCGCTATCGAAGCCGCTGGCGGAGACGACACCACAAAGGCAAAGGGACTCCCTCTCGCGCTACAAGGGGTGGCGCTATCCTGGTTCTTCAACAACTTCCAAGGAAACTATGTCAAGCGTGTCGATGCGGACCAGGTTTTCGCAGTCAAGCAAAAGCCTGAGGAGAGGCTCCAGGATTACTTCAAACGCTTCGCGAAAATACGTTGCCAGGTCAAGGATGTCAACGAAACAACCGTCATCAACGCAGTGATACAAGGCCTCCGCCCGGGACCGATGGCCGAGTACAACGCGCGCAAGCCCATTAAGACAGTCGCAAAGCTCTTAGACAAGATGGAAGAATACGCCAGAGCGGAAGAGGACGCGCGGCGGCGACACGGCGACGATTCCGACACCAACAAGGCGGAAGGCTCGGCAAAGAGCGAAGGCTCGCCGAAGCAGGGCTCCTCGAAAGGCAAACGCAAGCAGGGGCAGCTGAAGGGCGCCGCCGAGCGCAAAGATTCCCAACACAACGACTCGTCAGGCGATAGGCCCAAGCGCGACCAACGCAAGTCCAGGAAACCTCGTTACGTCTTTGACATCGAGGGCGGCTCCGAAGATAACGCCTTCGCAGGTCGCGGAGGCAGAGGGCGCCGGGGCCGGGGACGGGGGCGTGGGTGGGGTCGCGATGACAGAGCCCGCGAAGAGTACAACGACCAGCACCACAGGCAGTGGTGCGAAGTCCATGGCCGAGGCAACCATGACCGCGCGCTTGCGCCACTATCGCAGCGCTCTAGCAGAGCGTCGCCAGGGACAAAAACCTGGAGGCAACGCGCCCGTCGTGGCCCACGTCCAACACCCCCAAGACCAAGGAATGCAGCCCCAGGAAGGCCTCCTACGAATTCAAGCTCACGTGCAGCAACCTCGGGAGGGCCTCCTGCAATTACAAGCCCCGGAAGGAGCCCAACGTAGGATCATAAACGTCATTTCCGGAGGCTCCTCGTTGGAGTTCGCCTCGGCGCGGCAACGAAAGGCCTACGCGAGGAGGCTGCACCACGTCGCGGCATACCCAGCGCAGGCGCCGTCGGAGTGGGCACAACACGAAGTCACATTCACACCCGCTGACGCTGAAGGCGTGGAGTTCCCCCACCAAGACCCTCTGGTCGTCTGGGTCCTTGTAGCAGGATGCGAGGTCAGGCGCGTCCTGGTCGATGGAGGAAGCTCCGCGAACATCCTATTCGCCGCGGCCTTCGACCAGATGGGGATCCCTCAGAGTCGGTTGGGCCCTTCAGGCATCCCGTTGCAAGGCTTCGGAGGGCAACCTTTGCGCGCTTTGGGCCAGATATGCCTACAAGTCTCCTTCAACCAAAACGACAACGTGAGGAGTGAAGATGCCATCTTCGACGTGGTCGACATAGCATACCCCTACAACGCCATATTAGGGCGACCGCTCCTAAACACTCTCGGGGCAGTCCCGCACCACGGCTTCCTATGCATGAAGCTTCCTGAACCGTGGGCCATCATCATCGTCCATGGCGACCAGGACATGGCTCGGCGCATAGAGCTTGGTGCCAGGGGTCCATGCCACACGGCTGGCCCAGGCACCTAGGTGGGGTGTGCAGATGCGGAGCCCCCGGGCACCCCCGGAGAGCGTCTCGCACTCCCCGTGCACAAGTTGTCCCAGCAGTAGTGGCTTGTCAGCGGTCGCCCCCGCCCTAAAAGTGGTTAGTGGTTGATATCTCCCCTTTTTTGTAACTGCTCACCCGCACAAACGGGAATTTAATAAAGTTCACCGTTTGCACAAAATTTTCTTGTTTCCCGCAACAAAGACACGCGTTCGCGCGCACTCTCTGTCAAAGACACGGGTATGAGTATAAACAAAGACACGCGTTCGCGCGCGCACTCTCCGTCAAAGACACGGGTATGAGTATAAACAAAGACACACGTTCGCGCGCGCACTCTTCGTCAAAGACACGGGTATGAGTATAAACAAAGACACGCGTCCGCGCGCGCACTCTCCGTCAAAGACACGGGTATGAGTATAAACAAAGACGAGCGGAGGGACGCCTCCGCACGCACTCTACGGAGTATAAATAAGACGTAGCGTTGAGGTCCGCCTCCGCACGCACCTCACCGCCCACAACGCGCAGAGGCTTGCCTCCGCGCGCAGTCCACGGACTCTAAATAAGACGTAGCGTTGAGATTTGCCTCCGCACGCACTCTACGGAGTATAAATAAGACGTAGCGTTGAGGTCCGCCTCTGCACGCACTTTACCGCCCGCAACGCGCAGAGGCTTACCTCCGCGCGCAGTCCACGGACTCTAAATAAGACGTAGCGTTGAGTTTTGCCTCTGCACGCACTCTACGGAGTATAAAAAAGACACGGATGCTATCCCTGCGCACTCTACGGAGTATAAACAAGACGCGAACCCCGCGCATGCATGGGCGTTGCTCCTGTGCGTACTCTCCGGAGTATAAATAAGACGTGGATGTCGATCCCGCGCACTCTCCGGAGTATAAACAAGACGCGGATGCTATCCCTGCGCACTCTACGGAGTATAAACAAGACGCGAACCCCGCGCATGCATGGGCGTTGCTCCTGTGCGTACTCTCCGGAGTATAAATAAGACGTGGATGTCGATCCCGCGCACTCTCCGGAGTATAAACAAGACGCGGATGCTATCCCTGCGCACTCTACGGAGTATAAACAAGACGCGAACCCCGCGCACGCATGGGCGTTGCTCCTGTGCGTACTCTTCGGAGTATAAATAAGACGTGGATGCCAATCTCGCACACTCTCCGGAGCACAAAAGAGACACGGAGGCTATCCCGGCGTACTCTACGGAGTGCGAGGCGCACCACGGGAGCCCACTCCTATGCACATCCCGCGAAGTACCAAGGTGACGCACCAGAGACTAGCTCCCGTGCAAGCGCACCTGCGGGCAAAAGGCACTAGAGGCTGTCCTCCACTTCGATTAAGGCACCAGCTCCGCTGCCACCACTTCGAAGGGTAGGGGACGGAGCGCTCGCGCCTCTACTTCGACTAAGGTGCCAGCTCCGTTGCCACCACTTCGAAGGGTAGGGGACGGAGTGCTTGCGCCTCTACTTCGGCTAAGGCGCCAGCTCCGCTGCCACCACTTCAAAGGGTAGGGGACGGAGCGCTCGCGCCTCTACTCCGACTAAGGCGCCAGCTCCGCTGTCACCACTTCAAAGGGTAGGGGATGGAGCGCTCGCGCCGCTACTTTGACTAAGGCGCCAGCTCCGCTGCCTACACTTCGAAGGGTAGGGGACGGAGCGCTCGCGCCGCTACTCTACGGAGCGCTCGCGCCGCTACTTCGACTAAGGCGCCAGCTCCGCTGTCACCACTTCGGAGGGTAGGGGACGGAGCGCTCGCGCCGCTACTTCGACTAAGGCGCCAGCTCCGCTGGCACCACTTCGCAGGGTAGGGGACGGAGCGCTCGCGCCACTACTTCGACTAAGGCGTCAGCTCCGCTGCCACCACTTCGAAGGGTAGGGGACGGAGTGCTTGCGCATCTACCTCGAACTAGGGCACCAGCTCCGCTGTTCCCGGGACGGAGCACTTGTGCGGTTACTACAACTACGCGTCCACCTTGACCACCCTACCCTCGCGAGGCGCAAACCGTCGTGTACAGGCGAATGTAGTAACCTTTCGAGTTTACCATGGGACAGCGTAGCCGGACGGGCGGAGACGCCTTTCGCAAGTTCCAATCAAGACTATTCTTTGCATTCGCTAAGAACGCTTACAAAGGCGCACAAACCCCTCCGGCGCACGAGGCCGCTACTCGGTAGGCTCATCCTTAACATGCGTCCGTTCCGAGGCTCCACTCGAAGACGCCCGACCCGCCCAAAAATCCAGCGCCTCCTCGGCCCTTCGCCAACGCCGAAGACGCCGTCGGGTTGCAAGGTCGAAAATTAGCAGCCGGCCCCGGCTGTGTAGCTGCTCGGGACAAGGGGCAAGAATCAGAATAGCGGTGAAACAACTTCATACTTTACTCAAAAAAGAAAGAAAAAAAGAAACCCGGCACCAGTTACAACGCACGCCAACACGCCACAACCTCCCGTCACACCTGTGGGTTCGTAGCGTCCTCCGGGCCCGCAGCACCATCCTCGTCACGCCGTGGGACCTCGTCCAGAAACTGGCCAAGGTTTCCCTCGTCGTGTAAGTTATTCTGCAGCTCGACTATGGCTGCGGCCTCGCCGCAGTACTCCCATATCCGCTCATGGAAGAACTTAACGGCGCGGCGAATGGTGCGCACGGCACCGGACATTACCCCGCCTCCGGCGGGCATCTCCAGTCGAGGATCGACTAGCCCGGCGACATGTTCGCAGCCGCGGAGTCGCAGGAGCGCGCATGTCAGACACGATGCCACGTAGGCGCAGTGGTTGCCAAAGGTCGTCGCGGCACCGCGTGCAATGTCGGCCGCATCTCCGATCCACCGAAGCGACCGCGACAGGTCCTCGGGCCCGAAGGAGCGTGCTGGCACTTCGGCGACAAGCCCCTTAAGGGTGTCCTCCAGGGCCAACATAGCGTCCCAAGCAGCTACCGAAGTGTCGCCCAAGGCTCGATCCCGCTCCGCGAGAGAGGCGGCAAGCTCGCTGTTCTCCCTCTCCAGCGCAGCGACTTGTTGCAGCAGGTCGTCTCGCTCCGTAGCAGCCTTCTGCCGCACCGCTTCGGCGGCCGACTCCCGCGCTACGGCGACAAGCTCCTCAGTGCGCGCCTTCATCTCCGCGCACTCCGCTTCCAAGCGGCGTGCACGAGCATCCTGGGTAGAGCGTGCCCCAGCAGCTCCCTGCAGCTCCCCTTCGGCGGCCTACAGCCTGCCCTATAGCGCTTCTTCCTCGCGGGCGTGAGCCGCTTGTAGGGCCTGGGCCAACACGAGTGTCTGCGCGGCGAAGGGGTTAGCAAGCGGTAAACGGCTGCGAGTGGGCCAAAAGGCAGACGCTTACCCTCACTCCCGATATTTCCAACGCGTCCCCAAGGTGCCCTGACCCATAGGTCTGCAACGCCTGCTGGCCAATGCTGGCGGCTGCGTCGTCTGCAATCCCGCGCCAGGACCTCAGAGCATCCGATGGAGGGACGAAGTCTGCCGGGCTCGGGCGCACGGCATCTGTGCCGCCAGCGCCAGGACCCCCACGCTCAAGGGATGGCTCCTCCTCCGGGATAAGTGCCGCTGCAAGAGGTAGTATAAGGTTGTCGCGCAAGACGCGGAAAAAATTGTGCTAAAGGTATGCTGTCCTAGCCTACCCTCGGTGGCAGATGGGGGACTTTGCTGGGATGTTTCCCTAGCCCTGGGCGGGGCCGCAGTGACTTCGGCCCCGACGGACGGCGTTGACCCGCGGAGCGAAGGGACCTCCGAGCTGGGACCCAGCGCCAACTGATCCTGCGCCACGATCATTGCGGCACGGGGGACAACCGCAAATCTGCGTGACAAAGGCAACTGAAGGTCAGCAAAAAGCACAACCGCTAGCAGCCGGGGACGCGCGTTGGAAGGTGGGCAGCCAGCGCGCGACGCGCCTACAGCGCCGCGCCACGTACCCCGCCCCCTAGGTGGGCCTGTCTAGGAGAACAGGGCAAACCTTGCCGTTATATGCAGAAACACAGCACGAAGGCAACAGGTGCGACCAGTTACCGACAACAGACGCTAACCAAGCTCTCAAGAAAAACAGGCCTCTATCAGTGCATCAACACCCCCAAGCCATGTAATGCCACTATGGGATGTGGATGCACTGAAGAGGCCCATTTTAGGGGAGCAGCATCTATCCGAGCGCGCAATGCAGGTACAATGCCGCAGCAGCGCGATATATATACCCCATCAGCGGGGGAGCCAACCGGCAGGAGTCCAACCGGCGGGGGAGCGTCGCGGCATCGTACGGCCACGTTGCTTCAAGACCTGCGCCGCGCCAAGCATATTTCGCCACGTGGACGGCCAGAAGAAGGAACGTCGCAACGTGGTATGGCCACGACCCCTCAAGTCTCGCACCGCGTTAACCAAACCTCGATAGGCAAGCTGGCAGTCGCTTATCGTCAAGGGCACTCGACGCCGGAGTCCGCTGTCACTTGACGCGCGCGCGACGACGACTTAGGGGCCCGCTCCGCCTACCTATGGCGACGCATCTGACTCCGCCAACGCCTCCAATCCGGCCCGGGCAACCATCGACCCCGCCAAATCGGAGGCGACTTCGACCTCCAATCCGCCCCTACGAGGTATGGCGCCGGGCGGCTTGGCGAAGTCTTCGTCATCCACAGAGTCCTGTGGTGGCGGGGTCGGGGTTGCCGTCCGGGGCGAAGGTAGAAGTCGAGGTTGGCATCACGACAGGGCGAACACTACACTTCGACGAACGTTGAAAAAGCTCACAGGCCGCAGGGACGGAGGGGGCCAAAGGGCTCGGTGACATGGCTTCGGCCCGTGAAGCCCTTCACCATGAGAGGCTCCTGTTGTAGGGGTGGCCCCCACCTAAGCCCAGCAGGCCTATCAGAGGAATGTAAGGCCCAGAATGGGACATGTATAATGACATGAGTACCCCTGAGAGGAGCACTCATATGTAAGGGTATAATTGTAAAATCACTCCCCATATGGATGTATATATGCAACACAGGCCATGGGGAGAAATCCTAAGCCATTCACTCACCTAACTCTCCACTACCATACTTCCTCTCTCTGTTTGGTCTGTAACCACAACAGTCTCTCTTACATAATATAAGTATTAGAGTTGATGTAAGCATATCCTAGTATCTAGCTACGCAATATAATCGTAATGAAAAATCTGACTTCTTTTATGCAAATTATATGTAAATTTATGAAATTTTAATAGTAATATATAGCGACAGACTCGGCTGCAATAATATGCGCGTGCGCCAGGAAGTTACTACCATTTGTAAGTAAAGTTATTATCAAATACATATAGAGTTACTGCCAGTAGTGTACTGACAATAATTCTACATGTGTTTAATAGTAATTTTTATCATAAATGATAGTAACTTTTTAACGCATATTTTATACTGCGTGCAGTATAGTGTTTCTATAAGGACATATAGGCCCTGTTTGGCACAGCTCTAGCTCTGAGATCTATGCTGGATCTGTAGTTTGTTGACTAAATTAAAGTGATTTAAATATTTTTATTTAATATATAATATAAATGAAATGAGTCATGTAAATGCACTTAACATGCCTGCAACTCTAGATCCAAGATTTCCTAGAGCTACAGATGACCAGCTCTAGGAAATCTACAGATTTCGTAGAGTTAGAGCTCTGCCAAACGGGGCCATAATAGTAGCGTGGCTACACATGCAAAATGTATAGTTGGGCCTGGTTTCTGTTGGGCCACAACGTAACAGGCTCCTCCTAGACTTGGTGGCCTAATTGACGAAGGCGCCTTCGTATGCCTGGGCTTGTTCGTCTACACTCCTCCCCGTCTTCCTCTAGACTCCACTTGCGACCCAGGGTTCGTTTCCCTTCCCAACCAAAACCCTAGCCGCCGCCGCCGCCGCCGATTAGACTCAGATGGGCGGCAAGTGCCCGCACCGCAAGGTCAAGAAGCGCAGGCTCTCGCACAAGACGGCGCGCCGCGGCAAGTTCCTCATCAAGGCCGACGACGCCGTCTACGACGAACTGCTCAAGCTCGCCGAGGACGGCAAGGACGTCGACGCCAAGCAGCTCCCCGTCGACGAGGACCTCCCCGGCATGGGGCAGTTCTACTGCCTCCACTGCGAGTATGCCTCTCAACTCTCAAATCCATCAACCTGCTTAGATTTCCTCCCTTCATATCATCAGATAAAAGTAGCATCTTTTTGTGGCGTGAATGTGATGGCCTTGCTTGACTGAGCACTATGCAAATCCTTGCCTCGTTATCTCAACATCACGCCGTTTTGGGTCAATCAGGGTTGGTTCCTGTGATGAATTGTGTACAAAACAAATTAATGAAATTATGTGCTGCTGCTGAAATGTCAGATTGAGCTGTGATCTCTTTTTTGTATTACTCGAGTGAGTCTGAGGATAGTTGTGGTGTACATCATAACGAGTGAATCCTTAGTGATGTCCTCCTGGTCTGGACGGTGCCTTCAATTGAACTGAGATAGCTTGGTAACTCTTGTGATGAATCAGGGTTGTTATTGTTGCTGTGCTTGTAAGGAGCTGCAGTTCTCATACAACAATCCAACTCTTATTTTTCTTCTCATCATCATATAATAATACTTGTGGTGGTGGTGACTGCAGTCGATACTTTGCAAATGAGAGCGTGAAGGAGGATCACTACCGCTCAAAGCGCCACAAGAAAAGGTGATTCCCTTGTTCTAAGTCTACTTATTAAAATAGAACCCGTGTTCAGAGAGAATAAACATGTTTTTGGGAACATTCTTGTGTCGCAGACCCTACTCTATTGAAGAATGTAAGGTAACAGTATGTATGTAGCCGTCAAATTAAGTGAAATATAGAAACTTCTGATTTATGTAGTTGCATACTTATATGTACCTTGTTGCATGATGTTGTAGCTGAGCAGACAAGATTCTGCTCTAGAGTTTCTCCTACAGTTTGGATGAAGTGACTTTTTGTTTGAATCATCTGTACATGTCGCGAGTTTTAGATGTTCAAGAGCCATGTCTATATTGTTAGGCCAATGTAGTTTGTCAGAACAGTGTAATGCAATTAGCCGCAAGAGACCAATTTTTGGGAATTACAGCCAGATGAAAGGCCTTTTTGTATGTTGGCTGTAGTTAGTACATGTCGGCATAGATGTACAATTCTGTACTAATAACTTGAGCTTGAATGGTACTATACTAGCTTATGAGCATGCTCTTCCCATCGATAGAAACGTTTGAGTTATCAGCTTTAGAGGTGGTCTCGATGTGTGTAAGTGGCACAGTTTAGTCTACTATGTTGTTGCTGTATCTAATCACGACCTTTTGATACTTGTAGGGTCAAGCAAATGTCTGGACCAGCCCCACACACACAACTTGATGCCGAACTTGCTGTTGGAATGGGAATGCCTGACAATGGCCTGAAGTTTATGTCCATGTGAACCTCTTTGGTCCTTGTTTCATGTTTTTCTTACTGCCATGCATCTGTACTTGTTTTGCTTCGTAGTTAACGTAGTAGATGGTGCTTGGTGGTCCATGAGTTACTTTTAAGGGGTCAGGGGTTACTATATTTTGCCTGCCTCATTTTGTCCAACTTGTGTTTGAAGATCTGTTACTGATCAACATTCGTGACAATAATGTCTTCGTGATTTAGCTGCACATGATCTGTCTTATCAGCTAGTACTATGGAATAGAACTTTACAGCCCATGTTTAATTATTTGCATCGGCTTAATTTCCAAGGGGCTTTGATCGTTGGGTAACCTTGGCTGTGCTGCCGTGAGACACTAGAGACTGTAGGTTCTCTCCTTTTATGCAGAGATTTCTCGCGTCTTATCATTTTGCTTGGGACATCTATGTCTGTAGGGACTTGCCCAGCAATGCCTTTGTATTTCATAGACAAGTATATGTAGGTCCAGAGTATTGGTCACATAGGGTTGTGCCTTTATCTTCACATGTGTATGGATCTATTTTCACACCCCGTGGTATGATTTTTTGCTCGATTTTGGATCTACCATTGTCTACTGTCGATGGCCATGCTTCCTCGGAGAAGGACATTCATTCCCTAGCTAGGGCCACGTTGGTAGTGTCGCGTGGAGCTTCTTACAGTTTTAACACTTGTTTTACAATATCTTAGGCTGCGTTGTCACTGGTGATCATTTGGGCTTATTTTTGATGCCTTATGGCTGAAAAGCATTGTAGCTGGCTGAAAAAAACACAGCTGATAAAGGCTTATTTAGCATAATTAAATTTAAAAAAAATTAAAAAATATAAAAAATATGTTAGCTCATTACATATAATACAAACAAATACGGGAAAAAAAAGAACCGGCAAAAAAGCTCAACAAAAAGCCAAAAGTTCAGAAAAAGACGAAATTTATGAATAGTGAAAAATAAACCGGAAGCTAAAAGCTGAAGCCTAACCGATCATGTGTCCATCCGTGAAAAGAAAAAAAAAAGAAAACTGTATGTGTGATACTGTACCTTTGTTGCATGGAGTATGAGACTTGGTGCAACCTAGCACAGCACAAACCGGCAAATCTTGCTTAACCAAACGTTATTAGGGTAGGATATATAGTACTCTGTAGATGGGTAAGTGTGTGATGGATCATGGATGGGCACCTAGCTAACTATCTCGGTTTCACTATATTTGTTCACATATCACTGTGCACATAAACTAAGGAAGCATTAATCTAAGAAATACTTTATGAAAATGACTATACATACCCATATTAAACGCATACCACGAGCACTTAATCTTTTTTGAAGTCTTTTCAAAGCATATAAGTAGGGTAGAAAAAAATTACAACTATACTTTAAATTTTCTCCATAGATAAATATGTTGAAATAGATATTTTTAAGGCCATAAACAAATATAGGGAAACGGAGAGAGTAGCTTGATAAATCAAAACCGGTGAGCTTGCAACTCTCTACCAAAGGTCAAGAAAATAGTTGAGTGGTAATGGCAGGTTCGGCCGGGTTGAAGCTTTGGCTTATCACTTTCTGCTAAAGTAACTAGCTTTTAAACGATGCGTTTTTTTAGATGAGGTCTACAGGTAGATTGTGGTAGACAATACACTAAGTTCAGATATACCGGTTAAAATCATATATAATTATTTTCTCTGCGCGCTATCTCTCACGAATATTTAGAATTCAAAACCATAACCTAGGACAATCCGCCAAATGTTGTTGGTGAAACGGGCAAGAAGATGAAGGGAGGGCGGAGAGAGAGGGAGAGAGAGCGTCGCGGGACCGCGGCACATGCGAGCGCGCGCGCAAGCGGACATGAAGCCACACATGCGTACAGGGCGAGAGAGAGTGAATGATTTTGCCCCCAAACCGATCGATCGATCGATCCATCCATCCACCAATGCCCACTGACCGTGAAATGAAAATGACCAGATGCCATTCAGTTGTTATAAGCACTGCTCTAGACTTTTGTTCTAGTGGACTTCCCTGCTTGATTAGCAGCTTGGGTCTTGTGTTTTTTGACACGCCGGGACCTACTGAAATTGTTTGCATCTTTGATGCCTGTAACTAGTAATAGACTGCATGCCTGCCCTTCCTTTCTACAGTGGAATATTGGAGTCCCTTTCCCTTTCTTTGGTTCGTCCAGTTATTTTCCTCCACAGTGTGTGTGTGTGTAGTGTCGGCTTTCGCCCCACCCCAATCATGCTGCTCCTACTGTCTCACACTACTGTACTACTGGAAACCCAGAAGCAGACTAATTACACCCTTGGAAGGCAAGGGAATAATACTAATCATTCATAGGAATCCATCAACATTAACTTTCACATCTCCAGAACAGAATCCAGATGCAGAAAAGGTGCGAGGAGCCAAAAGCAACGGTTCCTGTCACGCGCGCTCTGCCTCGGCCTCGGCCTCTGCCCATCTTGTTTTTCTAATCGACGGCACGAACACAAGCCCAGGCCAGCTCTGGAAAAAAAGAAAAGATCATCTTTATTATTTCATCAGATCAGCGTGTCCTTGGGATCAAAGCCTCCCCAAATGATTATCATGGCAATCTTTTATTAGCGATATGACCTAGAGACAATAATAAAGATGATTGTATCACTTTTGTATTTACGATTTTTTGAATAATATGTTATTTCGTTTCTCGAATAAATATCTTTCATTTTGATTAACAAGTATGCGACTTAATCGTGAAACTCTTTATTCATATTTTGACGTTATTCTAAACTATCCTTGATCTTATGTCATTATATATGACAATTATGATCTAGATCAACACATGTATTGATTGATGACCATGTTTCACGGAACATAGATATAGGGATGTCAAGTCAATAATGTGGACACATGTTAGAGAACATGATGTTGAATTGACCTACTATGAAACACTACAGGAATTGTTATAGCTACCATGAGACACTGCAAGAATTATTATATTCTTAAGTGACATTAGTTGGTCTTATACATAATGTATATAGGATCCTTAAACCTAAAATCATCACAATTTGCTACATGTGTAATAGTTTACTTAGGGGGTTGCCAAATACTACTTCGTAACTGAGTGATCATAAAGATACCTTTCGGATTTACTATAAAAATACAGATGAATATAATCGATCAAGATGGAATTTGCCTCTCCTATATAACGGGAGAGGTTTTACAAACAATATACAATAATTAAAATATTGGGATCACCATGGCCAAAGGAGGTACTTGTCTTGTTCTTGCTACTCAGGGAATGTCTCGGGCGCGTTCTCGAAGTTGTTTGGCGTGGCGTCGTCTAATCGATAATGCAAATAAGAGCTAAATAAATTTAAACAGATACAAAACTTAAATATTTTTGTATATTCAGAATGATCATGATTTTAGAAGAATTTATAAATAAAGATCACTAAATTTGGAATTCGTATGCAAAAGCTATAAGCGTTTGAGTTTTGGCTAGGTTTCTATTGTCTCTTTTTGACTGATACCGCACTCTTTTCCGACTGCTATAGTGCTCTTTCGACTTCTAATACTCTTTGGCTGCTACATCTTTTCGACTTCTCACACTCTTCGACCGCTACAGTGCTCTTTATGAATTCTAACATTTTTCGGCTGCTACAGTGCTCCTTACGACTTCTAACATTCCTTGGCTGCTACAGTGCTCTTTACGACTTCTAACACTCGTCGGCTGCTACAGTGTTGTTTATGACTTTAACACTCGTCGGCTGCTACAGTGCTCTTTATGACTTCTAACACTCAGCTATTACAGTGCTCCTTATGACTTCTAACACTCTTCAGCCCTATAGTGTTCTTTATGACTTCTAACACTCTTCATCTGCTACAGTGCTCTTTACGACTTCCGACACTTCTCAGCTGCTACAGTACTATTTACGACTACTCACACCCTTTGGTGCTATGGTGTTATTTATGACTTCTAGCACTCTTCAACTGCTACAATACTTTTGTTCACTCGACCACTTCAGTACTCCTATCTCTCGAGAGAGCCACGACTCATTGCCGTCGAGGGACTCCTTGACGGATGGGGTGTGAGCCAAAATGGAGCCGAGACCTCGACCCGCATGCCTAGGCGAAGTATTGAGGCCCGACTTGGAGGATAGGGCAGTTGGCGATGAGGTCCTGTAGCGACGGAGGCAGGGGAATGGCAGTACGGGGCTATGAGCTACTAGGGCTTGATTCAGTGCTAGAGGAGCTTCCATTAGGGAAGAGGAACTCATTGAAGGTGATGACGGTACTTGAGGAGTGGAGGAGGCTAGCATCGGAGACCTTGTCGACGACGAAGAGGTCCGTGTCGACAGTGAATTCCAGCAATAGTGAAGATACAAAAATGTGCCCATGAGCTTGATGCATGCATCTAGAGGTATGGACGAATGGAATCGAGGTACAGCTCACTGGAGAGAGAGAGAGAGAGAGGAAGACTTATGATGGCGTCCTGGTCAGAGATAAAGAAGAAAGTCTAGCCCGAGTGGTCCATTGCACGAAAGGTCAATTAAAATGAGTATGATGCTTAAGGGAGAGGCAAGACCTATTGTGACGGAGTTGGGGACGTGTCAGACCCGGATCTTTCAATCCGAATCTACTGTGTTTTATGGCACTAATCCCTGGATCAGTAGTTAGTGCACACAGGTACATAGCTGGATCATGTCATACATCGCATAGTAATATTACAGAAGTTGAAATACACCACATCGGGTGACAGTTTACAAAAGGCCGCTTTGGCCAAATATCATCATTACAGTCATACAGCGGAAACAGTAGCAAAAGTAAGCCCAAATCCACAGGCAAGCGACTGGAAGGGTAATGTGTGCAATATATATTACCGGGATTCCGGAATATACGTGCACACAAAGCCATCTGGTCTACTTGTCCATGGCTAGCAAAACGAAGCCTACGTCCTAATCTCCTTCGTTGGATCTTCCTTCAGTGGCAGGGGTGTCTTCGTAAGCATAGTGATCCTGCGATCCTGTTTCTGTATTGTGTCGCAAAAGCGAGCGTGAGCACTCCAACCCCGTGCTCCGCGAGTCAACACACAGTATGCAATAGATAGTATGCAAGTCTTAACAATGGAAGGTTCAGGTTATTTTGTTTTGCCAAAACTGCATTGAAATATTATACTAAAAATCCTATGACCTGGCAGATTTTAAATGACTTAGTATGATGCCTAGAGCTAAATTTAATATTGACCCAAATTCCATCCACCGTTACATGGAATCTGCACCATATAACATTCTTCAGTGTTATAGCCACTTACCGTACCACTGGGACGACACCCAGGAAAACTCAAATTAGGGCGATCCTTTGCCCTACCAGTTCCCATTCCCATTTTCAAACATTTTGAAACAGAACTATATCTAGTTAAGCTCCCATGTCCGCCCTTGACCGTGGGCACGGCTATTCGAATAGTTTTGACTCTGCAGAGTTTGTACACTTTCACCACAAGAGACAATCAACCCATTGCCCCACACGATTCCTTAGAAGTGTGGTTGAGCAGATCATCACAGTGACTTTTCAAAGTATCTAGTCCCTTTTCTCATCTCACTTTATGGGCTTCTCCCACTTGCGGTGGGTCCCATCTATGCGCGGGATGTTCCCCACAGCCACTAACGCAGCCGGGCTCCACTCCCCGCAACGTTAGGACAGCTGGGCAAACTTCACCCTCCACTGGTGTCCCTTCAGGCCCCCTTGCCATAGCTTAACACTTCTATCCTCTACCGGTGAGATGAGTCCGGGGTTTCGATAAGTCTACTTAGCCAAGTTGTATTTTACAGACTTGTGGTTGTACTGTTTTACATGGGTTGACAAGACAAGATTCGGTCCTTAGTGGTATCTGGGCGGTTCTACCACAAACCACACTCTCGTGCACACCTGCACCATACCCCCGAACCATCCGCCCAGGTAATTAAGCAATTCGAGGTTTTTGGGAATATAAAATAACTATATCCAACATACACCAGTCATTACCACCATGACTGCCCAACTAATTTTTCTCAGGATTAAAAGTGATGCTTGGGCGCTTTCGCGCCCATGAGAATCTAAACAATGCTAAGCATGGTATATAATTACAGACTTACTTTCGAAAGGTTACTAATATAAATTTTTGCTAGGGCGACAAGGTTCACACATTCAAATATTCCAAATGAAGGATAATATTATTCAATGTAAACCGTAGGCATATAACTAGGAGATTAAACTAAACATGTATTTGCATATAAAGTAACAGCATGCAATTTGATAATTTAAACCAAAGTAATTTGCAGAAAATGTAGGTTCGAAATAATCAAAGTATTGACTCGCCTTGGTCACAGGGGGTGTTTTCTGGATTGTCTGAAGCTTCTAGTGCCGCTGTCTCTGCCTCCTCCTCTTGTGCTTCGTAAACTATTTTTAACGCGCGCGAAAATTTGGATAAAAAGGAAAAAGGCAATCAACAAACCAATAAACATTCACCAAAAGACCCAAATAAATTCAATACCAATTTTCTAGTTTCATTTGTTTTGGTGCTATTGTAATCCCATTTTGAGTAACTAAAGTTCAATCAAACTCATTTTAACATTCTGCATTCCATAATTTTATTTCGATGTCATGATCTGGGTTAGTGATAATATCTAATAGCCTATCTTGCTAACGGTTGATTTCTATACCCTTTAATTGATGGGTCATTATTTCATGTGACATTCTCCCCTAGTCACACTATTACTAAATCCTCTCTTTTGACAAGAAGCTAGAATAACTACTCATGCTACATCCATATCCAAGTGCTACCTTCTAACACATGATATATATCCATACTCAAGAGTCCCTAAATACCCTAAGTTGCAATCTGTAAAGATTAATACTCAAGGTCTAAATACAAGATCTTTGCTATTTCATGTGCCATTTTAATTTATGTTTAATCATTCATTCTATTTATTTGCTAAAGGTTTAAACAAAGTTATTTATTATCCAAGATCATATGTGCACACATGGATACTCACTGTCGGCTGGATCCTCTGATGCACAGCAAAATAGCAAAAATTAAACACCCAAAAATAAAACCACCCGGCGCGGTGGAGCGGGCTCGAACGCGCGCTGCCTGGGCGTGTTCTAGCACCGACGCTGATAGCCAGGAGAACCTCTCAATCGTTGCTTACTTATCCAGGCGACTATTACCTTTTGAGGTACGTACTAGCAGAGGCTGGGCAGAGAGAGCCGGAACAGGGGAAGGCTTCGGCGATGGGCTCGTCGGCGTGGAGGGACCGGGGAGGCTCGGGTGGCGGGCAAAATGGAACCCTTGCATCCTCGTGAAGATGATGGAGTTGGCGGCGACGGTCGGGAGTCACCGGAGTAGGGCCGGCGGCGTGCGGTGGCGGTGGCCCAAGGAGGAGGTCGTCGCCGGTGAGCTACAGGGCCGGAGAGGCTCGGTCGACCTCACGGTTGACTTCACGACGTCACGGAGAGGGTGTGGATGTCAGGAATCGACAAATGGTGGTGCGGTTAGGGAGATGGCTCGGCGGCCGGACTTGAGGAAGAGAGGGGATTCCGGCGAGGAGAAGGGAAGGGAAGCCAATTGCTCTGGGGGAAAGTAAAAGGGAGGTGCGAGGAAGGGTTTGGTGAACTCGGCTGCCTTTGTAGTTGCGCGGTTGGAGCTGGCACCGGGAGACCCACCTGCACAGTCCCCTCGGCAAGCAGCGGAGGTGCAGAGAAGGGCATGATGCCGCTGTGCCGCTCGAGGGAGGGCAGGGGACTCGATCCATCCTCCTGGAGGGACGTCTCAGGCAACGCGGGGAGGAAAAAGAGAGCCGGCGGCAGTGCGGTGAAGAAAAAGAGAGCGGGGCAGAGTTCTTGACGCGGCCGACCAATGGGGAGAGGCGACGTTGTCCAGCGTTTCCGAGGTGAGGCGGAGAAAAGGAGGCGCGAAGGAAGGGGACGACGTGGAGACAGCTCAGCCGCGCAACGGAAAGAGAGAAGGGATGAAAAAAAAAATTCCGCTGGGAGGGGGCGCTTCGGGCAGAAAGAGTGGATGGCGGCCGCGCTGAGAGAAGGGGCGAGCGGGGAGTTGGGCTGGGCGCTGGCCCGGTCTGGATCCCCCTTCTCTATTTCTTTTTTTTATTATTATTACTATTATCAACACTTGTGCATGGATGTATACACATATACTTAGGGATGTATTTGGTGGTAAATATACATTCTTTTTATTCCCTCTTTACTGGTTTATTTGTTGGGTACATTTATGAATATATATATATATATATATATATATATATATATATATATATATATATATATATATATATATATATATATATATATATATATATATATATATATATGTTCATAAATGTTGACCTTCCTAATTGCTTGCTCCTTGCTATTCATACCCTTATCTTTGTAGATGACATTTTATGCTTAATTAAAATTCTCTCCTTATATTTTATGGATCATCTTTTCAGATTCTTAATTTAGATTTTTAAATCTCTACTATTCAAACACATATGCTTCTTTTTGGATCCTTTTAACTCTTAAATCCTTTTACCCAATTTTTAGGAAAACATTCTAACCCCAAATGCAAATGGAAATACATTGCAACATTAATTCAAAAGCTTTACATAATTCTGATTTAATTTCCAGGATGTTACAGGATGAGAGGAGTTCACCAGAGTTGCTAGAACACGGTGGCGTGCTCACCGGCGTCGTGCATGACTTCAGTTTCTCGGTGCTTCAGTGAGCAAGGTGCTCAAGAAACACGCACAAGAGACCGAGGAGCAAGCCGAAGAGCAAAGGCGCGGTGGGGGAGGCTTTGTATGTACGAATGGTTGAGGGCAAAGTGTGAGTTCTCATGAACGCAGCAGAATGACGTGCTCGATTTCTCACCGTGGAACGCGAGGTGCAGAAGAAGACAAAGGGGAAGAGGTGTGTCACGTCGAGGAGATGGGTAGACGGGGGTTGGCAGTAGGAGAGAGGAACTGTGGGCGCAGCGTCAGAAACCAGGGGCAACACAACCATGGCAAAGCTGGCACGGAAGATGATCCCTACCAGCCGGCCCGACACGTTAGCGAGCAAAGAGAGGCAGTGGCAGAGCAGGGAGGAGGAGGTGATAGCTCACGACAGGGGATGGCGCAAGGCTGATATTCGTGGAGCACAGGCAGAGGCACGGGAATCACATGGTTGGGCGCTAGATTAGATAGGAAGGGAGGGAAGAGAGATAAGCGAGGAAGATGGAAGAAATAAAGGAAGAAAGGATTGGGTGGGACCACCTAGTAGAGAGAGGTGGACGAGAGAAGAAAAGATAGCTGGCAAAAGGAGCATTTTTCACTTTTTGATATTTAATACTGAATTTCAATTTGAATCCTGTATCTAAACTCAAATTTAAAATTTTGGTCCTAAATAGTTAGAGGCAATATTTTTATGATTTTGCTTTTATATTTTACTTTAATTCCTTTTTATAACTAATTTCAGTTTTAATTTATGTTCAATTTGATAATTTCAGAACATGCTTCAATTTTTATTTTCAGTGTCATGATTATACTGGGGAGTCTTTGAGTCGATTTCCACCATAAAATTTCTCATACAAACTTTTGATCTTCTTTTTAGTTTTTACAACTTGAACTCAATTTTTAAATTGCATTACATGCACTTTTGACTTTTGAAAATCAAAATTTTCAAAGAAACTCTAATAAAGAGCCAAGGAAACAAAATGCATTAAAGAAGTTTATTTTTTTCATTTTTGCATGCCCTAGAATTTAGGATGTTCATATCTTTGATGTTATGTCATTATATAAGACACTTATGATTTATAGATCAACACATGTATTGATTGATGATAATGTTTCACGGATTATGGATATGGGGATATCAAATCAATAATGTGAATATATGTTAAAGAATATGGTGTTGGATTGACCCACCAGAAGATATTACGGAAATTATTATATTCTTAAATGTCATCAGTTGGTCTCATACATAACGTATGTATAATACTTAGACCTAAGATCATCACAATTTGCTACATGTGTAATAGTTTACTTAGGGGTTACTAAACACTACTTCATAACTGGGTGATCACAAAGGTAGCTTTTGGGTTTACTATAAAACATGCGAAAGAATATGAGCAATCAAAGATGGAATTTGCCCCTCCTATATAACAGGAGAGATATCTCTAAGCCCCTTGATGTGGTTGAATTAAGGAAGTGCATGACCATGTCGAATGTGGTTGAGAAGTCAATCACAACTGAGTAATCTATTGCTGGTTCGAGTAAAAAAATCGAGCTATCATAGGATGTGTTCGATCTAGTATCATGAGGCAAATAGATTGGTATATAAGCACTATATAGGTTCGTTCGATAGAATCTTTATGCATATCTGGGAGTTGTTATGTTTTACTAGAGACTGCTACTGACTTGTGGAGCGGAAATGAGTTTTTGGCCCATGGGCAAATATATGAATCTATAGGATCACACACTTAACGGGTTGGAACGATAAGGGTTCAGATGATAGACTCCAAATGAGATAGGATCTCTACTCGTATTGGATAAAGATCTAGCCTGATGCTTTTTGAGTTGGATACAATATCTGATTGTATCGGATAAGAATTCGATTGGAAACTATATAAAGGAAGGTGCAGGGGCTGAGGGAGGTATCCAGAGACACACCCATCAAAACCCTAGCCGCCACCTCTCATAACTCCTGCCATGCACACTGGTGCTAGCACACCAATGCACGACGTTTCATTCCTAGACGTGTGGACCTCGGTAGATGTGCTGCTGTGACTGTGGCGTTGATCGGGACGATCATGAGGAGGAGACGGTTGGGCAGAGGATGATCAACTATTTCCATTACACCGATGCGCGCTTCATTGAACCGACCGCTTCAACTTTTCTTTCGCTGTACTGCACATTTAGTGGTAACGATCTATGACCATTTATTCGCATAGCTTTTTAATTTACATAGTAGAAAATTTTAGCCTACGTTAATGTAGTCTACCTGTATCCTAACATCTTTAATCCCAAGCAATGGCTGGCTATGGGGGCACTACTGCTTTATCCATTTGCAATGGTTTAGGTCAACTTCCAGATCTCTGCAGTTAGTTGATGCACATCACACGCGATCGAGATGGCAAGGACAGGTCTCCCTCTGTATTCCCTTCCCTGACACACACCAGCTTGTCTAGATCTGTTTGATCTTTGCTTCCTTTACAAGTGGAAGTGGATGGGAGTAGTTGCTCTTCTGCACAAGGGGAGGGGAGCCACGCCAGCTAGCTCAGACTAGCAATGGCATCTCAGGCTCAGGTCCTGTGCGGTTGTGCCAAGACATGGCTAGGCCATCGCATCGCCTTCCCTGGGTCAGGGTGGTTGGTGTATCAAGCAAACTAGCCTCATAGGCGCGGTGTCACGCCGTGCCAACCACCGTGTATACCGAAGTAAAAGAGACGATAATTCGTGAGGAGCTTTTTAAAAAAAATCGAGGGCACATGTGTATTTTCGAAAAAGCCAAAGATCTTTTTCGTAAAAAATCGAGGGCATGTACGTAACTAAACGAGGACCCGTACGTAATTTAGCAAACCGCGGGGCGCTATCATGCAAAGTATACAAAATTTCAGTGAAGTGGAGGCGCGTTTTCAAAAAAAAATTAAAAAAACTGCCAGGGACGTTTTCGCGAGAAATAAGGATCTTTACGTAATTTCGGAAAAATACAGGGACTTTTTCGCAAAAAAACGGCCGAGGTGACGTGGTGGGCTCTCCGCGCGCGGACTCCCCCGGGCGTAATAGGGGGAGTATGCAAGTTTGTTTCATCTGCTTGCTCCTCGTACCTCGCGCTCATTGCTTATCAGACCCAGACATGAGACATCCTCCTTGCTTGCTTGAGTACTCACTCGATGCAGCACTGGACGGTCAGTCACACCACCATGTCTAACTGTGTAGCCGCTTGCATACCTCCACTAGTACAGTACAGCAGCTTTTATCTTATCATTCATTCACTGAAAATATTCATATCCCCATGGCCATGGCCATGGTACATTGGTACACCCCAGAAGAAACTACCGGCCGGTTACTACCTGCAGCTGCGGGGACAGTGTCTGGTGAATGGCAAGGACAATCAGAGATGCCTGGGCTGTGGTTACCCGTTGATTTCCTCCTCTTCTCATCTCCATTAATTTCATCTCTCGAGTCTGATGGACACAGCAGATTTTCCCCACTCCACACATGTTGTCACAGGCTGGCTTAGAAGATTTGACAGTGGCATTTGAGCCTTCCAGAGAGAGAGAGAGAGAGAGAGAGAGAGAGCTCATTTCCTTTCTTTCCCTTCCAACTGAGTGACCCACCATTCTTTCTGCGCTCTCCTACGCCTGTTCCAAATAGACGTGGTTTTGGATGAGATGGTGTGATTAGCTTTTTCTGATGTATTAAATTAAAGAAAAAAATAAAAAACACAACTATACTTTCACATATAATACAAAGAAAAAAATCACGTTAAAAAACTAATACATTTCGAATTACTTTTGCCTTCCGAAAGATAGAATCCATCATTATTATTTAGAACGAGGCCTTAGCTCACAGGGACTGTATGCATGCATCTTTCATATTCATATGCTGCTGCCTGTAGGGCTGTGCAAAAAAAAACCACACCGAAAAAACCGTACCGAAAAAACCGAACCGGTCAACTCGGTTTGACCAGTTTTCGGTATTCAGTAGCTAGAAAAGGGGTATTTGAATGATTCGGTTTTTTCGGTAAAAACCGAGGGAAAACCGAAAAAACCGAACAAACCGAAAAGCCCACAGCAAGCCAGCAACCATCCGGTCTCGGCGGCCCACCAGCAGTCCAGGTCCACGCACAGGCACGCACCGGCCCGGCCCGACGCACGCGCGGCAGACGGCACGACATAACCTAACCCTAGCGCTGCGCCTGCGCCGCTGCGCGGATGCCAGATCGAGTGAGGACTGAGGAGTGACCGACCGGTGACCGCGGCGACGCGACGCCCCTCGCCAAATCCGCTTCCGCTAATCCTCTCGAACCCTAGCCAGATCCCAGAACCGAGCTCCTCGTCGCCTCGTCGCCGTCGGTCGGCTTGCCAGATCCGCTGGCGGTGCTCCCCCCCCCCCCCCCCCCCCCCGTGCTCCGCGCCTCCGCCTCCTTCAGGCTCCGGTGCTCCCGCCTCCGCGGCCGCGCCTCCGCCTCCTTCGGGCTCCGGTGCTCCGGCCTCCGCGTCCGCGCCTCCGCCTCCTTCGCCCTCCGGTGCTCCGCGTCCGCGACTCCGCGCCTCCGTCTCCTTCAGTGCTCCGGTGCTCCGTGCCTCCGCCTCTCTCTCCCAAGACGCCGGCGCGGCAGCGCCAAGCCCCCGCGTGGAGTTCTCCCTCTAGCTTTCTACAGAGTCAACTGGATCTTGCGAAGTAAGTCTTTTCTAGCATTCTCTCTGTTTCATTAATTGCCTAATTGGTAGTTTGGTACTTTGGTAGATTGCTAGTCTGTACTCTGTTGTGACTTGTGATTTGTGAAGTAGGATCTTGCGAAGTTGTAAGAACTTGTGAGCACTAAGTTGAAATGTTGTTGCATTTGCATACTTGCCACTGCCACCTAGGAGTGTAGCTTGACTAGCTTCGGAGCTTCCTCTGTCCAGTACTCCAGTGGACAATTTAGATTTTAGGGTTGTTGCATTTGCATACTTGCCACTGCCACAGTGCCACCTAGGGGTGTAGCTTCCTCTGTCCACTTGTTCAGTACTGGACAATTTAGAGATCTTGCGAAGTTTTGAGTTGTGACAAAATCACTCACGGTTAATTTGTAAATATTGCAAATATTTGCGAAGTTGTGTAACTTCCTCTGTCCAGTACTGAACAATTTAGTGATCTTGCATTTTTGGTTAATGGTTAATTTGTAAATATTGCACACTCGCACTGAATACTGATGCTATTTGCTATGATTGGTTCATTGCTGATTGCTGTCGGCTGTAATCAGTGCATTCAGATTTCAGCCATTCACAGATTCACTGCCGTCTGCCCGTCTGCCACTGCTATTAGCATATTCTGAATTCTGATTGTTTGATACTTTGAGTCTTTGATTGTAGAATCGAGAATTAATGTTTAGCAATTCGTGTAAAGTTTGGTAAAATTGATATTAACCGATACTGTACCGAAATAAAATGGTATTTACCAATACCACACCGTATTCTGAAAAATACCATATTTCCCGAAATACTAAAACCGTATTTACCGAACCGTATAAACCGAAAGAACAGTCCTAGCTGCCTGTTGCTATTGGGGCACACGATCATGTGCTGCCCGCCCGCCCGCCTGCATGTGACACTCTTTTAGTCAAACCTTGGGAGTCCAGGTTTTCTGCAATGCTGCCTGCCTCCAACACTTCTTATTATGGGTGTATATGATATGAGTAATCAGGAAGAAGATTGCTCCCTAAATCCCCGGTCATATGTGACTCCCGAGTTGACATCATATCAGTAATAAATATTATACTAGGATACTCCATAGATCATAGCTGCTTAGGCATAGCATCTATATATCACGAGGCTAGTTTATATTACTTTTTCGCTCTTGGTTTTAGCTTATCAATAGGAATAGTTTATACAGAGAGACACTCGTATGCAATTTTGCTCAATATAAATAAGGGAGTTGTTAGCATCGGACGTCCGATCCAGGCGCTAGTATCGTACTGTCTGATTGAAACATTTTACGACAACTATTGCAATGTTATCATACAATATGTGCAATAAAAAAAGCCTACAATATATGCAACATTATCATACAAAGCTTGCAACATTTTTGTAATAAAGATGTAACAACCGAAAAATCAGCAACAAATTGAGAAGGGGCTGCAACAATCGTACCACATTAGAGAAAAGGGTTGCAACAAAATCAAAAAAATGCATGCAACAATAAAATCGTACAAAAATGAAACACATAGGCTGCGAGGTTGCAACATTTTGATTGCACTTGTATAGCAAACTATGTGAATATCTACAATAATCTAGCAAACGCCTGCAACAAAAAATGCATTCTGAAAAGCCCCAAAGTTCAAAATTCAAAAATTTGTGAATTTTTGCTGCATTTTTGAGTGATTTTTGAAAACTTTCCTTTTTGGGAAAGTTTTCCCCGCCGCCGCTTTCCCTTTTCGGCCTGGCGCCTTCTCCCTCGCGTTGGTGCCTTCCCCTTTCCCGCCTCCTCTCCTCCCCGGCGCCTCCCGCTCTTCTCTCGCGTTGGCGCCGCCCCGATTCCGCCTTTCCCCGCGCCCAGCGCCTCCCTCCGCGCCCTTCGCCCGTTGGCGCCCCGGCCCCTTTCCGCCTTTGCCTCGCGCACGCGCGGAGCGCTGCGCGCTGCGCCTCGCACCGCCTCCTCGCGCGCGCGGACAGCGCCGCCCCGGATCCCCTCCTCGCGCCCGCGCCACCCCGACCACCACGGTCCGAAACCGTGGGCGCTCCCGCGCCACGCGTCGCCGCTCCTCTGCGCCTGGCCCCGCCTGGCAGCGGCCGCCCTCTCTCTCTCCCGCGCGCGGACGCCCTCCGCTCGCCGCTCCTCGCTCCTGCCCCGCCGCGCTGTCCCGACCGCCGCAGAGTCTCCGCGCCACGCGTCGCCCAGCTCCTGCGGCCGACCCCACCTGCCAGTCTCCGCCTGTCCCCTCCATCCCGCGCGGACGCACTCCCCTCCCATGCCGCAGCGCCACCTCCGCCCGTACTGTCACCTCGCCATTACGGCCGCTCGGCGCCCGGTCACCGCCCTGTCTCGCGGAGGAGACGCTTCCCCAACTGCCCCCGTCACTCGGGATGACTCGGCGCCCCCGCCCGTTGCCTTCTCCCCGAAGGACTCCCTCTCCCCGCCCGGGGTATAAAACCCCCCTTCCGGCTCCCACTCCCTCCTTTGCTTCCCGAGCACCCCCAGCGCCCCCATTCGCTCCCCACTGCTCCCAGCCACCTCCCAGAGCCGCCGATTGGAGCCCCATTGCCCGAGGCTCCGCCGTCGTCTTCCCCTGCGCCGGCGACCCCGTAAAGCGGATTTTCCGCTCCCCTCCCCCATTCCCCAATTACTTTCGCCCTGAGCTCCTCCTCGGTGAGCTGATCACGCTGGTACCTTTGTTTGGCCAGGTACTCGCCCGTGGAGCGCCGTCACCGCAGCTCCTCCGCCGACCGAACCAGCTCCCCGTGGCCAGCTCTCCTCGCCGTCTCCCAGCTCCTGCCGCCACTCCCAATGTGAGCTCCATGACCCCCTCTCTGTGTAGCCGCAGCCGTTTGGGCTATCTCGCCGCCGGCGGCCTCTCTCGCCGCTTGGGCCCCGAATCCTCCCCTTCTGCTCCCCATCTTCTCCGTTGTTCCCCTCGCCTCCCCAGTGCCCAAAATGGGTTCCCCGTGTCAAGAAGCATCCAGTGGAGCCCTCCTCGGCCCCCGGAGGCCTTCGCAGTCGCCGGAGCGCCGCAGCTCCGCCGCCCCCGCTTCTCTGTCGCCCCCACCCGGCTGGAGGTTGACGACGACGACGTGGCCTCCTCCCCTCCGTCGATCTCGTCCCGCGCCATTTAACGGAAGCCGCCCGATCCCTCGTACTGCTTCGCCGCTGTCCCGTCCCCTCCGCCGTCCGATCCTCGCCCGCTCCATCTGGACCCTCGGTCCACCCCGCATCCCCGCCGTTCGCGTCATCCACGCGTCGGCCATCGCCGCCCGGTGGACGCGCGCACTGCTGGGCCGAGCCCGCGGCCTGCTCCGCCGCTCCGCTCTCGCGCGTTTAAATCGCGGGCCGGGCCGCACTGTAGCAAAGCGGCCGGGCCGCACTGTTCACCCATTTTCCAGAGGATTTATTGATTTCTAAAATCCCAGAAAATCAAAATAAATCCTAGAAAATCACAGAAAATCCCAAAAATTCCCAAATTTCACCACTTTGCTCCAAATAATATTCCAGACCCATTGGTGACCTCCATTTCCACAGATCCATCCCAATTAAATTCCTAAAATTCCTCATTTGGAGATTTATGCATTTTACTCCTTTTTAAATAGTTTATTTTTCCTCGCTTGATTAGTCTCAAGCTGGATTTAATTTGTTTTGTATGTTTGCGCTAGTGTCGGAGTCTCCGGAAGTTCAGTTGCAGCCCCAGGAGCCAGGAGATTCTTCGTTCGAGCTAGCGGAAATCATTCGGATTGACGGCAAGTCCCAAATCCTTTGATCATGTTGTATCCCATAATGTTTAATTATGTTAATATGTTATTTGCATTGAGCTAGTTCTGAAATGTTAGTTTGAAATAAAATAAAATGTTTAGAATGACTTATTGTGTAGTTAATCCTACCACCGTTAAATGCCATGTTTAATTTGTTGCCGTGCCTTTGTAACCCTAGAATTGATTACTTGATAATCTAGACAAGTGTAGGATATTATTATCATCATGCAAAATCTTGCACTGATAAGGTTGTGGCTGTGGGCCAATAGAATTTGGAAAACCCGACTCTAAGGTAGGGTGGTATGGGACACCGTATCTTAGAGCGGAGAGTGCCGGCGTGCACAAGGTAGGGTAAGGAGTGGGGAGACGCGAGACGGTCTTCGCCCATCTTTACCCTAGGGTTTGGAGAAGGGTAAGGGTGAGTGGGAAATCGCGAGACGGTCTACGCCCACCGCTTACCTTAGGTTGGGTCGCGTGCCTGGCGAGGTTGCGGACCATGTGAAAATATAAGGACTGAAACCCTTATGCTGAGCAAATGTCATAGAACCACAGGAGTTGACTTGTCAACACTTGTCTAGTAGCTGCTCAACTCGATTGAAACTCTACAGGAGGTTTAGCAGTGAAGTTAGGTAAGCCGTGTTTGGGTGCCTAACAACGGTAGAGTTCACTCGAAGCGGACACCGTCTTTTCTTGTGTGTGTGTGTGAGAGAGAGAGAGAGCCAGACCCGAGTGAATTCTACCGGGTAGAGCCTATATAAAGAGTTGAGCAGTGAAACGACCTGGCTTTCTTAACTCTTTAGCGGGAGTTAAGGGATCGTGTGGGTAAAGCTGAGCAAACTCTGCAGAGTCAAACAAATGGTATTCGAATACGCCGTGCTCCCGGTTATTGGAGCTGTGACACTTGGGTGATTCCAGTAGCAAAGCTTAAGTAGTTTTGTAAACGTTTAACTTATTTAGGTTGGTTAATGAACTCTTGTGGAAAACCCCTGAGATCTTAAGAAGTAAGTTTTGAGTCCGTCTTATTAAAATGATTGCAAATAAAATTGCATCCACCCAATGTAATAAACCAAATATACACCCTTCCTTTGATTTTCCGTGCATATAGTAAGTTAAGATCCCTTTGGGATTTGCTGAGCCGGTTGATTGGCTCACGGCTTGCTAAATCTAATCTTTAGAGGATCAAGACGAAGGAGAAGGTCTCCCCGTTGAAGAAGTCCCGGAGGATCTTTTCTTCGACGAGGACCCTTGGCTGTAGGTCTTCGCCGCGCTCAAGCGGATTCTGGAAGTCTTTTGTAATGTAAATATACTTTGGGCTTGCACGCCCCGCTGTGAAAACTGGATGTTAATCCTTATGTCAATTATATGCTGGACTTTGGTTGTAAGCATGCAATGGTATACTCTTGCGCGACGTTCCATAACTGTTCATGCGTGAATAGTTGCGGAATGCCGTGTCCGTACGCGCCCCTGGAAACGGGGGCGTTACAAGAAGTGGTATCAGAGCAGGCTCCTTGACCGTAGGTTGAGACCTAAGGCAAACTAGGAAGCGATTTTATCGCAAAACTTAATTTAAGCCATAAAAACGGGTTACGAAAAATATAAGGTTTATTGCTATCTTTTTCCTCTCTTGTTGCTACCTTATCTGTCTTAAATTTATTTCTGCTTAAGATTTACATTTGCAAAAGTTTATTGTCTCGCTTGTCTAATTTCAAAATTTCGTTTCCGGCAGATGGTGCACTACGTTCTCTCCCGCCCTGACCGTATGGATGGATGGCCATACAAGCTTTGGGAGATGAGGAGGTACCTTGGTTCGAGGGAGCACTGCAGCCCAGTATTCCATGCAGTGAGCCGCACCCGTGGAGAGCAGCTCTACGAGTGGAAGGCATGGGTGGTCCTTACACCCCTGCCTGTCCGCCCCGACCAGGAGCGCAAGTTCATCGCCAGAAGGATGGACAAAGACGACGCAGTTCAGGACGCGGCCCAGAAGGCTGCGCTCTACTTGCGGGACTACTACAGCCTCGAGCTCTCCTACACTCCCTTCGACCTGGTGCCGCAGCAGCGTCGCGAGGGCCTGGCCGTGCCTCAGTTTGGTGAGGATGACGATCCCCGCCTCGCGGGCATCGCCGTCCTTTGGGCACAGCAGGTCGTTCGCTACGACAGCACAGTCGAGGAGTCCAGGAGGCTTCAGCGACAGCTCTGGAGGGCTCGCAAGCAGGTTCAGCAGCTCAGAGCCTCTCTCTGCCGCTTTGAGGAGATCGAGGCCGGCGAGGCCTCGGATCGTGGTGAGGCGCCGAGCGTCCAGTCCTCGTGCTCCACGGTGCAGTCTAGGCGCAGGCGCCGGCTGATGACCACGGTAGAGTATCGTGCCCGGTTCCGCCCGGCAGCCCCGCTTGCCCTCCCAGCACCAGGGGACGACGAGGAGTAGACGCTGTTCGTTAGCGTAGACATACCCTTTTGTAATAGCTGTACTTTTGTTATGTAATGCAAGTGCAAACTCGAACCCTAAGTGGTTTGCGTACCGCTTGCTTTATTGTAGAACTTATGTTAATTAATCCTTTATGTTGCTTGTCTAAATTATCAGTATTTCCTTCTGTGTGTTCAAAGCTTTCTCCTGTCCCCTTTCGTTCTTGTTCTTACCTTTGTTTCGCCCTATACTTACCTTGTAATCCGGTGTCTCACTTATCTATTCTTGCTTGCTAAAACCGCTGCAAAGCTAACCTCAAGTTCCCAATAAACAGATGGAGCCAGCAGAGCAGACGGGTCAGACCAGCGGGCAGGGTGCACCTGCCACCGACCAGAACACACTTGCCAAGGTTATTGAAATGTTAGAAAAGAATCGATATCAAGGAGAGCAGAATATCTTGAAAGTGTTAGATCAGCAAGCTCAGCTTCTCGAACAGATTGCAACCCGATCCCCCAGTTTTCCAAGTGGGAGTAATGCTCCTCGGGATGGTTCTCCAATTTCCACCCGATGGGCGGATTTTCTGAAGACACGTCCACCGGTCTTCTCCACCTCCGCTGACCCCATGATAGCTGAGGATTGGCTTGTGGACGTGGAGAGAAAGCTTCAAACAGCACGATGCGATGACAAAGAGAAGGTGTTGTACGCATCCCACCAGTTGCAGGGTGCTGCAGCTACGTGGTGGATCAACTACCAACGCACCCTACAGAACAGAGAAATTAGTTGGGAAGACTTCTCAAAGGCCTTCCGCAAGGCACACATACCAGATGGCGTCATGGAGGCTAAGCGTCGGGAGTTTCTTGCGCTTAAGTAAGGAGGACGCACCGTTATGGAGTACTTACATCAGTTCAACCATTTGTCCAGGTTTGCCCCAGAAGATGTTGACAGCAAAGACAAGAAGATGAATAGATTCAGGGCTGGATTACAACAGTCTCTGAAATTTCATATTTCAGCTCTGAAGTTCCAGGATTTACATGACATGGTGAACAGCTTAATCAACTCAGAAGAAGCTAGAGGAGAAATGGAGGACTATAGAAAGCGTAAGGCAGTACACAAATCTCAATCAGCTTCACATAATGCTCAACGAATCAGGACATCGGGATCGCCCTCATATCGATCCCAATCCTCCCGCCAGTTTGTGAGGTTACCGAGGACTCAGTCTGGCCAGTCACAGCAATACAACTCTCCTTTGCCACTAGCGCTCAAATGCCCCACCTGTGGTGGGAATCATCTTGCTAGTAACTGCCCAAAGAGATCCAATGCTTGTTTTCACTGCGGAGAAATTGGACACTATAGAGATCAATGTCCCCGGAAAAGCTTACCATCTGATGCCGCGAAGCTTCAAGTCCAGAATCAGCAACAGCAAGAGAACAAGACACAGTCAAGCCCTGGCACTCCCAAGGGAGGATATCTACAGATCAAAGCAGCTGGACCCCAATCTCCAGCCGGCACAGCCAATTTCACGTCAGTAGGCCGAGGCAGAGGCCGTACCAAACCCACCTTCTATGCGAGGGTGAACCATGTGTCGGCAGAGGACGCAGCAGGAGCTAGCGATATCATTGCTGGTATGTTTCCAATCAACTCCATACCTGCATTGATTTTGTTTGATCCCGGTGCAACACATTCTTTTGTTTCGAAGAGTTTTGCTTCAAGAAATCAATTGCCTTCTGTTGCATTACCAAGACCCTATGTGGTTGAGACCCCTGGGGTTAGAATGGAGTCCCACAATGGGTGTGCGGGACTCAGTATAAAAATCCAAGGGGTAGATTTTAGAGCAGATTTGTTGCAACTAGATATGACAGGATTAGATGCCATTTTGGGCATGAACTGGTTGGCCAAGAACAAAGGCAAGGTAGACTGTGAGATCAAGACGGTGTCATTGGTTAACTCTGAAGGGCAGAAAATAGTGGTGAAAACAGATCGGGAAGTGCTAAAAGATGCCAGAAAGCGTATGATTAACATGATAGCAGCCACACCTAATCAAGTACCAGTGGTACGAGAGTATCCAGATGTCTTTCCGGAAGAATTACCAGGAAGACCTCCTGACAGACAAGTGGAACTTGCTATTGAATTGGTACCTGGTACCAAGCCAATTGTCAAACATCAGTATAGAATGTCAGCTGTGAATTGAAAGAGTTGAAGAAGCAGTTGGATGAACTATTGGAAAAAGAATTCATTCGACCAAGTGTTTCACCTTGGTCAGCCCCAGTCTTATTTGTGAAAAAGAAGAATGGAGAATTAAGGATGTGTGTTGATTACCGAGGCTTGAATGCTGTCACCATCAAGAACAAGTATCCTCTCCCCAGAATTGATGACCTGTTTGACCAACTCAAGGGTGCCAAAGTGTTTTCCAAGATCGATCTGCGCTCAGGTTATCATCAGCTTAAAATCCGAGAGCAAGATCGAGAGAAGACTGCTTTCATCACCAGATATGGATTATTTGAGTTCACGGTCGTTCCCTTTGGTTTAACCAATGCGCCAGCTTATTTCATGAACCTTATGAATCTGGTGCACATGGACCAATTGGATCGATTTGTGATAGTCTTTATCGATGATATTCTGATATATTCCAAGAGTGAAGAAGAACACAAAGAACATTTGCACATGGTATTGACAAGATTAAGAGAACATCAACTATATGCAAAGTTTGACAAGTGCAGTTTTTGGCTAAAAGAAGTTGCTTTCTTGGGTCACATTATATCTGAAGATGGAGTGAAGGTCGATCCAGAAAAGATATCTGCAGTTATGGAATGGAAACAACCCAAGACCGTGACTGAAGTAAGGAGTTTCCTTGGATTGGCGGGCTATTATCGCCGATTCATTGAAGGCTTCTCGAAAATTTCTCGACCACTCACCCAACTATTGAAGAAGGACAAGCCATTCACATGGACAGATGCATGTGAAGAAGGTTTCCAGATGTTAAAGACCAAATTGACAACCACGCCCGTCTTGATTTTGCCTAATCCAGAAAAGGAATTCCAGGTTTATTGTGATGCTTCAAAGCAAGGTTTGGGATGTGTACTTATGCAAGACGGAAAGGTTGTCGCTTATGCCTCAAGACAGTTGAAGCCACATGAGGAGAATTATCCCACACACGATTTAGAACTAGCAACTGTAGTGCATGCACTAAAAATTTGGCGGCACTACCTACTGGGGAATCGATGTGAGATACTTTCTGATCACAAGAGCCTAAAGTACCTATTCACACAGCCAGAATTAAACATGAGGCAGCGCAGATGGCTGGAACTGATAAAGGATTATGATGTTGATCTTCAGTATCACCCGGGCAAGGCCAATGTAGTTGCCAACGCCCTTAGCCGCAAGGCTCGTCCAAGCAAAGCTAGCAAATCAGAGTATCCGCCAGAATTGCAAAGGGACATAATACGACTGAACTTGGTGATCACAGAACAGGGTGAAGAAACAGCATTAGAGATCCAACCACTACTGACAGATCAGATTAAAGCAGCGCAAGATGCAAATGAAGAGATTCAAAAACTGAAAAAGGACGTTGAAGAAGGAAATTCGTCAGAGTATGCGATAGACGAACATGGGATCCTTACCTTCCGTGGTCGCTATTGCATACCCGACAAGAAAGAGTTAAGGGAATTAATATTATCTGAAGCTCATTCGTCCCAATTCTCAATTCACCCCGGAGGTACTAAGATGTACCAAGACTTGAAGAAGAAATATTGGTGGAACCAGATGAAAAAGGAAGTGGCAGAATATGTGGCTAAATGTGATGTTTGCCAACAGATCAAGATAGATCACCAGAAGCCATCGGGATTGTTGCAGCCTTTGCCAATACCCGAATGGAAATGGGATAGTATCGGCATGGACTTCCCAAGACTCGTGAGGGATATGATGCTATCTGGGTCATTGTCGACAGATTGACCAAGGTGGCCCATTTCCTCCCGATCAAGCAAACCTATGGGAAGGACAAGCTTGCTGAATTATATTTGACCAGAATAGTCACACTACATGGAGTCCCCAAGAAGATAGTGTCAGATAGAGGAGCACAGTTTACATCCAAGTTCTGGGAGAAATTGCACGAAGCTATGGGCACCGATCTAAATTTCAGCTCAGCATATCACCCCCAGACAGATGGACAGACAGAGAGAACCAATCAGATTTTAGAAGACATGTTGAGAGCTTGTGCGATAGTGTATGGAGCATCATGGAACACTTGCCTACCATTTGCCCAGTTCTCATACAACAATAGCTATCAAGCCAGTATCCAAATGGCCCCATTTGAAGCACTTTATGGCAGAAAATGCAGGACTCCATTGAATTGGAAATAAACAGGAGAGCGACAACTTGTGGGACCCCAGATTGTTCAAGATGCAGAAACACACGTCAGAATTGTTAGAGACAGACTCAAAATGGCACAAGACCGACAGAAGAGCTATGCAGATAACCGCAGAAAAGATTTGAGCTTTGAAGTTGGAGACTTTGTCTATATCAAGGTTACCCCATTCAAGATAGTCAAGAGGTTTCAAGTAAAAGGCAAATTAGCACCAAGATATGTGGGACCATTCCAGATTATTGGAAGAATTGGAGAGGTTGCTTATCAAGTGCAGCTTCCGCCCAATTTGTCAAGGATACACAATGTGTTCCACGTATCTCAGCTTCGAAAGTGTTTGCGACAGCCGACAGACGAAGTGCCGTTGTCAGATATTGAATTGCAGGATGACTGTACATATGCTGAAGAACCACTACAAATACTTGAAACGTTAGAGAGACAGCTCAGAAATAAGAACATCAAATTTTGCAGAGTGCAGTGGAAGAATCACACAGCGGATGAGTCCACTTGGGAACGAGAATCAGACTTGCAGCGGAATTTCCCCAACTTACTCCCTGGACCAAGTTAATCTCGGGGTCGAGATTCTTTTAAGGGGGGTAGGTTGAAAAGCCCCAATATTTCAAAATCCAAAAATTTGTGAATTTTTGCTGCATTTTTGAGTGATTTTTGAAAACTTTCCTTTTTGGGAAAGTTTTCCCCGCCGCCGCTTTCCCTTTTCGGCCTGGCGCCTTCTCCCTCGCGTTGGCGCCTTCCCCTTTCCCGCCTCCTCTCCTCCCCGGCGCCTCCCGCTCTTCTCTCGCGTTGGCGCCGCCCCGATTCCGCCTTTCCCCGCGCCCAGCGCCTCCCTCCGCGCCCTTCGCCCGTTGGCGCCCCGGCCCCTTTCCGCCTTTGCCTCGCGCACGCGCGGAGCGCTGCGCGCTGCGCCTCGCACCGCCTCCTCGCGCGCGCGGACAGCGCCGCCCCGGATCCCCTCCTCGCGCCCGCGCCACCCCGACCACCACGGTCCGAAACCGTGGGCGCTCCCGCGCCACGCGTCGCCGCTCCTCTGCGCCTGGCCCCGCCTGGCAGCGGCCGCCCTCTCTCTCTCCCGCGCGCGGACGCCCTCCGCTCGCCGCTCCTCGCTCCTGCCCCGCCGCGCTGTCCCGACCGCCGCAGAGTCTCCGCGCCACGCGTCGCCCAGCTCCTGCGGCCGACCCCACCTGCCAGTCTCCGCCTGTCCCCTCCATCCCGCGCGGACGCACTCCCCTCCCATGCCGCAGCGCCACCTCCGCCCGTACTGTCACCTCGCCATTACGGCCGCTCGGCGCCCGGTCACCGCCCTGTCTCGCGGAGGAGACGCTTCCCCAACTGCCCCCGTCACTCGGGATGACTCGGCGCCCCCGCCCGTTGCCTTCTCCCCGAAGGACTCCCTCTCCCCGCCCGGGGTATAAAACCCCCCTTCCGGCTCCCACTCCCTCCTTTGCTTCCCGAGCACCCCCAGCGCCCCCATTCGCTCCCCACTGCTCCCAGCCACCTCCCAGAGCCGCCGATTGGAGCCCCACTGCCCGAGGCTCCGCCGTCGTCTTCCCCTGCGCCGGCGACCCCGTAAAGCGGATTTTCCGCTCCCCTCCCCCATTCCCCAATTACTTTCGCCCTGAGCTCCTCCTCGGTGAGCTGATCACGCTGGTACCTTTGTTTGGCCAGGTACTCGCCCGTGGAGCGCCGTCACCGCAGCTCCTCCGCCGACCGAACCAGCTCCCCGTGGCCAGCTCTCCTCGCCGTCTCCCAGCTCCTGCCGCCACTCCCAATGTGAGCTCCATGACCCCCTCTCTGTGTAGCCGCAGCCGTTTGGGCTATCTCGCCGCCGGCGGCCTCTCTCGCCGCTTGGGCCCCGAATCCTCCCCTTCTGCTCCCCACTTTCTCCGTTGTTCCCCTCGCCTCCCTAGTGCCCAAAATGGGTTCCCCGTGTCAAGAAGCGTCCAGTGGAGCCCTCCCCGGCCCCCGGAGGCCTTCGTAGTCGCCGGAGCGCCGCAGCTCCGCCGCCCCCGCTTCTCTGTCGCCCCCACCCGGCTGGAGGTTGACGACGACGACGACGTGGCCTCCTCCCCTCCGTCGATCTCGTCCCGCGCCATTTAACGGAAGCCGCCCGATCCCTCGTACTGCTTCGCCGCTGTCCCGTCCCTTCCGCCGTCCGATCCCCGCCCGCTCCATCTGGACCCTCGGTCCACCCCGCATCCCCGCCGCTCGCGTCATCCACGCGTCGGCCATCGCCGCCCGGTGGACGCGCGCACTGCTGGGCCGAGCCCGCGGCCTGCTCCGCCGCTCCGCTCTCGCGCGCGCTCGCGCGTTTAAATCGCGGGCCGGGCCGCACTGTAGCAAAGCGGCCGGGCCGCACTGTTCACCCATTTTCCAGAGGATTTATTGATTTCTAAAATCCCAGAAAATCAAAATAAATCCTAGAAAATCACAGAAAATCCCAAAAATTCCCAAATTTCACCACTTTGCTCCAAATAATATTCCAGACCCATTGGTGACCTCCATTTCCACAGATCCATCCCAATTAAATTCCTAAAATTCCTCATTTGGAGATTTATGCATTTTACTCCTTTTTAAATAGTTTATTTTTCCTCGCTTGATTAGTCTCAAGCTGGATTTAATTTGTTTTGTATGTTTGCGCTAGTGTCGGAGTCTCCGGAAGTTCAGTTGCAGCCCTAGGAGCCAGGAGATTCTTCGTTCGAGCTAGCGGAAATCATTCGGATTGACGGCAAGTCCCAAATCCTTTGATCATGTTGTATCCCATAATGTTTAATTATGTTAATATGTTATTTGCATTGAGCTAGTTCTGAAATGTTAGTTTGAAATAAAATAAAATGTTTAGAATGACTTATTATGTAGTTAATCCTACCACCGTTAAATGCCATGTTTAATTTGTTGCCGTGCCTTTGTAACCCTAGAATTGATTACTTGATAATCTAGACAAGTGTAGGATATTATTATCATCATGCAAAATCTTGCACTGATAAGGTTGTGGCTGTGGGCCAATAGAATTTGGAAAACCCGACTCTAAGGTAGGGTGGTATGGGACACCGTATCTTAGAGCGGAGAGTGCCGGCGTGCACAAGGTAGGGTAAGGAGTGGGGAGCCGCGAGACGGTCTTCGCCCATCTTTACCCTAGGGTTTGGAGAAGGGTAAGGGTAGTGGGAAATCGCGAGACGGTCTACGCCCACCGCTTACCTTAGGTTGGGTCGCGTGCCTGGCGAGGTTGCGGACCATGTGAAAATATAAGGACTGAAACCCTTATGCTGAGCAAATGTCATAGAACCCGCTCAAACCACAGGAGTTGACTTGTCAACACTTGTCTAGTAGCTGCTCAACTCGATTGAAACTCTACAGGAGGTTTAGCAGTGAAGTTAGGCAAGCCGTGTTTGGGTGCCTAACAACGGTAGAGTTCACTCGAAGCGGACACCGTCTTTTCTTGTGTGTGTGTGTGAGAGCCAGACCCGAGTGAATTCTACCGGGTAGAGCCTATATAAAGAGTTGAGCAGTGAAACGACCTGGCTTTCTTAACTCTTTAGCGGGAGTTAAGGGATCGTGTGGGTAAAGCTGAGCAAACTCTGCAGAGTCAAACAAATGGTATTCGAATACGCCGTGCTCCCGGTTATTGGAGCTGTGACACTTGGGTGATTCCAGTAGCAAAGCTTAAGTAGTTTTGTAAACGTTTAACTTGTTTAGGTTGGTTAATGAACTCTTGTGGAAAACCCCTGAGATCTTAAGAAGTAAGTTTTGAGTCCGTCTTATTAAAATGATTGAAAATAAAATTGCATCCACCCAATGTAATAAACCAAATATACACCCTTCCTTTGATTTTTCGTGCATATAGTAAGTTAAGATCCCTTTGGGATTTGCTGAGCCGGTTGATTGGCTCACGGCTTGCTAAATCTAATCTTTAGAGGATCAAGACGAAGGAGAAGGTCTCCCCGTTGAAGAAGTCCCGGAGGATCTTTTCTTCGACGAGGACCCTTGGCTGTAGGTCTTCGCCGCGCTCAAGCGGATTCTGGAAGTCTTTTGTAATGTAAATATACTTTGGGCTTGCACGCCCCGCTGTGAAAACTGGATGTTAATCCTTATGTCAATTATATGCTGGACTTTAGTTGTAAGCATGCAATGGTATACTCTTGCGCGACGTTCCATAACTGTTCATGCGTGAATAGTTGCGGAATGCCGTGTCCGTACGCGCCCCTGGAAACGGGGGCGTTACACATTCATAGTAGTAGCATAGCCAGAAACACTCGAACTACACATGGCGATCTGCAGGGCCTTATCCTTGGATCCAGCCGTGGTGATGAGGCTGCATATTATTGCTAGGATGCACTCGAGATCTATAGCACACACAACAAAGAAGAGGAAGAAGGCTCAGTGCACACAACAAAAAAGAGGAAGAAGGCTCGATTCAAGAACAATTTCCAAGATTTATTTGGTTAGTAGGGAGAAAGAGAAAAGTGAGGGGAGAGTTGCCTTTGTCGGGGACGTAGGGAGAGAGAAGGAGGTCGGCGGAGGCGAGCATGAGGGACGCCATGTCGAGCCATCGGGCGGTGAGGATGTGCTATCGCGCCTCCATGATGAGGATTTGGCTGGAGGAGCAAAAAATCCAGAAGAGTAAGAACAAGGAAAAGCTATAGCAAGGAGGAAGAAGAGATAAGAAAAAGGGGGAAGAGGGATAATGTGTGATTGCTAGCCCCGGAGAGAAAAAGTAAGAAGTGAGTCAAACAAGACGTTTGATTTTTTTTAGTATAGCTGTATGTACGTATACTATAATTTTCCTATAAATAAGGTTACTATAGTGTATACTACAATTAACTTAGTAGATCTTAATTTAAAAAGACATATCGTTTAAAAGTTAAATACTGTAAAAAAACAATTTACTATAGAAAAATAGTGTTTAAAAGCCAATGTAAACTGGGCCCGAAATGTTTCAGGGTCATGTCGAGTGCATTCTTCTTCTTGTTTGTATTCTTCCGATGTGCGTTTTGGTCGGGATTTCAGAGGCGAGCACAACGCTTGAGCCTGTGTGTTTGCACTTGCCAATTCGTCCATGTGAAATTCTGAGTCGCTCAACCTCCAATGGAAGCTTGCAATGAAGAGAGAGAGAGAGAGAGAGAAGTAGCACTGGAGATGCTAGCAATCATCCATGAGCTGCCTTTCTATGGAATGCACGACTAGACTAGTTAGTAGTAAGGCTATCTATATATATGTATTCCTTGGGTTGCTTTAATTTCCACATGGCACCTCAGCACATCCAACAAGAAGGAAGAAGAAACAAGAAACAAGAAGGAAGAGGTTGGTTTGTCTCTCTTAACAAGACGATCGATGATCCTGAAACCCAAATAAAAATGTAGAGCTAGCCACCATCAAGTGAAGTGTAGTGAACGAAGGTGGCTATGATCGAGAAGCTAGATCGATCGATCGATCCATCTTCTAGTTGCCGTCGGACGAGGACGGTCCCGGCGCGCCGGCGCTGTGCGTGAGCCGCTGGAGCTGCAGCATGCGCGCGTAGCAGCCGTCAGGGTGGTGGCTGAGCAAGTGCGCATGCGACCCCTGCTCCCCCACCTTGCCGTCGTCGATCACCGCGATGGCGTGGGCGTTGCGCACCGTGGCCAGCCGGTGAGCCACCACGATGGTGGTGCGCCCGGACCCCGCGCGCTCCAGTGCCTCCTGCACGCACCGCTCCGACTCGGCGTCCAGCGCGCTCGTCGCCTCGTCCAGCAGCATGATGGCCGCCTGCTTCACCAACGCGCGGGCGATGGCTATCCGCTGCCGCTGCCCGCCGGACAGCTGCACCCCGCGCTCGCCAACGTACGTCTTGTACCCCTCGGGCAGCGCCGATATGAACTTGTGCGCGTTGGCCGCCGTCGCCGCCTCCAGCACCTCCGCCTCCGTCGCGCCCTCCCGGCCGTACGCGATGTTGTCGTGGATGGTGGCGGCGAACAGGAAGGGCTCCTGCGGCACGAGGGCCACCACCCGCCGCAGCGCCTTGAGGTTGTACTTGCGCACGTCCTTGCCGTCCAGGAGCACGCGCCCGGAGGTGGGCTCGTAGAAGCGCTGGATGAGCGCGAGCACCGAGCTCTTGCCGCACCCGCTGGGGCCGACCAGCGCTAGCGTCCTGCCGGCGCGGGCGCGGAGGCTGAGGTCCCGGAACACCTGGACGTCCGGCCGCGACGGGTAGGAGAAGTCGATGTGCTTGAGCTCAACCTCGCCCCTGGGCCGGTCGGGGACAGGGGCGGCGTCCACGTCGTCGGGCTCGATCTCCGTCTTGCGGTCGATGGTCTCGAACACCGAGTGCATGGCGCGGCCGCCCTTGATGAAGTCGGGCGCCAGCGTCAGCGTCTCGGCGGCGCCGTTGGCGGAGACCATGAGCACCATGAAGACGCGGATGGTCTTGGAGAAGTCGGAGATGCCGTGCTTGACGAGCCACGCCGCGTACCAGAGGCCGAGCGCGTAGGACGCGTAGAGCAGGAACTGCGCCACGCCGTAGCCGCTCCCGGCGATCTGGCCCTTCCAGAAGCACCGCCGGAGCGGCCTCTGCAGGTTGGCCTCGAAGAGCCTGGTGATCTTGGCCTCCGAGTTGAAGGCCGCCACGGTGCGCACGTTGGCCACCGCCTCGCCGGCGATCTGCGTCGCCCTGGCGTGCGCGCCCTCCAGGTCGCCGGAGAAGCCCTTCATGAACATCTTCTGCAGGACCGTGGCGCCGACGACGAGCGGGAAGACGGCGAGGAGCACGAGCGCGAGGCGCCACTGCAGGACGAAGCCCGCGGTGCAGGCGACGAGCATGAGCGCCGAGTTCTGGACGATGACGGAGATGCGGTCCCCGATGGCGGAGCGCACGTTGTGGGCGTCGAGCGCGAGCCTGGCGGCGATGCGCGCGCTGGCGTTCTCCTCGGCGTCGAACCAGGCGATCTCGTTGCGGAGCACGGAGGCGAGCATCTTCTCGCGCACGCGCTTGGTGAGGTTCTCGCCGACGGTGTCCCAGAAGAGGTGCTGCACCGTGTTGAAGAGCAGCGCGGCGGAGGACATGCCGATGAGGAGGTAGCAGTACTTGCCGATCTCGCGGTTCATGTACCGCGGGTCCGACGCGTAGTAGATGCTCAGGACGGCGCTGAGGATGTAGGCGAAGATGGCGCTGAACGAGCCGCACACCATGGAGCCGACGGAGCCGGCGAGCGCGTAGCCCCACTCGGGCGAGTTCATCTTGGCCAGCCGCCAGAAGGAGCTGGCCTGCGCCCGGAACGCCAGCTTCTCCATCCGGTGGTGCCCCGGGGGGTCGTGCATGGACAGGGTGAAGTCGGAGGTGGAGAAGTCGGAGAGCCGGCGGGAGTAGGGCGATCGGCCGTAGGAGGAGTTGCGCGTGATGATGGGCGAGCTCACCGAGTTGCGCGCGCTCGAGGGCCTGGCGCTGCTCCTCCTCGCGTTGATCAGCGCCGCCTCGTGCGCCTGCTCTTGCATGCGGATCAGCTTGGCGTACATGCCCTTGTCTCCTTTGGCCATGAGCTCCTCGTGCGTGCCCACCTCCGAGACGGCGCCGCCCTGCAGGACCGCGACCACGTCGGCCTTGCGGATGGTGGAGAGCCTGTGGGCAATGACGAGGGTGGTGCGGCCGATCATGAAGCGGTCGAGCGCCTCCTGCACCAGCTTCTCCGACTCGGAGTCGAGCGCGCTGGTGGCCTCGTCCAGGAGCAGGATCGCCGGGTTCTTGAGCATGGCGCGCGCAATGGCGATCCGCTGCTTCTGGCCGCCGGAGAGCTGCAGCCCGCGGTCCCCCACCTGCGCGCGCCGTCGCGGTCGGTCAAACAAAAAGGTTGACTTTGGCATCATCACATCCTACTGTTAATTTACCACTATTAATATACCATGTAGGAGGAGTAGGTGTGTGCTTTTGACTGGATTGGATCACGCTTTGCTTAGTGTTGAATCAAGCAAGCGAGCAAGCAGAGTATTTTAGCTACTGGGAGACAGTGTGCGGATCAGTGGCCCATGTCTCTTAGAATAGTCCCGGCTTTCTTTGATTAACTAATACGTAAACCGCCTACAATTACAGTAAAATACTGAACAAGAGCCTGGCTTATTATGCGAAGCAGAGGAGGACAAGGAGTGGCTCGTTCTTGGGACCAACTTGACATCCCTGACAAACCGCCGAGTTGGAATCTGTTCCGTTTTGATTCCCCTTGAATGTTACTCCTTCAGCTTGTCCAAGCTCCTCAGCATCGTGAAAAGAGTGACTAGGAAAAAGTGTAGCGTAGTAAAAGAGCGGTAACATAACATCTATCTAGGGTCAGGTCAGCTGCTTTGCAGTGTTGAGAAAGGGGCCTTTGAGAAAAGAATCTTGCCTGGCACTGGCAGGCATGTTACTTGTACAAACTCGCAACAGCATCTGAAAGCAACATGCTCCTACCCTAACACAATGGAACTGTTACCCTCAGCTCAATCTATCTCTGTATGTAATAGTAATACGCATGCGTGCTGTGCTCTGCTGTGATGGACCCCGGCCAGAAGGAAGGTCTGTCATGTGTTGCTGTTGCCTAACGAACAAACAAACAGTGAGTATGCATTAAGCATCCGATCTGAGCATGGGTCATTGGGTGTGGCCGGCCATTGGCAAGGCAAAATGATGATGGATGGATGTGATAAGATGGAGAAAAGTTGGTGAAAGCAACCAATGGCCGTGCATGTACTCCGAAAGCGAAAGGGAGCAGCCAAGCAGGCAGGGTGCAGCGGAGACGTGGACTAGTAGCGAATATTCCGGCAATGGCGGGTAAGAGTCAGTGAGATGAGTGACGATTGAGATTGAAGAAGGTAGACCGAACGAAAGAAACGGACCTGGGTGTCGTAGGCGTCGGGGAGCTTGACGATGAAGGAGTGGGCGTTGGCGACCCTGGCGGCCTCCTCCATCTCCACCGGCGTCGCCTCCTCCCTCCCCAGCAGCAGGTTCTCCTTGATGCTCGTCGCGAACAGCGTCGGCTCCTGGCTCACCAGGCCGATCTGCTGCCGCAGCCACCGCAGCTTCAGGCCCTTGAGCTCAACACCATCAAGCGTGATTTGCCCTTGACATAGAATGACGAAAAAAAAAACCAGATTAACAAGCAGAAATGCTACATTTCAATTTTCAATACATAGCAGCTCTAGTCCATGCGACAGTATCTAAGCATATAGCTTATAAACATATATGTATGCGCACATAAGTCTCTCTGATTAAAAAAAATCCAGGCTTTGTTTGTGGACTTTTTGTCTTGCAGCTATGACCGACGAGACGACCAGCAGCAGCAGCAGAGTGCGGAGAGAGAGAGAGAGCGCATGTGCTTGCTTGACTTGACTAGCCCCAGGGGCAGCAAGCAGCTGCTCTCTTCATTTTCTTGCGCACTTGTATGCGTAAACAGTCTAATTCACTTGTGCTTTGCACAGTATGTGGAAGCAAGCTGCTTATTCCAACCAGTAGCAAGGATGAACGATGATGCCAAGCAAGTAGTAAAATCCAAGGATTCAGAACCCTCGCCTGAATCAAGGATCTACTCGTGAAAATTCACCAATAATATGACTAGTATGTCCATCCTTTAATTTCTTTACCTGAATTTGGGTCGTAGAACCTCTCGATGAGCGACACCACCGTGCTCTTCCCGGAGCCGGAGCTGCCGACCAGCGCGATCGTCTTCCCGGCCGGCACGCACAGCGAGAAGCTGCGCAGGATCGGGATGTCCGGCCGGGACGGGTACGCGAACTCCACGTTCCTCAGCTCCAGCCGCCCGCTCACCGACTCCAGCTCCACGCCGGCCTCGCCGTCCCGCTCAATGCCCGCCTTGTGGTCAATGATCCGGAATATCTTCGCCGCCGCCATCCTCGCCTTCGCGAACGCCGCCATGCTCGGCGCCGACTGCCCAAGAGCGCTGCAGAGCAACGCAATGCGTGTCAGGGGCAGCGAGACGTGCATACATACACCAACAAGGGGGAAAAGGTGATCTTTCTTCTTCTTCTTCTTCGGCGTTAAGACAAGAAGAGTGTGCGTGTTCTTAGTTCTTACAGGCCGCCGATCATGACGGAGAACATGGTGGCGATGGCGAGTCCGCCGTTGGTGTGGTGGCGGCGGACGAGGTGGCCGCCGTACCAGAGCAGCAGGGCGTAGCAGCAGAAGACGGTGAAGTAGGTGCCGCCCAGGCCGAGGCCCTTTGCGAAGCCGCTCCGGTATCCGATCCTCTGCGCGACGGCCAGCGCCGCCGAGTAGGCCTGCATCACCCGCTCCTCGCCGACGAAGGACTGCACGATCCGTATCTGCGCCAGCGCCTGCTCGGCGATGTTGCTGGCGTTGGAGAGCGCGTCCTGGCTCTTGGAGGAGAGCTTGGCGAGCGTGGCGGCGGTGAGGCCGCCGATGACGGCGATGAGCGGCACGACGGCGAGCGTGACGAGCGCGAGCTGCCAGGCGGCGGTGAATCCGACGATGAATCCGGAGACGAATGTGGCCATGTAGTGGATGAGGTTGCCGAGCTTCTCGCTGATGGCGTCCTGCACGATGACGGCGTCGGCGTTGATGGCGTAGATGACGTCGGAGGTGCGGACGTCGGTGTCGAAGAAGGAGACGTCCTGCTTCAGCGCCTCCTCCAGGTAACGGATCCGCATCCGCGTGGACTGCCGCTCGCCGGTCCACATCCAGCAAGAAATCTCTGACGAATCCAATCCCTCGGATTTGTTAGTTAGCCGATCCTCATTACCACCAATGTAAGCGGCAGCGAGAACAACTCACCTGCCCAGGAAGACGCCCAGATTGCGGCTCCGACGACGAGGAAGTAGAAGGCGTACTTGACGACGAGGCGGACCATGGTGTCCGGGTCGTCGGCGTGGGAGCCGAAGGAGTCGACGAGGTCGGCGAAGAAGCGGAGGAAGACGGGGAGGGAGCAGCCGTGGACGAGGGCGCCGAGCGTGCCGACGGCCATGAGGAGGCAGTCGAGGCCGTCGGCGAAACGGAAGAGGTCGCGCAGGCCGGCCGCGGGCGCCGGCTGGGAGGGCTTCTCGTCGGAGGAGGAGGGCCTGCCATTGGGAGGCGCCTGCTCTGTCTCGAGTGGCGCCGTTGGAGGACGAGGAGGGCTAGATGTGGTATGGTTGGTGGTGGCCGCCGCCGGTGCTGGTGGTGTGGATTGCTCTGCTTCACGGTGTGGTGCAGCTGCTTGTGGGTCCAACAAGTGGGGGGACTGGGAGGTGGAGGGGAGGTGGAAGGCCTCGAGCTCGGGGCGGGTCCACTCGTCGGCGGCGTCGGCGCCGAGGACGACGACGCGGGCCTTGATCTCCTCGGCGTCGCTAGACATGGAGCGCGGGGTGGAGCGGAGGGGGAGAGACCAACGGATCCGGATGCTCAAGACTTTAAAGGAGAGGGCAGCATAGGCGCAGGCAGGAAGGGTGGTTGTATTAGCTTCTAAAAACTATTTTTAAATAAATAGTTTATTTTATAGTACTTAATTTTTAAATAGAATATTTTTAAGACAGAGTTTAGCAGTTGATTTTAGTATATACTATAGTGACTTTATTTATATCGACTAAAATCATATACGAATATCTTTCTCTATAATTTGTTACTATTTATGAGCCTAAATCGAAAACCAAAACCAAAAGTCAATATGACCGACCTAATGGGGTGATCGGTTGGGTTTCAGCTTTTAGCTTTCGGGTTATTTTTCACTACTCATAAATTTCGTCTTTTTCTGAACTTTTGGTTTTTTGTTGAGCTTTTTTGCCGGTTCTTTTTTTCCCGTATTTGTTTGTATTATATGTAATGGGCTAACATATTTTTTATATATTTTTTAATTTTTTTAAATTTAATTATGCTAAATAAGCCTCTGTCAGCTACAGTGTTTTTTTTCAGCCAGCTACAGTGCTTTTAGCCATAAGCCACCAAAAATAAGCCCAAATGATCACCAACTAAAGTCTTCTAAACCTGTTTTTTAAATAAATAATTTATTTTATAGTATTTAATTTTTAAATAGAATATTTTTTAAGACATGATTTACTAGTTGATTTTAGTATATACTATAGTAACTTTATTTATATCGGCTAAAATCGCATGCGAGTGTCCCCCTCTACAATTTATTACTATTTATGAGCTAAAACCAAAAGCCAATATGAACGACCTAAGTCTAACTGCTCTAGCTCCAAGATCTATGCTGGATCTGTAGTTTGTTGACTAAATTAAAGTGATTTAAATATTTTTATTTAATATATAATATAAATGAAATGAGTTATGTAAATGCACTTAACATGCCTGCAACTCTAGATCTAGGATTTTTTAGAGCTACAGATGACCAGCTCTAGGAAATCTATAGATTTTCTAGAGCTAGAGCTCTGCCAAACGAGAGAGAAGCTATGATGAAGCTATCGCTATTTAAAATGAGGCCCAATGCGATTCCACTGTTTATAAGCACCGTAGCAAATTTACTTAGCATCCATAATGTTTTGGACTGTAACATCTGATCTAATTCATCTGTCTCACATCAGACAAGTCTCAGTCTTCCAAAATACGAGACGACTAGCAGCCCTCTCGGACTTTACCCTCCAAGAACAACTCTGCTGTGTTTCGCACTCGGACTCTGCAACTCCTCTGTTCTCTAGCGTGGTGGGGTGGTGTGTGGACTATTGGACTTCACTGGAGGGATGGGCGGAATAGTCAAACTAGCCAGGTTATCAGTATCGTGATATGTACTATAATATCATACGATTCTATCGTAGGTAGATGATATGGATCGTGATATAGATCGGGATCAGATAGTATCGTAGTGGGATCACGATCCTACTCGTATAATCATTAGAATCGGATAGGATCACAGTAGGATCGTAATATTGACAACAAACTATATTAACATATAAAATGTAATATTACATATTGCTAGTTTAAGTTGTACTAGTTTAATTTGCTTTATTTTATTGTTTACATATTGTTCCAAGATAAAAAGTATTACCTTTGACATATTTCATTTTTAGATTATTAGTTTATTAAACATAATTAAGTAAATTTTAAAAATCAATCTTAATATAACATAACATGAATAAGCGTACTTAAATTAAAAAATTAAAATAAAAAATTGTAATATGGACTTGCATAGTGGCAGCAGTGCAAGTGAGGAGAGTCGTCGCTGCTCGCGCGGGATTATCTGACGTAATGAAGCAAAGTCACAGCGTGACTTTGCTTAAGATCCGGCCCTTCATCTTCCAACAAACAGCCCAGATTGATCTAGTTTTTTTTTTATTTTTTTACTTTAATCTTTTTCTAGCCTTTTTCTTTTTTCTTATATTTCTTTATATTATCTGTGTTAAAATAATCTATTTTTTATTTTTAAAAAATAGGTTAGAAATATAAAAAAAACTAGAAAAAGATTAAAGTAAAAAAACTAAAAATTAGAAGTAAAAAAAATCAAAAAAAGCTAGATCAATCTGGGCCGTTTATTGGAAGATAGAGGACTGATCTAAAGCAAAATCACCGTGACTTTGCTTCATTACGTCACAGAAGCTGCGCCGGTCGCTGCTGCCGCTTTGTCCTCCTCTTTATAATTCTTTATAATGGCTGGCCCGGCCATTTCTTCTTTGGCTTGCAGGGGAGCCCACACAAGCAAGCAATGAATATGATAGGTGCCACCGTCTTTGGCTTTTCTCCGTGAATTGCTCCTCCTACTGCAGTTCGCTCTACTACTTGTGCTGCTCTACTGGAGTACCCTTGCCTTCTTTTTTTATCCATTTTCTCTTGTAGGTAAAGGTTCTACACTTGTCGGTTTATAGGTTTACTCAAACAAACAAATTAGAGTCCTGCTAGTTTCAGCTTCAACTTTTGTCTTATTTTTCATTATTCATAAATTTCGTCTTTTTCTGATTTTTTTCTCGCTTTTTTAGCTTTTTTGTCAGTTCTTTTTTCCCGTATTCGTTTGTGTTGTCCGAGATAAGCTAACATATTTTTTCTATTTTAAATTTAATTACGCCAAATAAGCCATCTTCAGCTACAGTGAAATTTCAGCCAGCTACAGTGCATTTTCAGCCACAAGCCACAGCTTTTCAGACTAACCGAGCAAGGCCTAGATCACTTCTTCAACTCTTTTTTTGATATTCAGTTCATTCGCATAAGAGCTTGCTCTAGAGGCAAAATTCGTCAACCACAGGCTCTAGTTACAAAAGGAAGTCATGCTCTAGTTACAAAACGAAGTCGTTTTGGGTGACGTGTAGTCAAGCATTATGAACTTTGTCTATAAATATATTTTTAAATATTTAGAATGGACATATGAAAATGATAGTCGTAGATTTATCTTGAAAAATAATTTTATATTTCTATAATTTTGGTTGGTTTTATGAATATATAATAATATAAATAAGTTGCTAAAGTTGTATCTTAAGTACTATGTCGATATGTAAAACATCTTTTGTATCTTGGGGAGTATGTCCACGTGTAAAACAACTTTCCTCTATATTATAACGGAAGGGAGTACATGTCTTGGTTGTTATGCAAAATGGTAGAGCGACGTCGTCTATTCGGGGATAGAGAGTACGTAGTATTTATTAATTGTTATGAAATTTTCCCTTCCAATGTAGGCGAGATAGTCTAGGGTGATGATCGGTTCGGCTGAAAAGCTCATAGCTGAAAACACTGTAGCTGGTTGAAAAAAACACTGTAGCTGACAGAGGATTATTTAGCATAATTAAATTTAAAAAAATTTAAAAATATAAAAAATATGTTAGCCCATTACATATAATACAAACAAATACGGGAAAAAAAGAACCGGCAAAAAGCTCAATAAAAAACCAAAAGTTCAGAAAAAGACGAAACTTATAAATAGTAAAAAATAAGCCAGAAGTCAGAAGTCGAAGCCGAGTTGATCAGGGTTCGCAAGGGTGCTAGGGAGGCTGCGCGCGAGAGACAGGAGCTAGCCAGGCGGCGTTTTACAATTTACACGTTGTCTCCGACTCCGACAGTGAGACGTCTGACAAGTGAAGAACCGCTGGGTTTCGTGCTTTGACCCAATTAATAACAACCCTAATCCTGCTCCTCCAAGCCAGTTAGGCTACACACACATCACATAAACTGTATATTGCGAAACGGACCAATTATCTATAAGGAATATCCCGAAAATAGTCTCGAGGATATGTGCGTAAATAGTAAGAAAGAAGTATGAAAAAGGGGATGTGTGAAATTTTAAAGGATAGATTGGTTTTCTGGAACGAGTTACGAGGAGGGGTTGAAAATAGATAAGTACTTGTATCATGTTAAAAAGGTTCGTGGGAAAACTAGAAAACCCTAGCCGAGTTGTTTTTGTCCGGCTTCCATGTGCCACCACACGCCAGTGCTGCTGCTTAATTCGGGGCCGCCAGCCGCTGGCTTGCCGTTGCATGGTTGCATCGCCTCCAGCCAATGCCATCCGCAGGCAATTCCCCGCCAGCACCCCGCGCGTGAGGGCGTCGCCCGGAGTGTGGAGTGGCTGCCCGAAGTAACGCGAGAAGGGTTCACAGTGCGCCAACTCGGGGAAAACGAAGAGGGGCACCTGGAAAAGATCAGGGATGGCAGGGAAAAAAAATCAAGGATTTGATCGGGCTATGTTACTATTATAGCGTGCACTTAAGTAAGACCTATAGAGGCGGGTGTCTCCACGGGATGGAGGAAAATACCTACTTCGGTAGGCACCTCCACGGGATGGAGGTAGAGGGTGATATTGACGGGTGTACCCTCTGCTTTATAGGTATAAGCTACAAAAGGAGAATGAGACTTGATCATGAGCATGGCATTGTATTGAGAGAAATTGAAAGAGATATTGAGATATGTGGATGAGAATTGATGATAATGAGATGTGAAAACTGAGTTAATGGTAAATGGTTATAAACCGTGGATTCATGTATTATTCTATTTTGTACTTGCTGAGTCATGGGCTCACCTTTGCTTTTTTGTTATTTTAGGTGAACGTGGAAGGCGATGCATGGGTGGATGTAGAACATGATTTATTGCACATTTGTAACTCTTCACTCCATCTAGCACTTGTAGCTCTTCACTCCACCTAGCAACTTATTATTTATGGACATGAATAATTAGTAGCTTCCATACTGATTAGATAATTTATGATTTCTGTAGTCTTTATAGTTCATACTGTGGTTGCTTGATGCTTTACTTAATTTAGACTTATTTATGATTTATCTTGGCTATCGTTGGTTCATATTAAGCTCAGTTTATTGTTTACAATATTATTGGAATTTATGTTTAATGTTTAATTTTGAAGCTTAGTTATTGGTATTGCTTGTTTATTGGTTAAAATTGGTAGCGATAGTAGTTGTAGGTGACATCTTGGGCTTTTATTAAGCCGAGGTGCTACAGTTGATATCAGAGCTGGCATTAAGTCCGTGGTGAATAAATTAATAACTTACCACTTTAATCAAATAAAATTTGACATAGGTTTAGTAGCTTAATGAAGCTAATAACCGTAATAATAAAATAACTTAGGAAAATTTAATGTTGAAATTTGACTTAGGATAATTAAATCAAAACTAAAACTTGACACACTGGTGCACACCAGGATGTTATTGGATCATTCATTGCATTTACGCTTCCGTTCGCTTGTTCAATTGTTAATAAAAGTTGAGATTTTGATTAATTGAATATGGTATGATGGATATTGATGTGCTTGAGCTGAGTTATCAGTTGTTCTTTCTTGAGAGACCATGTGGTTGTGACCCCCATGTGTGTGATGAGTAATTGACATCGGTTTAGGAAAGTCGAGTTTGGTTTGTGATGTTCGTGCCTTATCATTGCGTGGTGCAATCGGTTATGTCGGACTTGGTCAATTCAGGTCGTATGGGCTTAGGATGCTTATTTCTCTGTTTCGACAGGTTTTGGCTCATTCATGCGTAATTATGATTCATTGATGCTATTTATGCTTTCATGTTATTGAGCGGTGCTATATGATATGTTTCTTGTCTGTGATAGCTGCAGGACATCGAGTTGTGTCGTGGCGAGGCACGGAGGACCGGACTAGGCGCAGGTGGTGCCGAGGTCAGAACGGTCGAGGTGTGCCGAAAACAGCGAGGGCTCGAGGTAGCTGCGAGGCTTGAGCGGCAAGAAAGGAGGAAGCTTCCCGGAAGGTGCAGGAGGGGCGTTTTGGGGAATACGCAAAGCTACACTAAAGGAAGCGGGTTATGGATAAAGCATTGGAGTTGTTGTAGCTTAATGGGCAAAGCAAATCTCAAACCCATTAGTGGGAGGCTATAAAAGGAGGGTGTTTCCTGCATGGTCTTCATGGCTTTGGGAGAGAGTTAGGTTTTGCTTGAGTCAAAAGAAGCTTTGGAGAGTTGGTTTTGCTTTGAGGCTTTAGTAGTTGAGAGTTGGTGGAGAAGGCAGAGGCATGTCTCCATCGTAGTCTCCTCCCTGTGTGGGTGTTCTTGAGCTTGGGAGAGGGAGAGGAGATGAGTTGAGCCACCATGTAATCATTCCTCTATATTCAATCATGTGTGGGGACTCCTCTGTGATCTTTGTGTTTATGGAAATGAATGCTTTCAAGAAATCATTTGAGTTCTTGCCTCTCTGTTCAGTTTTCTCTTCGATGCTTTCTAGGCTTGATTTTCGACTTTTTGTGTTTTGAGTCGATTCTTGCTGGGGAGTGGCAAAATGGGTTGCTCTATATTGGGATGATACCTCAAGATCATTTGATCAGTTAAAATCCCAAGAGCCCATTCTTGATTCCAGTTTTCATTTTTGGTCTCCTCTGTTCATCTTTTTCCTTCTAGGGTTTTGGTGCAAATCTTGTTTTCCTCTTTGAGATGGCTTGAAATTTGGCATGAAAAGTTCAGAGGCTATTAATTAGCTATCCCGAAAGTTTTGTGGCCAAACGAACAAAGACAAGTTGGGAATTTGAGTTTTCGAGCAGCTCTCAGCTCATTTTCAGTTTTTGACCAATTTCCCTAATTCTTGCTTTTGAGTTGGTCTTCTTTGGTTCCCTTTGCTCCTTTGGCTATTTAGGACATTATCCTTCATTTCTGGGCTGAGAAATCCAGTGGAAAGACCTCAATTTTCTCTTTGTGCGAAGTCTTTTTTTGCTCTGAAATTTCAGGCTTCTGTTATTCTGAACTTTCGAAGAGCGGTCAGACCGGAGGAGACGAGGCGGTCAGACCGGAAAATGGCCGGCGGTCAGACCGCCCCCGAGCGGTCAGACCGGCCTAGACCGGCCCAGCCCGGGCGGTCAGACCGACCTGGTGCTTGAGGTCTGACCGGCCACCTGCAGAGCACTTTGTTTTGCATTTGTGTTTGGCTTTTTGCTGTTGTCCTCTTAGTTTTCTCTCTGTCTTTTAGGGTTATGCTTTCTCCTCTGGTGCTTAAGGTGTCAGTAAGTATGAATGTTCCTTCTTCATAGCTTTTTAGCTCTCGGAGAGGAGATTCCCTATGAGTATTTTGAGGGGTTGAGATTTTAATTAGTTGACAATCACCCCCTCTGTCGCCATTTCGGTCCAATAATTGGTATCAGAGCCGGTTAGCACTTCCTCTTAGATCTTAACCGGTCTCTAAAGCCATGGCGACGGACAAGTACTCGACCAAGCCCCCGGTCTTTGATGGGATCGACTATCCCTTCTGGAAGAGCCGGATGGAGACCTACATCTAGACTCAGGGCTACGCCATTTGACGTAAGGTCAAAGTATGGTATGTTGTTCCTGCCGATGAAAACATCAACGCTGGAAACATGCATGATGTTGTGGCAAATGCGAAGGCAAGGAACATCATAATCCAGGGGTTGAGCCGAAGCGAGTTTGACCGCATCTCTCATCTTTCGTCGGCTTTCGATATCTGGGTGACCCTCGATGCATACCATGAGGGCATCACCCAGATCAAGACAATCCGACAGGACCAGTTCAAGCGAGATTACAACAAGTTTGAAATGCTCGCTGGTGAGTCCTTTGATGAGTGTTTTGCGCGTTTTCACAAGATCTTGAGCAACCTCCGAGCGATCGGTCTCACATACCCCGACTTAGACAACACTCGTCAGATGCTCGCGGCTCTTGACTTACGCGTTTGGGAGATGAAGGTGATTACCATCAAGGACACCACCGATCTCTCGACCTTGACTCTTGACGCGTTGTATTCACGCCTCAAGACTCACGAGATTGATATAGTCTCTCGTAGGTCGAAGTCGCAGTCGATGGCCTTAGTCACCGATCCCACTTCTGGACCTTCTTCCGAGTTGACTTGCGGATTCTCCCTTGCTGCTCTCTGTGACATAACTGATGATCAGTTAGAGCAGCTTGCGGATGAGTAGTTAGCCCTCCTAGCTCGGAGATTTTCCCATGCTTACAAGAGGAGGAGCGACAGAAAGAGAGGAGGACCCGTGATCTGCTTCGAATGTGGTGTCCCCAACCACATTCGAGCGAACTGCCCCAAGCTGGGGAAGGGCAAAGGCGACTACGGCGGTGTGAACAAGAACGACTACATCGACAAGAACCGTAACAAGAAGCCTCCTGCTCACACACAAGGCAAGAAGAAGTTTCGCGACCTTGGCAAAGCCAAGAAGCTCTTCCACCACATCCTCACCGCCTTCGACGACCTCGACCTCAGCAAGGTGGAGGGGTGGAGCGACGACGATGGAACGGACGAGCAAGACCCCAAGGACGGCGACGACTTCTCCGGCATGTGCTTCATGGCCCTTGAGGGCGAACTGAGCGACAGCGAGCTGTACTCCGACGAGGTATCCCCCACCTACGACCAGCTTAATGATGCTTTTCTTAAGCTAGGTAGATTCCATGCTAGATCTAGAGCTAGGTGTAATGAGTTGGAAAAGGAAGTAGATAGACTATCACGGGAGCTTACTTCACTTACATCTGCTTCCTCCCGTGATGAATGTGATACATGCTGTGCTCTGTTGGGTGACATGGAGAAATTAAGGACCTCGCATGATAGTCTATCCTCTGAACTTGACATTGTTAAGGTGGAGAATATTAGTCTCTTGGCTGAACTAGAAATGAGTAGGATTGCTTTTATTCCATCTACTACTATTGGGACTAGTGCATGCACCTCATGTGACGATAAGGATAACGCATTTAGAGGTCTTTACACCATGCTTCTGGATCTGCCCAAGTCTTGTGAAAATTGCAATAAGTTGAAGATGAATCTAAAACGGGCAGACCATAAAATTGCTGAACTACAAGCTTCACTACTTGTGCCCATTACTTTATGTTTGAACTATCCTAAGTTAACTGCTGAACTTGAATCTGTCTCAAAACAGTTTCAAGAAATGATTGACACTAATAAGAAAATGGCTCAGTTCGCGACTAAGGACCCTGTTAGCTCACCATGCATTAGTTGTGATAAACTAAAACTTGAACTCGTTGCTTTGAATGAAAAATATGTGAAGCTAACTAAGGATCAACTAGTGAAGCCATCAATTGATTGTGATGTGATTGCTGGTGTGGGGGAGAAGCCCAAGGGTAAGGTTGAGACGTTAGCGACGTGAACCAAACTGCTAGCAGTAGAACTGTCCCTTCCGAGTCGGCTGTGCGTGCACAAGCCATTCACTCTTCTGCTATTGGTTTTTCATCTGCTCCATTACCTCCTGCTGTCTCTTCTTCTCCCTGCTCTTCTTGCGCCTCTTTCTTTCGGGAGTGTTAGTACCTTATGAACACTCTCGAGAGGTTTGTAGGCGGCAAGAAGAAGTTTAATCTTATTCTAGACCAATCCAAGACTTGCAGATTTAATCAGGGTCTAGGATACGATTTCTATGAGGACATGAGGAAGCATCCACCTGCCGTGCTCAGACCCATAGCAACAGGTGTGATCGAGATTGAGCCTAGGACCGAGAAAGTCCAATTTAAGTCAGCGGGCTTTGTCCAAGGGATTTCTGATGGTAAGGTGAGTCCACCTGCTGCTTTGGCCTCTCAGAAGGCGAAACCTCACCGTGTTACTTCTACCTCTCAGAAGGTGAAGTATCACTGCACCTTCTGTCAGAAGGATAGGCATTTGATCGATCGACGCTTCAGGCGCGCCAAGATCGCGCGTAGAGACCGTATTGAGTCTCTTAGGCGTATTCAGGGTCAGCCTCAGACCTTGAGTGCACCTAAGACCAACACGAGGTCTAGGTTTGCTCCTGTTGATGGGTTTGGGCAGCATCGAGGACTTGGTTTTTCCGAGTTTTCTGGTTTTCATCCTCATGCTCCCTTTGGTCGTGACTTCCGCTGTTCTGAGGGTAGATCTCGTTTTCCTCGTCGAGATGGCAACCCGCGGCGTGATCAGCATGTTGCTGGTGTCTTGACTCGCTCCTCTGTAGCAGTCAAGCCCAACAACAGCTTCAGGTCTACATACAGACCGTCTGCTGCTTTGAGTGACAGAGAGCGTAGGGTAGATGAGGTCAGTCGTGTTTGACTACTTCATCTGCTCGACGTGTTACTTAGTATTGGGTGTAACAATCACTCTTGATTTACCCCAGTACTGAGACTTTACTCTCTGTTTGACTCAGGTTCGCCGGGCAGGGAAGGAAAAGGTTTGGCTCGTAGACTCCGGTTGTTCTCGACACATGACCGGAGACTCCCATTGGTTTTCTTCCCTTGCCCATGCTCCAGGTGATGAGGCGATCACCTTCGGAGACGCGTCATCTGGGCGTGTCATCGCCAAAGGTACAGTACGCGTTAATGATTCTTTCATTTTGAAAGATGTTGCCTTGGTTAGTAAGCTGCAGTATAATTTGCTTTCTGTTTCTCAACTTACCGATGACGGTTTCGAGGTGAGCTTTAAGAAAAACGCTTGCAAAATTCTTGATTCTTCGGGTAGTCTGGTTTGCGGGATTTCTCGTTTTGGGAGGATCTTTTGTGTTGATTTTTTTGAGTCTTCTGGTGATCCTCTCAGGTGTTTAGTTGTTTCTGAGTCCCGTGACCTTTCTTTCTGGCATAGGAGACTTGGTAATATTAGATTTGACCCGAGTAAGCGGCCACGACCTCATTCATGGTCTGCCGAAGCTCAAGATGGTTAAAGATCTTGTTTGCGCTCCTTGCCGGCACGGCAAGATGGTTGCCGCTTCTCACCCTCCAGTCATAGTGACTATGACCGATGCACCGGGACAGCTGCTCCACATGGACACAGTTGGACCAGCTTGAGTGCAGTCAGCAGGAGGGAAGTGGTATGTTCTTGTCGTGGTCGATGACTTCTCGAGGTACTCTTGGGTGTTTTTCTTAGCCTCGAAGGATGAGATGTTCACGCATTTCTGAGGTCTTTTCAATTGGCTTTCTGTTGAGCTCCCAGGTGCCTTACAAGCGATCCGCAGTGACAATAGCACGGAGTTCAAGAATTTCTACTTTGAGAGGTTTTGTGATGAGTCAGGTGTAGAGCATCAGTTGTCCTCTCCGCACGTCCCACATCAAAATGACGTCGTGGAGAGAAAGAACCGTACCTTGGTCGAGATGGCCAGGACGATGCTTGATGAGTACTCTACACCGCGGAAGTTTTGGGTTGAGGCTATTGCGACCGCGTGCCATATTTCCAATCGAGTTTTTCCTCGGGCACACTTGCACCGCACTTCTTATGAGTTGAGATATGGGCGAAAGTCCAGTGTATCTCATTTTCGTGTGTTTGGTTGCAAGTGCTTTATTCTGAAGTTTGGGAACCTGGATAAGTTCGAGTCACGTTCTTATGATGATATCTTTCTAGGTTACTCGGCTTCTTCGCGGGCGTATAGGGTTTGGAACTGCGAGTCTAGCAAGTTGGTAGAGACCTGTGAGGTGACCTTCGACGAGGCCAGTCCGGGGACTAGGCCCGATATCTCAGGTTCTTTAGAACAGTTAGAGCCCATATTTGTGGATGATGAGGACGATGGAGACGAGGGTTGTTTACCCGATCCAGTTCCTCATCCTCCACCCGAGGTGCCGTCTTCCACCGCACCTCAAGGCGATCAGCCCATGCCTTCTGCTTCTTCTGGAGCTAGTGGCTCTGTTCCTATCTCGTCAGTTCACGAGGTAGAGGCCACTTCTTCTTCTCATCCAGGACCTCCTAGACACATCCAAAAAGACCATCCTTCTGAGCAGATTATTGGAGACCTTTTTGAGCGAGTCACCCGCTCAAGATCCGGCATGTCTCATTTCTGTCTCCATTCTGTCTTTGTTGCCTCCTTTGAGCCCAAGGATGTTTGTCATGCTCTCTCTTACGAGTCTTGGGTCAATGTCATGCATGAGGAGTTAGAGAATTTCGAGAGAAACAAGGCCTGGTCGCTTGTTGAGCCCCCACGAGGTCACAATGTCATTGGGACTAAGTGGATGTTCAAGAACAAGCAGAGTGAGGATGGGATTGTCATTCGAAACAAGGCTAGACTGGTAGCTCAGGGCTTCTCCCAGGTTGAGGGTCTAGATTTTGAGGAGACTTTTGCCCCTATAGCTAGACTTGAGGCCATTAGAATCCTGCTTGCCTTTGCAGCTTCTAAGGGTTTGAAGCTTTACCAGATGGATGTCAAGAGTGCCTTCCTGAGGCCATTAGAATCCTGCTTGCCTTTGCAGCTTCTAAGGGTTTGAAGCTTTACCAGATGGATGTCAAGAGTGCCTTCCTCAATAGCTTTATTGAGGAAGAAGTCTATGTGAGACAGCCTCCAGGTTTCGAGAACCCCAAATACTCAAACCATGTCTTCCAGCTTTCCAAAACTTTGTATGGACTTAAGCAGGCCCCTAGAGCTTGGTATGAGAGTCTTAAGTCCTATTTGTTGAGTCATGGTTTTGAGACGGGTAAGGTGGATAAGACCTTGTTCATTCGCCGGCATGGCGCTGACCTTCTGCTCGTCCAGATCTATGTGGATGACATCATCTTTGGCGGCTCTTCTCATACTCTTGTTTCACAGTTTTCGGATGTCATGAGCACCGAGTTTGAGATTAGTATGATGGGCGAGTTGACCTTCTTTCTTGGCTTCCAGATCAAGCAGACTCGGGAGGGTACTTTCTTGCATCAGGGCAAGTACACTCGTGACCTCCTGAGACGCTTTGACATGAGTGATGGTAAGCCCGTGTCAACTCCCATGGCATCTTGTGCCACACTTGACCCAGATGAGGACGGCGAGCCAGTTGATCAGAAGGAGTATCGTAGCATGATTGGCTCCCTCTTGTACCTCACTGCCTTGAGACCGGACATACACTTTGCTATGTGTCTTTGTGCTCGGTTTCAGGCTTCTCCTCGTGTATCTCACCGCCAGGAGGTGAAGCGCATTTTTCGGTACATTCGAGCTACCATTGACTATGGTATCTGGTACTCTTCCTCGTCCTGTCTTTCCTTGAGAGCCTACTCGGATACAGACTTTGCTGGCTGTAGGATAGATAGGAAGAGCACTTCTGGCACCTGCCAATTCATTGGCACTTCTCTTGTTTCCTGGTCTTCGAGGAAGCAGTCCGGTGTTGCACAGTCCACCGCAGAGGCCGAGTACGTTGCTGCTGCCAGTTGCTGCAGCCAGGTGCTTTGGATGGTCTCGACCCTGTGGGACTTTGGGTTAGTTATCGACAGTGTTCCACTCTTTTGTGATAACACTTCTGCGATTAACATTGCTAAGAACCCAGTGCAGCATTCTCGGACCAAGCATATCGATATTCGCTATTACTTCCTTCGAGACCATGTGGAGAAGGGTGACATAATGCTCCAGTTTGTGGAGAGTGCCACCAGTTGGCCGATATCTTTACCAAACCTTTGGATAGCTCTAGGTTTTCAGCTCTGCGGGGAGAGCTTGGGGTGGTTTGTCCTTATGGACTGTTGTGAGGGGGAGCTTTGTGCTTTACTGCTTTATTATATTGATTATGCTCTTACTCCTTTCTGTTGCATTGCATATAGGTGCATTGGGTTAGTCCTTCTAGCATAGATTAGAGTGCTTCTCTTGTCTAGGTGTTTAGACTTCTTACTCTTATCTTATGATTTTAGGATGCTGCTTATTAGCTGTTCTCTTCTAACTAGGTTGAGCTCACTCACTTCTTATAGGTTCTAGCGAGGGTTGGGCCACCCTCGGGTAGACGGGGTACATGTTTGCTCCTTAGTGAGTTAGAAGATCAGCTGATAGTCCTGGAGTCATATGGGGTAGATGAGAGTCAGTCTAAGCCATAGTATCCTCTAAATCTTGTCTATGCTTTAAAGACTGCCCTTTCGAATTTTCTTTGCCAGCTTCTCGGTTTTATTACTTTGGTTCAGGGGGAGTTCATTTGGGAGTTTCTAGATCTTAATTTTGACATAACTCAACTTGAACTAAAAGATGCATCACATGTTGAGGAGGAGCTGGACTTTCTTGCATTTCTGCATTCTGCATTGTAATATAACTACATGGAGCCTTGATTATTATCCTTCATGACATGTTTCCATTGCTTTACATCCTGCCATGATTTGTGCTTCATTTGCTAGCTTGATCACGACTTTATATGTGTAGACTAGCTTTTGCCATGATGAGTTAATTAAAATTGCTCAACTTGAATTGAAACTTGTCATGTTAGTTCTCGAGACTAGTCTTTCTTTAGTTATCCCTTTATGATTCATGTCATGTCAAATAGGCTGAGTTGAGTCATGAATCTTTGTTGAGCTTTAGATCGAGCTATGCTAGTTCTTGATGTTGCATAAGTTAGTACAACAATTTATGAATGCAAAAATATCTCTTTTGTGCGAAAAAACTGATCTCACTAATTCTTTCTCATGAGACGGCTTGCCATTGCACAAGGCATGAACTCAGGGGGAGTTTGGGATGACCAAGATCATTTTCTTAAGCTTCTTGCTTGGAGTGGTCACGTAAGGCTTGAGATCTATCACATGACTAAAACAAAAATCTGGTTGGAAACAACCATGTGATTTCTAAAATAAAATTATGTCATTTGTGCTCAATTTGCTAAAATTTACAAGTACTTAACCAAATATCTCATTCTTGAACTTGTAGCACTCTAAAATGACTCAACACTAGCTTCATGGTTCCGCTTAGCTTATTGACATGGCTTGCATCATCCTTGGATACCTCTAGCTAGACTATGATCATGGATGACTTGACATGCTAAGAATTTGCACTAAAATTTTAGATTGTGACTTTATTGGTTTAGCTGGCTTATATATATCTTGTCATGATCTAGATAGCATGTTTATGTGTTATGGCTTGATGTAATTCTCATATGGTCATTTTGGATAATCTTCATGGCTCTAAATGGTTAGAATAAACAAACTTCAGCCATTTCATCCAACATCATGTCATATTCTCTCTTTTGCATTCTTGATGTGTTTATTGCCAAAAGGGGGAGAATAGTGGAGAAAAAGCCTTTTTGAGGTAATCTTAGAGGTAATCTTGGAGCTTTGAGGAAAACTTGCTCTTTCTTTTGCTCCTTTTTGTCGACATGGTCATTCGCTTCATTGCCTTCCTTTGGACCATGTTGGACTCTTCAAACAAACTCAACTTTGCGCTTTTTCTGGGTTTGTCAATATACTCATCAAGGGGGAGATTGAGAGACCATGTGGTTGTGACCCCCATGTGTGTGATGACACTACAAGGTTTTTACCCTAATCCAACCACTTGTATTCGCAACGCCACAAATTTAGTCGCAATAGGAGGCTCTATTGCAACATGGACTATAATTGGTTGCGATACGTGGCACTTATTGCATCTAAATTATTGGGTTGTGTTAGTCCTAACCTTCGTTGCGACAGGTAGGTGTTATGGCCACGATTAAACTGTGGTTGCAATTACATTTAAATATTGCAACAAATTAAGCTGCGTTGTGTTAATAATAAATTTGTTGGTGGCCCAAACTACTCCTACACATGGGCCAAAGGCTTCGAACGCATGGGCCAAAGTCAAAGGTTTCCTACACCGAGCGACCACCAGGCACATCGCCGGCATTGCTAAAAAAACGCATCGCCGCAAATCCCCGCCGCCCGATAGAATCCGCCGCCGCCCTACAGCAGCAGCAGCCGCCACCGTCGCCGCCCTTCAGACGTCCTTTGCTGCCAAGCAAGTGTTGGAAGATCACGTTCATGCCTCCCCCTGCTGCTTGTTCTTGTGGCCCTTCATGCCCTCTGTTAGTGGCGCCGCAAGGCCACGAATTTCTTCTCCACATCCAATAAGTTTGTTCGGTAGTGACATCTTGTTGTTTGTTGTAAATCACTCGGTAATCAGGCGGAGCTACAGCTGCCAAAGTGGGATGTGGCCCCCTCGACTTGTCTCAGAAAAAAAATAGTGATTCTTTATTGATTAAGTCAATGGCCCACTAAAACCATAGTTTGGAGGCCCAAACGTTGCAAGACGCCAAGATCTGCTTGTCTGTTGTCTCTTGGACCGGCCTTCCCCTTCCGATTCAGGAACTTCAGCACAGCGACGGCGCCTACATGACACGCAGTTGTGGAATCGGCCGTCGCGTCGCCCCCACCGGCCGCCGCCCTACACCTACGGCCGGTTCGCTCGTCGCCTCGACGGCCTCGTCCGTCCTCTGGAGTCCGGAGCCACCGGCCGCGTACCTGCGTCTCAGCATCTACGTGGCCGCACGGCCGCACCGCGCTGGCGTCGTCGCTGGTTGGCAGGCTTGGGGCTCTCCGCTAGTCCGCTGCTGCTCTCCAGTCCAATCTGAAATCCCCAATCAGCCAATGAGCCAATAGGATCCATCCTGGTGAGTCCGTGAGTGCTAATTTAGTTTGCTTGTTTTGTAGTTATTTTTTTATTTGCTTGTGAATTTCCCAATTTCTAAATGCTGAATCGATTAGGATGGTGTATTATCTAGTGAAATTATGACTGTACATGTTGATTTGTATTAGACAAAATGCACGCCCCCTATAATTTGTTGTGAGCTCCGCCACTGTTTTGTGTACGAATATTCCTACTTCATGTAATCATTTCGTCAAATTGCTTTGTCATGATGATGTTGTGATTTACTGGTCCTCCATAGGTTTCTGGCACCGATAAAGATAACAATTATCATGTGCTTCAGAGCTATTATCGAGTTACTAGTATAGTCCTGACAGTGTGACTGTGCAAGCTGCTTGTATTTGTATCCTATTACCATTTTTTATGTCTGCTTTACCTGGAACTTTAACCTTACTGTACCGATTTAATGCAGGTGTCAAGCGGAAGCAGACATGGCAATCGGATAATATAGCTGGTGTTGTTGGGAAGGTTGGGTCCGTGGTGAAGAGTCGGTGGGCTGTTTTCCAAGAGGCAAGGCAGCAGCATGTCGATTGAAGATAGGAGCTGGATGCGCATGGCGAAGTATACTGCTGAATGGCAAAAAGGATTTAAGGACTTCATTCAGAATACCTTTGGAGGCAGATCTAAAGAAGAAACTGCTCCATGTCCATGTGCTCGTTGCCGTTGCATGTCCTACAGAAATCAAAAAGATGTTCGAAGTCATTTGGTACTTAGAGGGTTCGATGAAAGTTTCATCCAAGGAGAAGGTAATGCTCAAGATTTAGTTGCATGTCCTCAGGAGGATAACCCTGCTGAAGGAGAATACGATGATGGCGAAACTGGTGATGCGCCTGCTAGCAAAGAACTGATTTCTGCACTAATCCTCGGATCTATACATGGTGAACTCACAGGAAGTGGAGATGAAGAGCCAAATGAGAGTGCAAAGAAGTTCTTTAAGTTATTAACCGAGGCACAAAAGGAACTGTATCCAGGCTGCAAGGAGGCTACAAAGGTTTCTTTCATTATCAGGATCTTTCAGATGAAGTGCATGCATGGTTTTAGTAACAATGGAATACAGTTGATCCTTGATCTGTTCGCGTTGTTCCACCCTGGTATCCCAGACACCTTGGATAAAGTGTGTAAGGTTGTTCGAGATCTTGGACTCGACTACCAAAAGATTCATGCATGTGTGAATGACTGTGTGTTATTTCATGGGGATTATGCTGACTTGGATACATGTCCAACCTGTGGTCAGTCTAGGTGGAAAGGGACCGACTCTTCTGAAGATGCTGAGTCCTCTAGCACTTGTGGCGGACAAAAGCGTTTTCCATGTAAGATCTTGCGGTATTTCCCACTTACTCCTCGGCTGCAAAGATTGTTTATGAGGGAGTCGACATCAAAACTTCTGCGTTGGCATAAGGAAGGACTGGTGCGTGATGGGAAAATGCGTCACCCTGCGGACTCGTTGGCATGGAAGCATTTGGATGCCCTGGAGGAGGAATTTGCATCTGACCCTCGCAATGTAAGGCTTGGACTTGCATCTGATGGCTTCAATCCGTTTGGGATGTTGAATGTTGCATACACTACTTGGCCTGTCATCATAATCCCTTATAACTTGCCTCCGTGGTTGTGTTTAAAACAATTGTATTGGATGATGTCAATGCTGATACCAGGGCCCAAATCTCCTGGAATAAACATCGATGTCTATTTGCAGCCACTGATCGATGAGCTAAAGGATCTTTGGGAAAAGGGTGTTCTCACATGGGATGCAAAGGTTAGGAAAAATTTTACCTTACGTGCAGTTCTACTATGGACCATAAACGATTTCCCTGCATATGCCATGCTGTCTGGTTGGAGTACTAAAGGCAAGTTTGCATGTCCTTACTGTCATAAGTATACAGAATACTTATGGTTGAAATTTGGCTGCAAGCATTGCTACCTGGGTCATCGTCGCTTTCTGCCATAGAACCATAGATGGCGCAGGAATAAAAGTAGCTTCAACAACAAGGTAGAAACAAGGGAGGCTTCGGTGCCACTTACTGGTGAAGAGGTTCTGCAGCAGTATGACAGTTTTGAGCAACCAAAATTTGGGCAAGGCACAAGGAAGAGGAAGCAGCGTGAAGAAGAAACTAGGTGGCACAATTGGAGGAAGAAGAGTGTATTCTTCCAACTACCGTACTGGGAAAAATTGCTTATTAGGCATAATTTGGATGTCATGCACATCGAGAAGAACATTGGTGAGAGCATATTGGGGACATTGCTGGACATTGATGGTAAATGTAAGGATGGTGAGAAGGCTCGGCTTGACTTGCAGAATCTTGGGATTAGGAAGGATCAACATCCTGTGGTGGAGAATGGCAAGTATACTTTGCCATCAGCGTTGTACAGCTTAGGCAAGGATGAGAAGGAAATGTTATGCAAATTCCTACAAGGAGTGAGGATGCCTGATGGTTTTGCAGCAAATATAAAGAGATGCGTGGACGTCAAGGGATGTAAGGTTTCTGGACTGAAGACTCATGACTATCATGTTATATTACAGAAACTATTACCACTAGTAGTACGCGACATATTGCCTCAAGATGTTGCTATCCCATTGATTCAGCTAAGTAATTTTTTCAGTTCATTATGTTCAAAGGAACTGGTGGAAAGTGACCTTGAAAAACTGACCTCTTCGATTGGAGAGACTTTATGTCAGCTAGAGATGTTATTCCCACCAGCATTTTTTGATATTATGATGCATTTGCCAGTTCATTTAGCTGAGGAGGCTAGAATTGGAGGACCTGTGTTATAGATGGATGTATCCAGTCGAGAGGTATCTACATACGCTGAAAGGATATGTGAGGAACAAAGCACAACCTGAAGGTTCTATAGCAGAGGGATATATCGCTGAGGAGTGCATGACATTTTGTTCTCGGTTCCTAGAAGACATTGATACGAACCTGAACCGCCCAGAGCGTCATGAAAGCAGTGCAGCGAATGAACCACCGTCTGGGCTTAGCGTATTTCAGACCATTGACTACAGTAAGAAAGGTTGCAAAGTTGAGTCTATTCCTAGTTTAGAGTTGAAGCAGATGCGGCACTACATAATAACAAACTGTGATGAGGCTGTTCCATGGATTGAGTAAGTTGAAATTACAACTGGTGTGTGTTTAATGTTCCTCATGATTAATGTTTTTCTAATTGAGTACCTTTGTTTTGATCATATGTAGTTTGCATAAGGAGGAACTCAAAAAGATTACTACACACGGCGTTGAGAGACGTCACAGGGAGCAATTTGTTGGTTGGTTTGAACGTAAGGTGAGTAACGTTGTCAACTGCATGCTTACAGAAAATAGCTACTGTCTTTATTTATTTTGCTGTTTTCAAATCGATTGCAGATGAACGAACTTTATGCAGAAGGGGGAATTAGTGATACACTATATGCCCTTTCTCGAGGACTAGATCACCGGGTTCGTGTTTTCAACAGGTCCATCATCAACGGTTTCTTTTTTCGAACGGCTTCTATAGAGAGTGCCTTGAATACACAAAATTCAGGGGTTGTAGTTAAGGGTGCTGATAGTTCTGCAAGTATGGAGTGGTATGGTGTCAGTAAGAAGATATTGACACTTGATTTCCCTGGTCAAAAAGAAGTCATACTGTTTCAGTGTGATTGGTACGACGTACCTGCTCCTAGTAAGAATAAGAGCAGAGGGTACCGTAGGGATCAATATGGGATTATAGATGTCGATACAACTCGTTTTCGATATCTAAATGATCCTTACATCCTGGGGACTCAAGCTGAGCAGGTTTTTTATGTGAAAGGTGCAAAGAAATTAGAGTGGAGCACTGTTGTAAGAATGAAGCCTAGAAATTTATTTTCCATGCCTAAACCACTAGACACTGAAAATTTGGGACAGCTTGATATTGACTCACTGGAGGTGGGAGTGGAAGTCATGAATATTTCAAGCCAGAATGAAGATTTGTTAGCTTGGAGGAGGACTGACCTGGAAGGGGTGACTGGAGATGCATCCGTCATTGAAAATGCGCTACCAGTGCCTGAACCATGTGATGAAGACTTAGTTGATGAAGATGATGATATTGATGACACCTACGTTGATGATGGACATGTAGCACCTGTCAACTCTTTAGGCACCAGTCTTGATGATGAATGCTTTGTATAAATACGAATTTAGGAAGCACCACCTTGTTTTGTAATAGGCTTTAATTTATATGCAGGACAAATAGCTATGTGTGCCGAACAAATTTTATTTTGGATTGAAATGGCTTCCACCCTTGTGCTTGGTAGCTGTGTATATGCTGCTGCTTGTTCTGCTTCTTGGCTGCTGCTGCTTGTACTGGTACTGCTGCTTAATATGCAACCTGGTGGTATGTGCTAATTAGTTCTAATTGTTTATAATAGCTACTGATTAGCTTACCTACAATTTTCCTGTATCTGTCCCGTCCCGATTGCCGCAAGTCAGAGCCGCCTTCTACGGGGGCTTCTTCTTTGCCGAGGTGGACGCCGGCCCCTTGCCTCGCTTCTGGCGCATCTTCTTGAACTCCGGCTTCACGTCATCCTCGGAGTGGCCAGCCCCCGAAGACGTCGATGAACCGGAGGCGCCATGGTGGCTTGGCATCACCTTCCTAGAGGGGGCGAACTAGCCCCGCGCATATGTGCGGCTGAAGGTGCTAGTTGTGGACGCGCTCGCCGCCTGCCATCTCGACGCCGTCGCCGTCGCCTCTGGGGAATCTAGAGAGTCACGAGCGTGTGTTTTTTTAGCAAAAGTCATGAGTGTGGTGAGGGGAATCCCCTGGAAGGAGGCCACTGGTGGGGTTTTGTTGAGATGGGCCGGCCCGTTTTGCTGGTTACTCCAATCTCTTGACGGATGCGTGCACGATTTAGTACCACCTCGCTAACTCAAGCGAGACTAGCACAGCTTAAAGATTTGAGTCCCTGCTGCGCTATTGAATTTCTACGATTCTGGCATTACCTTGAACACTCTGCACGCTACTGGGCCAACTTGGCTCAAGCTTGACTGAGCTGTTGGCCCTTTTTAGGCTTTGTTTTTTTACAAACTATTGTTTTTTTACAATCTCATTATTAATCTATAAACATTATTTGCCCAATCTTTTTTATGTAATTTTTTGCAAAATAATTATTTAAGTTAACATTATTTGCCCAATATTTTTTATGTAATTTTTTGCAAAATAATTATTTATGTCAAAAACATTTGCCCAACCTATGTATCTCAAACTTAGTTCATCATCTCCTACTGAGTTTCCACGTTATCTCTTCCTGAGTGCCACGTCATGTCCTACTTGTCGGTTCTTCATAACCCACTACCTTGTTATGCCCCAACATCTTGCACTAGCTAGGCAGGACCCACATCTTCTGCCTGTAGTTGGGTTGGTCATCATGTCCTGCTAAGTTGCCACGTCATCTCCGCCTGAGTGCCACGTCATGTCCTACTTGTCGGTTCTTCATGACCCACTACCTTGTTATGCCCCAACATCTTGCACTAGCTAGGTAGGACCCACGTCTACTATCCGTAGCTGGGTTGGTCCTCATGTCCTGTTGAGTTGCCATGTCTTCTCCGCCTGAGTGCCATGTCATGTCCCACTTATCATTTCTTCATGACCCACTATATATATTGTTATGCCCCAACATCTAGCACTAGCTAGGTAAGACCCACGTCTTTTTCCTGTAGTTGGGTTGGTCATCATGCTCTACTGAGTTGCCACGTCTTCTCCACCTGTTTGCCATGTCATGTCTTACTTGTCGGTTCTCTTCATGCCCCCCTACCTTGTTATTCCCCAACATCTTGCACTAGCTAGGTAGGACCCACGTCATCATGTCCGTCTGAGTGCCACGTCATCTCCCATTAGTCAGTTCTTCATGTATCGCCTGAGACCAACTAATATCATAATTTCGTTATGTAAATTTTTGACTGAATTTCATTTTGATTGGACCAACTACTTTTTGATTTAGTAAAATCCTTCATCAAATTCGTCTGCCTTCATAGTCTTTCCTACATACATTTTCCTCCAAACAAATTCCCACAAAAACCAAAGGCCGCGAAAAAATTTACAACTTAAAAAAAGGCCGCGAAAAAATCCCGCCCCAACACGGTAGATTAGCTTTAATCAGCGCCCCCACGCACGCGTCCCACGTTTCCCATAATTGCGATCTATTCCAAAAACCGTGAGGGGAGAGGAGGGGTCCCTTCATTTTTGCCCTAGCTCAGGTCTGATGGCATCGTCGCCGCCGGACACCGGGACAGGGCATCCCTCCATGGACGTCGCCTCTGGAGATCTCAGCAGGAGAGCTGTGACGGCGCCTTCATCCAAGAGGACGCCACCGTCTGCTTCACAACGCGATGGCGCCGGAGAACTCAGGAAACAGCCCGCCAGATCAATGGAACGGCGGCGTCATCCTCATATTATATTCAAGCCATCGTCGAGGAAGAAGATGAAGATGAACACACCGGGTCACTAAGGTTTCGCGAAAGCAGGTATGCAGACGATGTTATAGTACTTTTACAGTATGTAATATATGCTAGGGTTTATGACTAGGGATGCCTCGCCGTGTCCTGCCTCGCTGCACTTCACCTCGGCCGTGTCCTCCTGCCTTGCTACGCTTCACACCGGTCGTCTTGCCTGGTCGCATGGCTGCGCCTCTCGTCGTCCATGGCCGTGTACTTGGCCTCCTCCTCGGCGCCGCTGAGCCTGGTGCCCTGCAACGGCTCTTGCAGACAGTCGTTCATACGCAGCAGCACACCAAGGAAGTCTGTATCGCTGCTGGATACGCGAGGTTTCTTGGAGAATTCGATTTGGGAAATCAGTTTGGGGAATGCATGTGCTACTGCTATACTCGGCGTGGCCGACCGGCATGCAGGCTCTTGCAGGCACCTGCATGCAGGTCTCCTTGTTTATTACTGCAAAGCCTAACAGGAGGTGGCGATTAGTTTATAGTCAATGGATGAACCTAGGTCTGGAGAATATTTCAGCAATATACTCAATATACTCCTAGGTCTAGAGAATATTTTAGCAATTTGTTTCATATATATAGTCAATGGATGAACCTGAGTCTGGAGATCCAAACATACTATACTCAGTATACTGCAGGTACGACCAGGTACTTGGTAGGAAAATTCAGGATTGTTTTGGATATTTTTTTTAGTTTTTTTACTTGCTTCTTATTTCCGAACCTCATGCACTACATCGGCAGTCATGATGAAATTGAGTAGGAAATGCTACATTCAACATTTGAAGGCTAATTACTTTATATTGGGTACATGTTCATTCATATATTAAACAAAATGGCCCCCCTACATATTGATGTGAGCTCCACCATTGTTTATGTCATAGTAATTTTAGTAGACTTCGACAATGATAATGGCAAATATGAACCTTTTTATTACTGCGATATATCTGCTTTATTGATTTGTAACTACATGTACATACACGCAGTGCACCAAAGACTGGAGAGGTTTGGACAATATATTTCCAATGCAAGGGGAAGGATCTAGAAAACGAATTTGTCGATGTACATTTAGATAAAGCTGATGTCACATATTTTAACTTGGCATGTTTTAAAGAACAGCTTGGGTACGGACCTAGGGACTTCATGTACTACAAGATGCGTTGTGGCAGGGATGTAGCAAAACTTGAAGCCATGGGTTATATACGAGATGCAGATACAGTGCTACGTATGAATAAGGCTGAGAGGGAAATCAGGTTGGTACTGTCGAAGGAGCAGGAACATGAGGTAGATGTCGCCATAACACCGATTAAGCGACCAAGGGAGAAGGGAAACAATGATGACTCAAGTACGCTTGAAGACATTGATGCCTACAAGTTGTGGCTAACAAACCTGCAATCCAAGGATCCAGACACTGGTAAGATTGTTCGATGATTCACTCATGCAAATTGTTATAACAAAGTGTTGCTCTGACAAGTGGTATTGTATAATCATCATCACTCGCAGATTTAAGGGATGCCTTCAGGGATGAAACAATCGAAACATACAAGGAATGGCTAAGGCATACAGGCCGTCGTCGACACATGCGTAATTAAATATCTTTACTCATTTAAACATGTTTACTGTTCTGCAAACAATAAAATAATTATTAACATGTGTTGGTTGCATTCTTTTTGTAGTATCATTATTGGAAGAAAATACAAATGATGATGACATAACTGAAGGGGAGGAAAATGATAGGCCAAGTCATGCTAGGAAACCAAAAAATCTAGGAGATGGTATGTGCTGCTCCTTCCATTTTATATTTTATATTAAAAACTCTTTTGCTGATCATGGATGTTCCATTATTTCTTAATGTTCAAATATGAGAAAATTCCAAAACACGTGGAAGAGGATGTCTCAAAGGTCTGACAGTAACCAACAAGAGAATTAGGAATCAGACTCAGAAATTAAAAATCGAATTTAATCCTAGGCTGGGTGGCCCCATTGGTGAGAACCGTCGGTCGTTCGTGGATGAGGTGGTAACGTTTACCAGGAAAAAGGCTCCAGTTATAGGAGTGAAAACGTGGAAGGGTGTGCATCCAAAAGTCAAAATGTCAATAGCAGATGACATACTGGTATGACACTATCTTTTTTGTCCATATGTCTTGTTGTCACTAGCTATAATTTTGTATTCTATTTGTCTTTGCATTGGAACAGCTTAACTGGGACTTACAGAATGTTGAAGAACCTAAAGAAAAGATATGGGCCATTGCCAAGGAGAGGTACAAAGGATGGCGTGCTGCATTTAGTGCTACATACAGGGCTTACCGCACTGACGCTGAAAGAATGAAACATAAGCCTGAAGATTTAGACAATGTTGAGTGGTACTACTTGATCCAGTACTTTGGAAGTGAGAGCTTCCAGGTTTGTAAAATGGTTAAATATCCTTTTCTTTTTACAAATGATCAAATCAGTGTTTTAATCACATCATTTGTAAACCATTTACAGAAGAAGAGCACCAAGAACACTGAAAACTGTAAGAAGCAAAAGACACAACATCTCATGGGATCCAAACCATTTTCCCAAATAAGCTATGATTAGGTAATGACAAGCTTTACTGACCTAGTTATTTTTTACAACAGTCAATACCTCATACTACACGTGTTGCCATCTCAGAGAGACCCGACAACTGGTGAGGAGCCTACTGATTTGGATCTTTGGATGGTTACTCACACCAAGGGCGGGCAATGGTCAAACCCAGATACACTGGAAGTATATGTGAGTGCTAAATATATATATTGTTCTGACTTTATAATTGGTTCATGCTTCATAAAATTTTGGAACACTTCTAATTTTAATCCTTCTAATGTGTTAATTATGTTTCGCTTAGGAAAATGCTCTCGTCAAAATTGCTGAGGCAGAATTATCGAAAGATAAACAATGTCTTACGGTTGAAGAAGAAAATGCACTTTTCCAGAAATACTACAAAGAAACCATAGGAACCAAAACGTACAGATGTCATGGTCATGGATATATGGCGAAATATCCAACACGAACGGCTCTATTGAATGAGAGAGAAGAGAATTTAGCCCGTAGCTCAGCTGCAGCCCTGCAACACCGAGAGGAGGTTGAAGATTTAAAACAAAAACTTGCAAATGAAGTTGCTGCAAGGGAAAGAGATAAGGAAGAAAGTATCTGACAAATGCAGGAACTTAGAGAAGAGCTTCGTTTGCAAGTTGCACTGCTACAGGTAGTAAATATATTATATGCTTGTCTTTTGTCGATTTTCCCCTAATGTTGCTTGCCTTTTATATGGTGCAGGCTAACCCAGGAAACACCACCTGTTCACAGCCTCCAAATAGCGCAACTGTGGGCATGAATGACATCACACCACCACGTATAGAAGATGAAGAACAAGAGGTAATAAAAATGCAGCATGTCGACATACAAAATGCATTTGTACACATGTGTATAATGCACAGTGTTGTTATTTTGTTTGTTGGCAGATTCAACCAGCAAGCGTGATGACCACAGTAAAAGAAGTTGATCCACCTACTCGCACCACGGCTACAGCTAATACTACTGTAACAAGAAATCTTTTCCCAACAGACAACAATGACCCACCAGCAGATTCAAATTCTTCGCAGCAACAGATAAGGCCTGCTGCAAAAACTCGTAATCAAAAGAAAAAGCTACAGGTATGAATGCCTATATGTGAATTTTGTTTGTTCATTTCAATCAAATTATGTGCCGCATATTGCAAACGGTGGGTGAGTCATATATGCTATGTTGTAAGCATTACTATTGACTTGATTTCATTGCCGAATTATGTTCCTGCTGTACATTGCCTACTATACATTGACTACTGTACATTGCCGAATTTCATTGCCTACTGTACATTGACTAATTATGTTCTTGCTTATAAAACGCAGGAAAGCATGGAGAGGCAAAATAATTAAAGTACTATGGAATATGCGTGCGAGCGTGTGCTGATGGAACATCATGAGATGAATAAGTGAAGCAATACTTTGAGTGAATGAAGAACAATTTCTTTTTTTATTGCAAACATAGTTCAAGACTTGTAGTTTGAGAGGATATTTTTGTTATTGCAAACATATTTATTCTGGCTCAGACATAAGTTTCCAGTATTGAAGGATTGATTTCATATATGTGTGTTGATGATTGAATTTTTTCTTTAATTCTATTGTATCTATGTTGCAACAATAAATTAATATACAAATATCAAACGAAATAGGCATACACGACGAAAATCTCCTCGTCGCAATAAACTGCAATGCATCAATTGTTGTTTGTCGCAATAAACAATATTGCAACGTAGGTTGTGCAATGCCATAAGACTTAGTAACCACAACCAATGTGTCGTTGCAATACCACTTACGTGCAACCAAAAAATTTACGTGGCAACATAAGTTATTGCAATGAAACATTGTGCGTCGCAATTACGGATATAACCACCAAATGATTTTCGTTGCAGAAGATTTTATTGCAATGGAACATAGTCCGTGGCAATTAGTTCTATTCCCACGAAGCAATGGCGTTGCAATATTGGCTCATTCTTGCAACACAATATTTGGTGGCAATATAGTCTATTGCCACAACGTGTGTCGTGGCAACAATTACTAATGCAACGATGCTATTGGTTGCAATATCTCCTATTGCGACCATATCGTGCGTGGCATTTGCTTTTTGTGCTCGTTGCGAAAGTCAAAGTATCGCAACACATCAAAATTGAGTCACAATAACCTATTGCAACATATTTAAATGCCACGACTCACAATGAAACCGACTTCGAAGCATTTGTTACGTATTGTAACCAAAATGCCCATATTGCAACCATTCTTAGGCATGGCTTTAGGTTAAAATCCTTGTAGTGTGAGTAATTGACATTGATTTAGGAAAGTCGAGTTTGGTTTGTGAGGTTCGTGCCTTATCATTGCGTGGTGCAATCGGTTAGGTCGGACTTGGTCAATTCAGGTCGTATGGGCTTAGGATGCTTATTTCTCTGTTTCGACAGGTTTTGGCTCATTCATGCGTAATTATGATTCATTGATGCTATTTATGCTTTCATGTTATCGAGCGGTGCTATGTGATATGTTTCTTGTCTGTGATGGTTGCAGGACATCGAGGTGGAGTCGTGGCGAGGCACGGAGGACCGGACTAGGCGCAGTTGGTGCCGAGGTTAGAACGGTCGAGGTGTGCCGAAGACGGCGAGGGCTCGAGGTAGCTGCGAGGCTTGAGCGGCAAGAAAGGAGGAAGCTTCCCGGAAGGTGCAGGAGAGGCGTTTTGGGGAATACGTAAAGCTGCACTAAAGGAAGCGGGTTATGGATAAAGCATTGGAGTTGTTGTGGCTTAATGGGCAAAGCAAATCTCAAACCCATTAGTGGGAGGCTATAAAAGGAGGGTGTTTCCTGCATGGTCTTCATGGCTTTGGGAGAGAGTTAGGTTTTGCTTGAGTCAAAAGAAGCTTTGGAGAGTTGGTTTTGCTTTGAGGCTTTAGTAGTTGAGAGTTGGTGGAGAAGGCAAAGGCATGTCTCCATCGTAGTCTCCTCCCTGTGTGGGTGTTCTTGAGCTTAGGAGAGGGAGAGGAGATGAGTTGAGCCACCATGTAATCATTCCTCTATATTCAATCATGTATGGGGACTCTTCTGTGATCTTTGTGTTTATGGAAATGAATGCTTTCAAGAAATCATTTGAGTTCTTGCCTCTCTGTTCAGTTTTCTCTTCGATGCTTTCTAGGCTTGATTTTTGACTTTTTGTGTTTTGAGTCGATTCTTGCTGGGGAGTGGCAAAATGGGTTGCTCTATGTTGGGATGATGCCTCAAGATCATTTGATCAGTTAAAATCCCAAGAGCCCATTCTTGATTTCAGTTTTCATTTTTGGTTTCCTCTGTTCATCTTTTTCCTTCTAGGGTTTTGGTGCAAATCTTGTTTCCCTCTTTGAGATGGCTTGAAATTTGGCATGAAAAGTCCAGAGGCTGTTAATTAGCTATCCCCAAAGTTTCATGGCCAAAGGAACAAAGACAAGATGGGAATTTGAGTTTTCGAGCAGCTCTCAGCTCATTTTCAGTTTTTGACCAATTTCCCTAATTCTTGCTTTTGAGTTGGTCTTCTTTGGTTCCTTTTGCTCCTTTGGCTATTTAGGACATTATCCTTCATTTCTGGGCTGAGAAATCCAGTGGAAAGACCTCAATTTTCTCTTTGTGCGAAGTCTTGTTTTTGCTCTGAAATTTTAGGCTTCTGTTATTCTGAACTTTCGAAGAGCGGTCAGACCGGAGGAGACGAGGCGGTCAGACCGGAAAATGGCCGGCGGTCAGACCGCCCCCGAGCGGTCAGACCGGCCCAGCCCGGGCGGTCAGACCGGCCAGGGGCGGTCAGATCGGCCTGGTGCTTGGGGTCTGACCGGCCACCTACAGAGCACTCTGTTTTGCATTTGTGTTTGGCTTTTTGCTGTTGTCCTCTTAGTTTTCTCTCTGTCTTTTAGGGTTATGCTTTCTCCTCTGGTGCTTAAGGTGTCAGTAAGTATGAATGTTCCTCCTTCATAGCTTTTTAGCTCTCGGAGAGGAGATTCCCTGTGAGTATTTTGAGGGGTTGAGATTTTAATTAGTCGACATTCACCCCCCTCTGTCGCCATTTTGGTCCAACATTTCTGGTGATCAGTAATGGCAAGGGGTAGAAGTCATGGTTGTGGTGGATGCTGTTGCCGTGGTTGCGTGTGTGGTCTGATAGTGCCACCACCCCTAGATGAGGAAAATGTTGGTGAGGTGGGTGAGGATGTCATTTCGGTTGTTCAGTCAGCCACTGGTGTAATGGTGCTTTCGGCCGCCCTGTGGCGAGATCTTCAGAGGGAGGTCCAAATGCTTCGTCAGCAAGTGCATGAGTATCGCTTTGTCTTAGGGGTGATCGGTTCACATGACTTCAACACTATTGTCGATCAGGCCAAGGGTACGAGGTTTGAGAGAGAGCTCACCAAGGAGAAGTATGCTTTTGGTGGTCCTGTTCCTTCGGGTGCTTCTGGTGTGGCCAAAAGAGGAGTTTCGGTGGAGGGGGCGAGTCTTGTCAGCAACCCATTCCCAATAGATTCTAGGGGGTTAGTGTTCTCTGTCGTCGACTTAGCCTTTTTAGTAGAGGCCATCTTCTTCTTTAGTGCCACAACCTTCTTCAGCTTTGCAGGTCTTGCACCCTATTCCAAACCAGGGTATGATCTGCTTCAAGTGTGGTGGTGATCACCGTGCTTCAGAATGTTCTAGGTCGGGAAACTGTCGATATTGTGGTTGGGCTGGCCACAAAATGATGGTGTGCAAGTAGAATCCCTCTAGCATCATCAAGTGGGAGCTAGTTCCTATGGCTTCTTTGGCCGCATTTTCTCAGGGTTCACTTTAAATACTAGCGTCCGCTCCAGTGCTACAGTATCCTCTAGCTTGGGCTCATTATGTAGTGTTTTCTTCGGCACTTCTTGTTTGGTTCTACTGGAATCTTGCACTGTCTACATTGCCCTTGACTCCTGCACCTCCGGCAGTCCTTGCGCTTCACTACCGAGTGTCGAGGCTTCCGTCGCCCCGGCGCCATCTGGAGGCTACGCCATGCCTATACCTGAGACTATAGGCCGTCTTGATGTGGTGATAGGTAGCTTAGTTGTGGATTCTCATGAGGCCTTTGTTCTTTTCGATTCTAGAGCTTTCTACTCATTTGTATCACTGTGCTTTGCTAGGAGAGTGAACTTGGGGATGTAGCAAATTTCTCAGTTAGTTCTAGTCAGTTCTCCGGGGGGGGTCTCATCTCTATTTCCATATTTTGTCCAGGCTATTCTGTCACCATTGATGATGAGGGTTTCATAGCCAATCTAATAATGATTCATCTAGCCCCTTTTGTCATTGTCCTTGGCATGGACTGGTTGTTCAGTTATCTTGCCATGATCTATTATTTCTGGAAGAGTATTACCTTACAAGCTCCATCCGAAGAGGAGTTGGTCTTTCAGGGTAGCACACCATCAGATTCTCTCTTTGTGTTGGCCAGTTTGTTTTCTGGTTGATGAGCGTCGAGGATTAAGTTGCTTTGATCTCTTGTCCTGAAGCCGAGCTCTTCCTTGTGCACCGAGGAGATCCTAATAGTGTGTGATTATCTCGATGTGTTCCTTGCAGAGCTTCCAAAAATGCCTCCAGAGTGGTATGTGGAATTCTAGATTGATCTAGTTCCTGGTACTCAGCCTATTTTCTTGTCTCTATATCATTTGGCTTGACCCTTCCAGAATGAGTTGAAGAAGCAGTTGAAAGATTTGCTGCGCAAAGGGATGATCCAGTGCAGTGTTTCACCACGGGGAGGGCTTGGCACATGTGTGTTGATTATCGCGCTCTCAATCAGGTGACTATCAAGAATAAATATCATTTGCCCCCATATTGAGGATTTATTTGATCAATTGAAGGGAGCCAATGTGTTCTCTAAGATTGACCTTCAATCTGGGGTATAATCAAATCCATGTACGAGAGCAGGATAATGAAAATATGGCTTTCTCCACTAGGTATGGGCACTATGAATATAAAGTTATGTCTTTTGGACTAACTAATGCCCCTACTATTTATGTGGAGATAATGAATAGTATACTACATGAGTACCTTGATGTCTTCGTTGTGGTGTTCATTAATAACATTCTGATTTATTCCAAGTCTGAGGAAGAGCATGAGCAGCAATTGAGGCTTGTATTTGAATCTTTGAGGAAGAATCAGTTCTATGCCAAGCTGAAGAAATGCGAGTTCTAGATTTCAGAAGTTGGCTTTGTTGGTCATGTGATTAACCGGGATGGCATTTTTGTTGACCCTATCAAGATCTCTTCGGTGGTGGACTAGAAGAGGCCATCCAATTTGAAGGAAGTGCGGAGTTTTCTGGGTTAGCCTAATATTATCGGCATTTTGTGGAGGGTTTCTCTATAAACACCAAGCCAATGTCTCAGCTAACATAGAAAGACATGAAATTCCAGTAGAAAGATGATTGTGAGCGCAACTTCTGTACTTTGAAGGAGAAGTTGGTGATTGCTCCTGTTCTCATCCTTCTTGAGCCATGGAGGTGATTCATAGTCTATTCTGATGCTTCCCAAGTTGGTTTGGGTTGTGTGCTCATGCAAGATGATATGGCGATTGCTTATGCATTGAGGTAGTTTAAGAAACATGAGCAGAATTATGCTACCCATGATTTAGAGCTTACCGCAGTGGTCTTTACTCTAAAGATTTGGCACCATTATATGTATGGTGAGACTTGTGATATTTTCACTGATCACAAAAGCCTTAAGTATATCTTTACCTAGAAATATTTGAACCTGAGGTAGAGGAGGTGGTTGGAATTGATAAAGGAATGTAATTTCACTATTCAGTATAATCTAACTAGGCAAATGTAGTGGCGGATGATCTTAGTTGCAAGGCAACACCCCCTACTTTGAGTTGTCTTATTGTTGATTTTAAGCGCATGGATATTTTTTTGCTTTGTAGGCACCGTTCAGGTCGAGACTCGCTTGCTTCTTGAGTCTGCTATTCTAGAGCAAGTGTGGGAGGGACAATAATGTGATCGGATGCTCCAGCAAGTGAGAAAGCATCTGGATGAGGGCAAGCAAGGGGATTTCAACATTGATGAGTTTGGCACATTATGGTTTAAATGCCGCCTTTGTGTGCCTCAGAAGGCTAAAGTCAAGCCTAATATTCTAAATGAAGCTCATCGTAAACTGCATATCCTAGTGAGACCAAGATGTATCGAGATTTGAAGAAGAGTTTCTAGTGGAAAAGGATAAGGGTTGATATTATACAATATGTGACTTTCTGTGGTATTTGCCAGCAAGCCAAGGCAGAGCGTAAGTGTCCAGCAGGATTGTTACAGCCTTTAGAGGTCCCAGTGTGGCAGTGGGATGATATCTCGATGGATTTTGTGGTTAGATTACCTCGCACGCAGCGAGGTAAGGATGCTATTTGGGTTGTGGTGGATAGGTTCAGCAAGTCCGCGTGTTTTATTACCATTCATGCAATAAATACAATGGATTTATTCATCATATACCCTCCTCTTAGATGGAAATTCAGGATTTACCCTCCTGACCCACATGTCAGTGACTTATGATGACCCCACATGTCATTGAGGTGGGAGGGTAAATCCTGAATTCCCAAAATGAAGGGAGGGTATATGATCAACTTTCCCTAAATACAATGAGAGATTTGACTCTTATTTATTTGAAGAGATAGTGCAATTACATAGTATGCCTAAGACTATTATTTCAAATCGTGATGTAAAGTTTGTCTTCAAGTTTTGGGAGAGCTTGTAGAGTGCTTTGGGCACACAACTTCATCTTAATTAGTGCCGCGTTTCTCCCCCAAACAAATGAACAGTCTGAGTGCACTATCCAGACAATTGAGGACATGCTTAGGTCCTATTTCTTGTCTTTGAAGGAATGTTGGGGGAGGGGGGGTCACTTGGCATTGGCAGAGTTTGTCTACAACAATAGCTATCATGCCAGTATTTGAGTTGCACCATTTGAGGTCCTGTATGGGCGAAGGTATAGGTCGGCATTGTGCTGGGATGCCGTTGGTGAGAGGGAAATTCAAGGTCCCAACTAGGTTCAATAGACTATTGACTGAGTGGCAGAGATTAGGCAAAATTTGCTTGTTGCTCAGAGCCGACAGAAGAGTTACGCTGATGCGAGGAGGCAGGAGATGGAGTTTGCATTAGGGGAACAAGTACTCTTGAGAGTGTCTTCCACTAAGGGCATTGTGCGCTTTGGTACAAAAGGAAAGCTTAGTTTGAGGTACGTTGGATCATTCCTGATCATGGCACGTATTGGAAAGTTGGCATGTCGCGTGGGCTTTCCCAAGTCCATGCGTGGTGTGCACAATATATTCTAAGTCTCTATGTTGAGAAAATATCTGAGAGATCTAGAGTATAAGATGTCGCTAGAGCCATTGGTCATTGAGCAAGATCTTACCTTCGAGTCCAAGCTAGTGCTGATTCTAGGGGAGTCAGAGTGGGTTCTGTGGCATAAGATATTGATGTATGCCAAGGTGCTTTGGACGCATTAGACCAAGTGAAAAGCAACTTGGGAGCTGGAGCCTCACATGCGTGAGTAATACCCAGAATTGTCTACTTCAGGTTTGTGTGTCGTTTAATTTTCCTATTCAGTTGTGTTTCTCGGTTAGAGTCATGAGGTGTAGAATTTAGGGTCAAATTCTATTAAGGGGGGAAGAATGTAATATCCTGCAAATAGTCTTGTGGACATATGTGTGAATAGTAAAAAAGAAGTATTTAAAAAGGGGATATGTGGACTTTTACAGGATAGATTTGTTTTCTGAACGGGTCATGAGGGGTTGGAAACAGAAAGTACTTGTATCATGTTAAAATGGTTCGTGGGAGAAGAGAAAACCAGAAACTAGAAAAATCCTAGCTGAGTTGTTTTAGTTAAGTTCCCGTGTACCATCGCACGCTAGTGCTGCTGCCTTGCGCTGCAAGACAGTGCAATTGCCAGCTTGCTGCTGTCGCTAGTGCATATTTGTAGTTTGTAAAAATGCCATAGTTCCTTATATTTGCATATGTAAATTAAGAGATATAAAATTATTAAGTCTACTATCCAAAAGATGACAGATCGGTCTTCTGGATTAAAAATGGGGGGTTCAAATGATTTAATTTGGACATCTGATTAACTAGGAAATTGTAGAAAATTTTGTAAAGATTGCATAACTGGTATGTTTTGCTAGTTTTTGGTATGTGTATTGAAAGTTATGATATTTTTAGTACCAAAACAGCGGGGTTGACTGTCTGATAAAATGGGAAAAGTTATGGGTTTGGGGAGCATGTAGGAGTGTTGTCGATTAATTGATGTCTTATATTGCTGTACAACGTATTGGGATTGAATATTTATTGTAGGAGGAGTAGTGTCGGTTGTGTTGTCATCTCCTAATCAATCCTGTTGTCCCAACTAGAGAGGCAGGTGCTTAGTAGAATGATAGATGATGGTTAATAATTGCTCACTTTTATTGAATTATTCATGCCATGCAATAATTTGATTGTCTTTTGCTTAGTATGATATTAACTTGATGATAATTGTGATAAGTGGTAAAACGATGAAAAATGGCATTCATGACTGACATATGCATTATGAGCTAGGGCAGTGAGAAAATCAATAGCTTTGAGTAAAGCTATGTGACTATTCTGACATGCTCTTGAGCAAGACCTATAAAGACTTATTTTGGTAGGCACTTCCACAGAATAGAGGTAGAGGGTGACATCGTTGCTTGGTGCTTTACTTAATTTAGACTTATGTATGATCCATTTTGTTTATCGTTGGTTCATATTAAGCTCAGTTTTATGGTTATAGTGTTACTGAGATTTATGTTTATTATTATATTGAATGTTTAAACTTAAAGCCTAGTTGTTGGTATTGCTTGTTTATTCATTAGAATTGATAGTGATAGTAGTTATAGGTGACACTTTAAGTTTCTGCTAAGCTAGGGTGCTACACATAGTACTAGTATACTATACCCCTACTAGCAGTATACTAGTACTATTTGATCCAATTTTGTAGTCCTAGAGAGTAACTAAAGGGACCCATGTACCCTGACTACCAAAGTTGTTGCCTTTTGCTACATGTACGTTCGTGCTTATAGAGTATACGATGAGCTGTGTATAGTGTCGAGAGTAGTATTTCTTATGTCGTATCTCACAACGTAGATAATATCTTATGTAATGGAAGGTATGTACGTGTAGTATATAAGTATATAATACCATATAGGTGATATGTATATTTTTTTCAGAGGTGGTATGCATATTTCATTAGACATACTCCTTTTTATATGTGTATATGAAGATATTTGTAAAATACGCTAAAACTATTGACTCCATAATTTTTTCTGTGTGGTTCATATTGGATTATCTTATAATTAGTATATGAGTATACTCAAAGTGATAAAGGAGTATGTGTCAAGTTGTGCATGCAGATGCAAATACACACACACATACATATATACATACTAGTTACGTACACATGCGTTGCAACGGAACTCATTGAATATATAGAGAATCGTGCTATAGAAGAGAGTTGCTTTAATCGGTTGGAAAGTGGAGAATAGTGAGAAGTTGAGTGAATAGAATGGTTGGAGGAGAATAGACGTATAACCACCAACTCGTTCTTTTATGATAGTAATGATATTTATATACATATATTTGTATGCACACATATACATATACATATACATATACATATACATATACATATACATATACATATACATATACATATACATATACATATACATATACATATACGTATATGTGTATATATATACACATATATATGGAAATATATCTAGTGCTAATGGTTATTTCAGTGCTAAGATGCTAATGTCTATGTGAACCGTCTGGATCAGCCGATCGATATGGTTGTTCCTCCTACTTTGGTCTCGCAAACTCGTATTAGTTCTTATGAAGGGGTGATCCTATTATGACTAATGAACATGATGATGCTACTGCTACTGTTTTGCCGTTGTCTGATGATGTTTTGCAAGAGCCACGTTCACAGGAACAGTCAGCAGGAGATAGCAATGTTGAGGGCCTGCTGCACAGTACTGGCACTGCCTCGCCAAGCGATCTGCCACGGCAGGCTTCTGCATCGGCCGCACCTTCACAAGAGCTGCTGGGGCAAGCTGCAGCTGCTGCTGCACAACATCCTGCGCGTCCAAGTACTCGGGCACAGAATAACATCTTTACACTGGAAGTTATGCTTACAGTAGCTCGGTTGAACCAGAATTACTTAAGCACTCGGAGATCCAAACTGGAAGCGTGCCATGGATGAATATTCCGCTCTTATGAGAAATCGTACTTGACGTCTTCTTCCTCTGAGAGTGGTCAGAATATTATAGATTGCAAGTAGATCTATAAAATCAAGAAGAAAACAGATGGAAGCATTGACAAGTACAAGACAAGACTAGTGGTAAAAGGATTCAAATGAAGGTACGGTGTTGATGATAAAGATAGTCCTGTTGTTAAAGCAACTACTATTCGTCTTATTTTGTCAGTTGCCATATCACGAGGATAGAGTCTACGACAGCTTGATATTCAAAATATACTTCTTCATGGTGCTTTAGAAGAGGAAGTGTTCATGAGTCAACCTCCAGGATATGAGAATAAGGAGCATCCACCTTTTATCTGGAAATTAGATAGACACTATATGGATTGAAGCGAACACCGAGAGCTTGGTACTCAAAACTAAGTTCCAAGTTGCAGGAATTCAGATATGTGTTGTCTCTAGCAGATACCTCATTGTTTATTTACAATTGCAACAGGATTGTAATCTATATTCTTATTTACGTGGATGATATTATAGTAACAAGATCATCCGATGGCGTTATCATTTGGATTTTGCACTAAAAGACCTTGGAGAGTTACACTACTTTCTAGGAATAGAGATTAGCAAAACAGATTATGGTTTGCTACTTTCACAGTCAAAGTATATTGGTGATGTTATTGACCGAGCTGGGATAAGAGTTCAAGTCAGCCATTGCACCCATGGCAACCTCTGAGAGGCTGTCGGCACAAGAAGGAGAAGCACTATGTTTTTGAGGAGGCGTCAAAATGTAGGAGCTTAGTGGGGGTGCTTCAATACCTCGATTTAACATGACCAGATATAGCATTTTCTATTAATAAAGTTTGTCAGATTTTGCACCAACTATGTGTTACAAATGTGGGCAATATTTTAATTCCAAGTTTTATTAGGAGACAGAAATAATAAACTAATGATGCACAACTCACAACTAACAGCAATCTACTCATCATACTTCAGAACATACACAAGAAAAACAAAACAGTAACAAAGTCGAACGTGCGCACGAACGACTTACTTGTTAGCCTGATGAAGAACAAGAAGCCGCGTAGGCTTGACGCAGTGCAGGGCTTGACGCAGTACAGAACGCAGATGACGCAGTGCAGTGAGCGGTCGCGCAGATGCGCTGCCCAAAAACCTTATTGCCCCCCCGTGTAGGTACTCTCTGCGGCAACGGTTCGGAGATAGCCGCTCTCCCACCTTCCAGGTGCACACCGGGAAGAAAGGTTGACGAGGTTCAGAAAGCACAGCACAACAACACAACAGAGCAGAAAGTAGAGGAAGAATGGAGGTGCAAAATTCTCTCTGTTTTCCTGGACGTCTCCAGGCCCTTTTATGGCGCTGCAGTTACTACTCACTAGTAACTGCTGCGTTTTAAACATAATTATGCACTGGTAACTACCTCATCAAATCACAAATTAAGCAGTGTAAATTCACTTGTAACTGCCTCATTCAAATGTTTAAATCTCATTTAAACAGAGAGAGCGAGGTGCATGGTTCAGCAAAATAAAGATGGACTTGGTCTGCCAGTGGCGCGCCACATCACGGCACGCAAGTCACAAGTCACGCGATTTTCACGCGAAAATACGCAAATACGCGCGCGCGTGCGTGCGTGTGTGTGACTAGACAGAACCATCCTCATACCATCTCTTTCCATATTCAAGGAGTGGGGAGGACTCCACCTTATAAATCGGTCTTCCTCACCCTGCCTTAGCAATATGGTACTAAACCATGCATGCTTTGGAATTAAGGAAATAGGTCAAATTAAATGGGCCAATTTCTAACAATATGTAACACTAGATGGCCGTTAAGAGGATTTTGAGATACGTGAAGCACACATCCACGGTTGGTCTAAAAATATGCAAGTCTACCTTAACTCTTGTAAGTGCATTTTCTGATGCCGGCTCGGCATAATTCCCAGATGATAGAAGGTCCACAGGAGGGTCTATTGTTTTCTTCTGGTCAAATCTTATATCTTGGATTGCTCGAAAGTAGCCAACTATCTTGAGATCCTACACATAAGCTAAGCACAAAGCTTTGGCAAATGCGACAGCAGAAATTGTTTGGCTACAATTCTTATTAGGAGAGCTTGGTGTATATCAAGAAAGAGCTGCTTGCTTGTGGTGTGATAATCTTGGTGCTACCTACATATCAGCGAATCCTGATTTTCATGCTAGAACAAATAATATTGAAGTGAATTTTCACTTTGTTCGGGAAAAAGTAGCTCGCAAGGTATTGGACATCAGGTTCATTTTTTTCACAATATCAAATTGCCGATGGATTCACCAGGCCTCTATCAGCGTGTTTATTTGTAAACTTCAAGCACTGTCTGAATTTGGAATCAGTTTGGATTGAGATGGGCTGTGAAAGTAATAAGGGAAGGACTAGTGCTTGGATATATAATGGGAGGGTTCCCATCATACACTTCCTTGGCTGTTAGATCGCATTCGAAGTGAATAATCTTGGTCATTCGATTTGGTGCAACAAAAATGCTGACATGCTACAAATAATTATTGAGGTTGCAACAAATCTTGTCTCTGATGCAACAAACCCAAAACAAAAACAAAAAGTTGCAACAAACGAGAACAACTGATGCAACAAATCCAAATACTAATTGCAACAAAAATAAAACAATATTGTAATAATGAAAAATCATTAGGATACCTCAATATTTCTGTATGATATTGCAACATCTGGATTTCACTGCTGCAACAACAGACTTACAAGTTGCAACATTTTGACAATAAGCTTTGAGGAGTAAGAGGTGGCCCGGTCATATCACCATCTTGTCACCAGCGGACTCGGATCTAGGCGAGGCTGGCTAACAATTGAGCTTAAAAAGGTCTTGTTGCTCTGTCGTAGAGCTTCACCAGCATCTCCTACTCCTTAAGCTCGAGAGGCCTTGCTGCCCCGCATCTTGGAGCCCCACCACACACCTCACTAAGAACTTGAGAGGCCTTGCTGTGGAGCTCCACCACTGCCCCTTATCGTCTAAACGAGCATGGGAGACTTCACTGTCCACACTGATGCCGCACATTGAGGAAACGTAGAAGTATGAGAACAAGCCATGGTGGGTTAGCGAGAGATGAGCCACTCCAATTAGAGCCTATTGGTTCCTCGAAGGGTAATGATTTATGTAGCATACAATGACTCACAAGAAGAGAGAGAGAGAGAGAGAGTGCGCAAAATGACTAGAGCTCATGTTGTTTGGATGAGGATATGGATTTCCCAATGAAACAAATAAACATCTTTGTTGCAACAAAAATGAACTTTATTGCAACAAATAAAAATTAATTGTAATAATAGCTCTTGAGTCAAAATTTCAGGAGAACGATGCAACAAAATCAAACACCACATGTAATAATCGAAAAATCTGTGACAACAATCCAGAAAAGTATATGCAACAATAGTAGCAATATTCATAGGAAAAGAGGGAAACTTCTCGAGGACAAAACACAAATAGTTCATAGGAATTGTTGTTGCAACAATAAAAACAAATAGATACAACATTTGGAATGTCCTATTGTAATGTTCATTGAGCATACCTATTGAAACATCTTAGAAGACGAAGGCATGAATCGACATCAATGTGAGGCAATGGTGGCATGGTCGCTTGTAGACAAGGAGGTCGAACAACATACCCAAGAGCTTGTCAGAGAGATTGATGGTCAAGAGCTTGTCGGCGTGATGATGGGACTCAAAGGGGCAGTTAGAGGTGACTTGGTTGGAACCACAAGCTTGATAGAAGGTTTTAATGGTGGTTGCTTGGTTAGATCTCATTATAAGAGGGTTGCTAGAGCTGACTAGAGGAGGGTCGATGAGGCTCAATGCTTGTGAGAGACTGAGAGAGAGATGGGAATAAGAAATGAGTGGGACTAAGAGAGAGATGGGGATAAGGAATGAGTGGCTGGGGAAGGAGGAAATAGCTGTGTGGGGGGAAAAAGGAAGGTAGGCTGAATCATGAGGGTCCAAGCGAAATAGTCTAGTTCAGGCATAAGGACCATAGCAATTCCGAAGTAATAATCTCTCTGAGATATCTCTAGATTGATGAGAGTCCGCTCCTTCTAGTATTATGATATCTAGATTCCCTTATGTATACGGTTGGGTATTCTATCTGTGTTTGTTTCTCTCTTTCTCTCCTACGTGCGTACAAATAATGATAGGAGTTAAAATTGTCTGTGTATTTGCCATTCATCACACAACAATATAAATAGAGGTTCGACATCATTTTAGGTGCACGAGAGCAACCCATCTAATCTCTGTATCCAGTTTTATAGAGGCTTGTTGTAGTGCAGTACAGAGCGGTGTGTCAAGACAACAAATTAAACCTAGATAGCCTTACTGATTGTTTCTTTAATTTGTTCATACATTATATATACTGGTGCGGGTGGTGACCATGGAAGACGTCGATGGAGAGGTGTGTAGCTAGTACATACTGCAGTATACTACTAGTACCAGTATATCTATGGGGAGTAGAGTAGGTAGGCTAATTTTTCATTGCTTCTGTCCTGCAGCGGCCGCACAAGCTTGTGCTGGCCGGTAATCAATCACTGGCTGACTGCGAGTTTGTGACTGATGACTGACTGACTGATGAATTTTTTTACCCCTTGGGAGTTGTTTTTTTTTGAAAATAGCACTACTACAGAAAGCCTCATAGTAGACGCCTTATCACAGACGGTTTTGTGAAACCGTCTCTGATGAACACTATTACAGACGGTTGTAATTAGGAGGCCGTCTGTGGTATTTGTGGCGGGAAAATGGATTATCACAGGCGGTTATTACCGAAGTATCACAGACGGTCTGTATTAAAAACCGTCTGTGATAAGCTAGTTATCACAGACGGTTTTTAATCAAAAACCGTCTGTGATAATTCACAGACGGTTTTTAGTTAAAAACCGTCTGTGATAATGGCTAAGGCATTTATTGCGCTGCTCAGACCGCATCTGTCTTCATTTCGATCCAGATCTAACCACTGTTGCGCACTTTTTCACTCGGGAGGAAGCTAGGCGATTTCAGGCCAGTTAATTTGGTGGGAAGAGGCAGAGATTGAGCTTTCAATATTCAGTCTTTCCTGGTTGCTCTAGATATGGTTAGTAATGTAATTTATTTTTTCTTTAATTGCATTACAATTTAGGTCTAAGTAATCCATTAGTGGTTATTGAAGATGGTTAATTTGCAAAATTGTTGGTTATATAATAGCTGTTGTGTTTGTAATATGAATTGAGTTAGCAAATTAAGTCTCAATATAATAAATGTGGCCCGTATATATGTAGTTATAATTAGTTAATCTAGATTTTAATACTAAGTTGTTATATATGTACGTAACGTAGGACCGAAGCTGGATGTATGCCGCGAGCCGTGTGAGTGAAGAGTACATTAATGACGTTTCTGCTTTTATAAGAGCCGCCGAGGAGGATATGTTGAATAAGGGGGTGGAATATATGTGCTGTCCATGCATTGACTGCGAGAATTTGAAGTTGTTTAAGAACCGAGGGCAAATTGTAGCGCACTTGATTCGGAGGGGTTTCAAAAAGGATTATACGTGTTGGACCAGTCATGTCGAAGTGAATGATCATATGCCGCCGGATGACATCGTCGGTGAAGTGAATGATATGCCCCCGGATGACATCGCCGGCGAAGAGAATGATATGCCCCCGGATGACATCGCCGGTGAAGTGAATGACATGCCGCCGGTTGATGTCGATTGTGGCTCGGATTCGGATAGGTTGCACGATGATAATCTGGATCAGATGCTTCGCGATGTAGAAGAGAACTATGATGAGAGAGAGTATGTTAAATTCCGTGGCTTGATGGAGGACTCAGAGAAATCTTTGTACACGAGCTGCAAGTACACGAGGTTGTCGGCCGTGCTTGAACTGTTGAAATTGAAGGCAAGCAACGGTTGGTCCGACAAGAGTTTCACGGCGCTGCTAGGTCTTTTAGCGGACATACTTCCGGAGGGAAATGAGTTGCCTAAAACCACGTATAAAGCCAAGAAGGTTCTTTGTCCGTTGGGAATGGAAGTAGAAAGAATACATGCATGCCCGAACGACTGTATCCTCTACCGTAATGAGTATGCAAACATGCATGTATGTCCGGTGTGCAACGCATCCCGATACAAACGTAACAATCAATCAGATGATGGCGAGGGAACAGAGGCGAAGAAAGGACCTCCTGCTAAGGTGGCATGGTATTTTCCTATAATTCCCCGTTTGAAAAGGTGTTTTGCAAATCCAAAGGAGGCAAAACTGCTGCGTTGGCACTCGGAGGAGCGCAAGAAGGATGGAATGATAAGACACCTTGCTGATTCCGCGCAGTGGAGAAACATCGATAGGAGTTTTGCAGAGTTCGGTGCAGAACCAAGGAATATCGGATAATCACAGACGATTTTTAATAAAAAACCGTCTGTGATATCGCATAATCACAGACGGTTTTTATTAAAAACCGTCTGTGATATCGGATAATCACAGACGGTTCGAAAACCGTCTGTGATAACTTGGATTATCACTGACCCATAATTTCAGACGGTTCAGAAAACCGTTTGTGATGACGTTTCTGAACCGTCTGTAATGTGGATTTCTGTAGTAGTGTAGCCTAGTGGATATTGTTTTTGCGGAAATGACCCCCTTGAATGGGCGGGGACCGCGCCAGGTGACTGTGGACATTGTTTTTGCGAAATGGCTCCCTTGAGTGGCCGGTGAGCCCGCCAGGGCACGTGGCATGACTCACAAGCGCACCAGGTACCTGGCGCTGCCGGGGAGGGCGCTAGGTGCCTGGCGTTGTCGGGAGGTGCGTCAGGCCAAGCGGAGCTCCATCTTTTTTTGATACTTTCAACTTTACATCGCGCCGAGTCTCGTCGTGTCCTACAGTGATGTGACTGAACAATTTAGCTTTTCACAACGACAGGCCTGCTACCTCGTGGACGCAAAAAAGTCAACTGAATTATACTTCACCCACATACGCCACATCAGCTCACCAAATAAGTACCACCCCTTCCACCACAAGTTATCCTGCAATGAGAGTACAACATTATCCTCCCTCATATGGATAACCAGTGGGACGAGATCTGCAACCATGCAAGGGCTGCTACAGCCTAGGACGAAGAAAAGTGGCATGCTAGGGGGGCACTGTCAGACCCGGATTTTTCAATCCGAATCTTACTGTGTTTCACTGCACTAATCCCTGGATCAGTAGTTAGTGCACACAGGTACATTGCTGAATCATTTCATACATCACATAATCAACCATTATATCACATAGACTGAAATACACCACGTCGGGTGATAGAGTTTACAAGAGGGGCCGACTAGGCCAAATGTCATTATTACAAATACGCACAGCGGAAATACAGCAAAAGCAAACCCAAAACCACAGGCAAGCGACTGGAAGGTACTGTGTGCATTATATGTCACCAGCTAACTAGTAATATACGTGCACACAACGCCGGATGTCCACTTGTCCATGTCTAATCAACGAAGCCTACGCCTTAGTTTCCTTCGTCATTCTTCTCCTCCGTAGCGGGAGCTTCCTCGTAGGCGTAATGGTCTTGCGCTCCTGTTTCTGGATTTTTGCCGCAAAGCGAGCGTGAGCACTCCGACCCCGTGCTCAGCGAATCAACACGCAGAATGCAGTATATAACATGTATGGCTATTCAAAGGATGGCTTTGGTTTATTTTATTTTTGCGAAGAGTGCTTTTGAATACAATTATATAAAAATTCCTAAGACCTAGCATTTGAACAAAAGCATAATGTTCAAGGAGTATTAATATGAATTTCCATACATATGGCATCACACCATATGCCTAATATTACCATAACTTCTCCCTACATACGACATCACACCGTATGACCTTTTTCAGCGTTATAGCCGCTTAACTTACCACTGGGACGACACCCAGGAACCACTGGAACGACCTCCAGGACACACTGGGACGACACCCAGGACAACTCAAATCTGGGCTTTCCTCTGCCCTTCCACTTTTCCATTCCCAACTTTTCAATATTTTTGTAAACAGAACTATATCTAGTTAAGTTCCCATGTCTGCCCTTGACCGTGGGCACGGCTATTCGAATAGTTTTGACTCTGCAGAGTTTTGCACACTTTACCCACAAGAGATAAATCCACCCGTTGCCCCACATGATTCCTTAGCCATGCGGTTGAGTAGACTATCACAGGATTGTTACAATGCATAGTTCTACTGTGGTTACGCCCGCTAAGGTCTATCTTCCGTAGGATCCGACCATCCCTCGGGAAGGGTCCCTCGTGAGCCATCACGGGCAAAGGCGGGGATGCGACCATCCATCCCTTTGCTCGTGGTCATACCTTCACGTAACCACCTAGAGCCACACAAATTAGTAAACCCTGCCTACACTTTGCCAGGTTGTGGTTATACTGTTTTACACGGGTGACATGACAAGATTCAGTCCTTAGTGGTATCTGGGCGGTCTACCACTAACCCACTTATGCAATCACTGCACCACGCACATACACACCATCGAACCAATCCGCCCAGATAAGTAAGCAAGTCGGGGATCTTGGGAGTGTAAAATAATCATATCCAACATATACCAGTCATTATCACAATGACTGCCCAAACCAATTTCTCGTGAATAAAAGTGATGCTCGGGACAATTTCTTGCCCCGAGTTCCTAATCAATGCTAAGCATGGCATACGATTACGGACTTATTTTCGAAATGCTACTAATATATATATTTTTTTGCTAGGGCGACAAGGTTCACACATTCAATTTCTCAAAGAAGGGGGTAATACTATTCAAGGTAAACAAGGGCATATAACTAGAATATCAAATTTAGCATGCATTTGCATAAAAATAACAGCAATGCAATTTGTTAATTTAAAACAAAGTAATTTGCAGAAATGTAGGTTCAACATGATCAAAGTATTGACTCGCCTTGGTCACATGGTCGGGTGCTTGATTGTCCGGGGCTTCTAGTGCTGCGGCCTCGATCTCTTCCTCTTGAGCTTCGTAGGCTATTGTAATCGTGCGCGAAAATTTGGATAAAAAGAAAACACCCAATCAATAAAATTTCACCAAAAATTCAAATGAACTCCAAAAACTTTGACTTAAGTTCCATTGGATAGATCTTGAATTTAGAAAAATTTAGAAATTTGTCCCATTCAATTTGGAGTTAAAATGAATAAGTTATGATTATTTGAAGTTCTCAGTTTGAATTAATTCTGAAAAATATGAAATCTCTGACAGGTGGGTCCCATATGTCATATTTTAATTTTTATCCTTTTCTTTTTATTATTTCTTCTGTCTCTATGGCTAGTGGGGCCCGTGTGTCAGCGGCGGCAGACAGGCGGGACCCAGAGGTCAGCCGGCCTGTGGCGGGCGGTCGCTGAGCAGCGGGGCCCAGCTGTCAGTGGGAAAAAGAAAGAAATGCTCAACCGCGCGCGCGGAGCCGAGGCTCGAACACGCGACGCGGGAGCAAGGGGAAGGGAGGAGTGACGCTGAAAGCCACCCGGTCAGCCGGGCGATGCTTACCCATATAGGGTAAGTATACCTTTTGAAGTAGGTCGCCGAGGGGGCCGGGCAGAGGAAGGTCGGGGACGGCGGTGGCCGGCGGCGAGCGATGGTCGGGGAGGCCTGGGGTTGCGTAGAATGTAATCTCCGGGTGATGGGGAATCTTCTGGTGTAGGCGGCCGAGGGTGACGGTGGCCGGAGAGGGCTGGCGGCGTGCGGTGGTGGAGGCTCAGGGGCGGCTATCGACGTCGGCGATGCTCAGGCGACGGGAGGTCCGGTAAGGGAGGGGGTTGGCTTCGCCTAGCTCCCACGCAGCTCTGGGAGCGAGGAGGGGTTCGGGGACGGCCGGAATCGGCGGGGAGGGTGGCGCCGGAGTTGGGGAAGAATGAGAGGCCGGCGGGGATTTGGGGCTTCTCAGTGCGATTGCGGGCAGGGGAGGGAGATAGGGAAGTATGGTGATGCGTTTGCGACCCCCAGGTGAGGCTTTTATAGCCGGGAGAGGCGCGTACGGTGAGTTCGACATCTGGCTCCGCCCTGCTCACGTCGGCGAGGGGAGATGGACGAGATCTCGCCGGGATTTGGTAGGGGAGAGAGAGCGGGAGAGGTGCTCCCCCCTCCTGTAGCTGTACTTTTAAATTTTTCCCGCGAGGTGAGGGATTCGCTGCGGCAGAGAAGCGAGCGCGAGGCGCTGCGCTGCGTGCGCGTGGAGAGGACGAAGGGAGGAAGAAGGAGCTGACAGCTCGGGCCCACGGCGCAGAGGGAGAGACGCGGAGGAACGCAGGGCCACCGGTCGGGGAAACGTCTGGCGCATGGGGGCGGATGGCAGCGAGGCGCGGGTGGAGGCAGGTCCACCGGTCGGCGGGAGACAGCGCGCGCGAGGGAGCGGGCCCGCTCGCCAGCAGAAGCGAGCGCGTTCGGGAGGCTGGGCCGCGGAGCGCTGGCCCACGCGGGCGCGGTCGGGGGGCGCGGCGCGAGAAGCTGGGCCGGGGTGATGGCCGGCCCGGCTGGGCTATTTCCATTTCATTTTTCTTTTCCTTTTGTTTTATTTTGTTTTTGCATTTAAATTATGCATGTATATATACATTTTCACATATATCTTGGGTATATACTTATATATATTTTCATCTCCTCTGATTTTTGTGTATGTACACATATATTTCTCTATTTATTCATTCATATAGTATACATGTACACATATACTTACATATATTTGTTAACATAACATTTCTATTTTATATACTCCTTTACTATTTATTCCATAATTTTTAGAGGTGAGAATTTTATGGTTTAACCACATATTCTCCCTTGAAATTTTTTTAGATCATCTTTTCAGATTCTTTATTTGATGCTCACGTTTTATTATTCTATGTGTTGATTTCTTCCCTTTTTTTATTTTTAAAATTCCTTTATAAATTCAAAAAGCCAATAAGCTCCAATTCAAATAAAAAGCAATTAAAATAATCCAAAAACTCCATAATTTACTATTTATATTTCCCAGGATGTTACAGGCACTTTCCGATGACAACGCCCCTCGAGCAGCAAGTTTTTCAAGTCTAAAGAGCATCTAAGCCTGGGCATGCGTTACTGGGGATGTGGTAATTACGCCTGAGACTATCCTGATCGCCGTTGGGACACGGGCAGCTATTGGCAGCCGGTAAGGACCATACATTCCCCCCTATTTTTGTATGGAAGATCACACTGACAACCTCTCTCGTGTACCCATAGTCCCTGGATCCACTATGTGGCTATAGGAAGTGGATCGACTGAGGGATTCACCCATACAACCAGTAGTGTCTTGATTACGAGGAGTGGGATGCCAATAGGGACCACAAGAGGATGGAGGAGCGACGCCGTAATGAGCATGACAATCGTATTCAGCGTGAGACACAAGCACATCTTGAGGTGTGCAGGTACACGGAGCGCCAAGCTCACGAAGAGTGTGACAGGAAGTGCGCTATCGCGGCCCAGGCTAAGGTGGCCGGGGAGGAGTACAATGCTGAGCTCGTAAGGAAAAGCAAATGGCCCCAGTCCATACTGTAGACTGGTTCATCGCGTATTATTCCTTAATGTTGGTCGCCGTGTTTTTCCAACCTTGTAAAGGCATGTACCCTTCCATGGTCTGGATCCTTGTCGCGTAGTGCACCATAGTAGTCACAAAGATGACAAAACCAATTTACCGAACCATCATGCCATGTAATCTCCTCTTCCTATGGATTCCAATGTATTTATGCTTCTGTTGATTTGTTGGGCAACTAAAAAAAATTAACCTGACTCCATTGCATATGAACACGCGGACCAGTACAACAGTCATGCATTACACCTTGCAAATGACGACCAACAATACAAACATCATGTTTCAGACCAAGCCAACACATGGGACTTGAATTAAGCAGGTTCGACATTGTCCACTTTGTCGCGCTCGGTGTTTTCGAGCTACTCAGTTGGTGGTTGTGGTGATGTCTTAGCAACATAGGTGTGGATGGCCATCATGCGACAGCGGCTACCAAGTATTGTCGGTGGCTTCCATGCATGGCCTTGGATAGATGGTCGAAAGAAGCAACGATATTCCCCTGTGGTGAAACCAGGACGGCTCCACATAGTCATCTGCAAGTTTGCCGATGCAAGAGCATTAGTAAACAACTCAATGTATAAGATTGCAACATGACAACAAAGATAACAAGCAGTCATGCATGAAATGCTCAGAACTAGGCGTTCTTGGCTCATTAAAACAAATTATTTTTACTCATACACATTGGACAAGACAGTAATGAACAACCTGGGAAAGCTTAAAGACACAATATTTTAGGGCCTTACCGAAATCAACTGATAGAGTGTCTGCTTGGGCACACACTGGAGGAAGAAGGCCTATTTGGGAAGTCCCTCAAAGAGTGCCCAATAGTCTTGCATAGCCTACATCTCCTAGGTCTAGGCTTCTCTCCACGTTGGCTAGCATCCATATCATTTCGGATGCGCCTTGACTGACGCCTGCCCTGCCTAGGATGCCGCAGTGCACTATTATGCGACCACTTGACAACCCCTTGCCAGAGGTCCCTGTAGTGCCCTTTCACACCATACGAGTTGAACTTCATGTTCCAAATATAATACATGTGATGTATGTCATAGAACTCCGATACTTACATAGCAGAAGATTGGCGTAGTACGACACATGTAGCTTATACATGGGAACAAGGCTTGTGCAGCAGTTGAGATTTGTTGCAGGTGCAAACAACCACATCCTCTATGGTGCAAACATGCTTCCGATCACCTTTCAAGTGGCCCATAATATACTTGTCCCAAAGACGGATTTCGTACTTCTTCCTCACGTCGTCCATTGTGCGAGCTACATGGGTTTGGGCCTTCATTATTTTCTTCTCCATGTAGGCAAGAGTAACCTCTGAGTACTGCTTCCCCTCATCGAAGTGCTTCTTGGCCATTATAGCCTAGTTCACAAAGTAACCGACAGTGCGGTTCCAAGTCTCATTGACAACGGCGGTGATGGGTAGGGCATGAACCCCTTTTAACACACCGTTGTACACCTCAGATATGTTGATCGTCATGATGCCATATCACACACTGTTTATGTCATGGAGAAGGGACCACTTCTCTAAGTTCAGGCAATGCACGCTCACCCACTCATCAAATTTGCTTTGCGGCGTGCCTGCCCCAGAGCCTCTGCTCATATAGGCGGTTTCCACCTCAAGCTCTCACCATATAGCATCAAAATTTTGCTTCTGGTTCTGCAGGTACAGCTTCTTGAAATTCTTCATAAGGTCCTTGCTCTGAAAATAGGTGTGAAAGTTGGCCGCAAGATGCCGCATGCACCAACGTGTGCTCATGTTGTTCCATTGGAACGACATCTTTGTGCCATGCTGCATAGTGTTTAGCATGGACAACAACCCAGTGTGATGATCTGTGATGACACACACATTTGGCCGGTCGTGCAGAACATGTTGCTTTATGTTGGCCAGGAACCATAGCTAGCTATTGGTGTTTTCATTCTTCACAATTGCAAAGGCAACTAGGAGTAGTTGGTCATTGGAATCAGTGGCAATAGTTGTCAAGATGGTGCCCTTGTACTTCTCACATAGGAAGGTTCCGTCCATATTGAGGATGGGCTGATAGTGCTTGAATCCCTCCATTGCCAGGCCAAACGCCTAGAATAAATGATCTAGGATTAGAGAATTTGGGGTGTTAAAGGGGTGAGGCCAGTTCATCTTGTTGAGGCGTGTGCCCAGATTAGCCTTGGCTATCTAGTGCAACATTCTGGGGACTAGGTCATACACCTCATCATATGTACTGTACATCCCTTTGAGCACCTTTTGCTTTGCCCACCACATCTTGTTGTAGCTCACGATATAGCCTACTACATTTTCTACATCCGCCATCAAAACCTTTGGGGAAATAGTTACATCTAATAAAACTAAATGACTAACGATGGTCGCGATGTAGCCTGAGGTCACATTCCGATGGCGATGCAACAGTTCCTCAAGTTCATATGTGTGATCCCTCACAACTGTGATGCAGAAGTTCGTTCCTGCACTTGGGAGTCTCTGCACATGGACCGCGAAGAGTCGTGGTGCCATGGCAGAACTAGGGAAGAGGCTGTTTACAAATCCAACAAACTAGCCACATAGTCCGTGTCGGTGGAAACAATGCCACCCACACAGCTACCCTTGCTGCCTGCTTCATCCTCACTAGATTGTGAGTCGAAGTCCTCCTCATCTTCAGTATTTGTCCCCTTAGACATGCCACGAATTATCTCATGGCAGTCTATATGAGCGCCCCACCATTTACTGATACCTTCGTTCGGCTGGAAGCATATAGAATCTCTAACAACTGGAGCTTCCTCATTGGCAACCTGCACTTCTTGGGGCAACTCTTCCGTCGACAACAAACGAAAGAGGGGGACAAGATTATTCCTACACGTTTGTGTGTCAGCCACCCTGGAGGAATCACCACAGTCAACAAAATGGACATACACCATGGGCCGCCAAAAGGTTGGCGATGAAGGATTGCTAGCAATCTCCTTGTAATGCTCCCACATGGCACTGCTAGTAAGTTTCACCATGTCCCACATGATTTGCCCTAGGGTGTGACCATGGTAGGGGCAACTGTCTATACTATTATCTTGTTCCTTTCCATGTCTCCCTCTTTCGTAGATGAATCATTATTACATTGACAAAAGGGGCTAGATGAATCATTATTAGAAAGGACAATGACAAAAGGGGCTAGATGAATCATTATTGAATTGACCATGGTAGAGCATGCGAAAAATACCACAGTACTAAAGTGTCATTCCACCTAAAATATACATACAATATTAAAATTAACATACCAATAATGGAGGACCATTCGTACACTGCACGCATAAAATATTGCATAGACAAACATATATAGCATTATTACCTACATCATCAAATAGTGCTCAAAATGAATAACACAACAAAAAACCAACTAATACTGTAGATTAGTATCCTCGATTCGGGACGAAGTAATCTACGAATGGGGGAGCACTATTGTTTGTGACATAGCGCTGCGAGCAATGCGGAAGGAGGAGGCAGGGAGGGAATGCAGGGGTGCGGTTCGCTGCGCGCCCTCGTGTGCTTAAATAACCGCATGAATAAAGGTAGTGAGTGACAGCGATGAGATGCGACACAATGTAAAGTTGAAAGTATCAGGAAAAGATGGAGCTCCGCTTTGCCTAACATGCCTCCCAGCAGCGCCAAGCACCTGGCGCGCTCCCCGACCACACCATGTGCCTTGGTGCGCTCGTTGGCCACGCTAGGTGCCTAGCATGGTCCCTGGCCACGCAAGGGGCTATTTCCGTAAAAACCATGTCCATGGGGCTATTTTCGCAAAAAAAAACTACTCCCAAAGGGCTAAAATAAAATTTCCTGACTGACTGGGCGGTGAGAACATTCATGGATACTTGGAGAAGACTATAGAGTGTGCATGGATGGACCAGAAGCTAGGGAGACAGTTTTTATATGCAGCAATGGAAGGAAATTAGGTTAGTTATTTCGGGCTGTGGTTGGTAACTTTTGGCTATATCATGGACGCTTGTGCGAATCAATCGAATATCGATAAGCCGATAAACCACTTTGAAAAAACTGTCTTGATAAGCCGCTTTTTTGAAAAGACGATGAAAAGACCATCTTATTTATTTATTATAGGGAACTATAAGCTATAAGCTATAGATATGCGACACAAGCTAGCTACTTCAAGCCAATGCAAGCTCAAACCAATGAAGCCAACGCAGATGCACTGTTGGTCGACGCGCGCGCCGTCTACTACCTTGTGTGTGTACACGTACTGCCTCGGAGTGCCTGCACCTGCAGAATTGCAATGCAGTGCTCCCTCCCTTCCTGCAGCCTCCAACTGGTCCGTACGTCCAGCGGCTTACTCCACTCTCCAGTTCACACAACCAATATGCATCGACAACTTATGATCCAAACCAAACAAATGCAACCCGATCACATACCCTCTTCTTTTGGGCTTTTGAGGTAGCTTTTAGCTTTGACTTCTTTAAAAAAGTAAAGTTCATTACCGGTCCTTAAACATTTTATGCTGTGTCATCCCGGTTCATAGACTTTCAAAGTGTGTCATCCCGGTCCATAGACTTTCAAAGTGTGCCATTACTGTGGTAACAACCATGGACCGGGATGACACAGCATAAAAAGTTTAAGGACCGGGATGACACAGCCAAGACCCGTAACGGGCTAATTTTGAGACCCAAAGAGTGTTTAGGCACCGGGATGACACACTTTGAAAGTCTATGGACCGGGATGACACAGCATAAAAAGTTGAAGGACCGGTAATGGACTTTACTCTCTTTAAAAGCTAAAACAAAGAGGACGGCTTCTCTAAGCGGCCAGCTTCGAAGCCGCTTCTCCAACAGCTTCTCGAGCCCGTCAGTGCATGCGCTGTCCGTCTTAGTGTCTCTGCCGTTCGCCACCGCCTTGAAAAGCACAGTTAAATGTCATTAGCCATAACCAAAAGTTATCAGTCATAGCCCAAAAGAACATAGACATATATGCATGCGTGGACGTCGGCATCAGCAAATGTAAATTAGGGCAAACCTCATAATTTATAACACCTCCATCTCTTTGCTTCCAGTTTAATGGCAACACCTCGATCTCAGCGATGAGAAATTTATTAATATTATTTTTATATGACAAATCTAAATATTTTTAATGTATTAATAGTTAAAGTTTTACAATGTTAGTTGCATGCATTCTAAAACATATCTATTTGATACTGGAGGGTGCAGTACAATATATGTGTAAAGAGTCTGTAAATTAAATATTACTATTAGCTAGCTAGAATAGTATGATTTATTTTAGGGTATGTCAAATGGATGGATTTATGGTGGTGCTCCGACTAGCTTACGGCTTAAGGTTCTAACTATGGCTTTTAACTGAAATTACACTGTAGTGGTAGTTAGATTTTTTTGAGAAAATAAAGAAAAGATAAATGAAAACCATTATATCATCACGGACAATGTAAATGAATAAGGGGAAAAGAAAAGGCAAAAAAAGCAAAAAAAAAGCCGAAATTAAAAGTTGACACGTTTCAAGTGGCTTCTGACTTAAATAAGCCAAAAGCCAAATAAGGCAGAAGTTAAAACCATTTGAAGTGAAGAATACACACACACACACACACACACACACACACACTTGTCCTATGCCCGTGCGTTACTATGGAACCATAAAACTAATGCTAAAATAGCATATTATGTTAGTCAATCTCTTCTTCACATCTAGAAAGCTACTAACTGCCGGTTCAATAATCACTCATAATATACTTTGAGAGGGAAGAAATAATACCATTGACGTAACAATCTCATAAATTGGAACATACAACTGCACACTAAACTTTACACAACAGAATACTAAACAATTCAGTAAATTGTACTTTTCTTCGGCGCTATATATATATCCATTGGCATATAGTTTTTGGCAGGACCCCATTCAACATAAGCAAAGTGAATTTTACAATGTTTTTTACATTACGAGAGTTGTACCTAAACATAGAAAACTAACACTAAGTAACAAACTAATCGATACTACATACACTAAACGAAAAGTTCACTAAATAGAACATGAGACTTCAGTATCTCTTACATGATACTAATTGCATAAAGAAAGAACAAAGCTATCCCAATAGCGTGTATCTTCATGTTTTCCCAAAACGCTCTATACTTTTATCACAATATTTTGTATAGTAACTAATAGCAGCCAGAAGTTGCATGGTAACCTATGGCCCAAGTAATCTAGGAGAAGCAGATTAATCGATTAGAACAAGAGGAGTAAGAATAAGAAAAATAGTGTGTTTTCGTACCATTAAAACCTGTTACTCAACAACCCCCTTCGCTCTAGACTTTCCTCCCATGAATGCAAGATACCAATTCATGAGCCCAGATCTCCTTCCTCAGTTGTCATACCAGTGCCACTTTTGTCGCTAAGTGTCCTGGTAGCAGCAAGTACTCTTGGAAGTGATCAAGAATGGAAGCCTACACAAACCATGACTAAAATCAGTCCATTTGGTCAATCATGTGCACCAAAATATACACATCAACGTCCAAAGTTGTAACATCCCAATTAGGGAACTAGTGTAATTGCGAAAATTTAAAATCTTTTATTTGTTTCTCCTGTGTCTCTCAAAAGTTTTGGCGTATTTCAAATTGCTCGAGTTGATTTATTGCCAAAAGCCTAATTAATAAAGATCCAAACTTTGGAATCAAGTTCTCAACTTCAAATCTACCCTCGAATCTAGATCTGAAATTTAAATATTTGGAAATTCCTTCTCAATTTTTGGGCCTGGCCCGATTCTCCTCCCGGCCCAGCCGCTCACCTATTTCCTCCCCGGGCCGCTTTTCTTTTCTTCCTCTCCGGCCCACTCCGTTTCTTCCGCCCGGCCCGCTCCCTCTCCTTTCTCCTGGCCCAGCCGGCGTCCGTCTCCTACCTCCCGCTCCTGTTCTTCTGGTTCGTCGGCCGCACCGGCACCCCGGCCGCGCCACTCTCCAAGCCAATCCGCCAGTCCGCGCCGCTCTCCGCCCCTAGTTCCGCCCACGCCGCCCACGGTTTTGCCAGCCCCCGCCCCTGGTTTTTCCGCCTTTTCCGCGCCGCCCCATGCCGCCGGACACGCCGCCCATACCCGGCGTGCGCCGCGCCCATGCCGGCGGTACTCCCCGGGCGCGCGCACCAGTTGAGCGACTGCTCCCCTTCCCCGCCTATAAGAAGCCGGCCGACCCCCTTGATTCTCTTCCCCATCGCGCTTCTTCCCCCATTTCCGGCCGGCCGCCGCCACTTTCACCGTCGCCTCCTCCTCGGCCACTCCCAGACCGATTCTTCGCGGCAGGAGCTTCTCCTCGGTGCACCGAAGCTCACCCCACCGTCGGCCAGCGCCCTCCACCGCTCGAGCTCTCCGGCCACGGCAACCCGACTGCGCCGCCGCCCAAGCACGTCGCCGGCTCGCCTCGGCCTCCCTCCGGCTCCATCGACCCCTTGGGTAAGCTCCCCGTGACTTCCTCTTGCTCATGCGCGTGCCATCTTCTCCTCTCTCTCTCCCGGCCGCCGGCGCTCGTTTCCCCCTCACCGCCGGCTGCTTAGAGCCGTTGCCCGCTTGTCTTGGCGCCGTCCCGGCCGAAGCTGCCGCCTCTCGGAGCCTCCTCGCCATTTGGGGGTCCCGTTTTGGCCGGTCGCCGGCTCCTCCCCGGCCGCCCTTCGCCGACGCCGCCACTGCCATACCCGGCGCCTTCCCCTCCCCTGTTTCACCGTTCTGCTCCCTTCTCTGTTTCAGCCGACCTCGCGGCCACCTCCCTCTGTCTCTGCATGACCCGTGGGCCCGACCATAGGACTGAGTTGAGTCAAGTGTAAGAGATGAATAAAGACCTATGAATCTCATTTTATGCTAGATACTGAAATATTGTATAAAGAAATGTCCATGCATGTATCAAAATAATGTGGGTAATAATAAAAATAAGAAATTTACTCATGAGCTCATAAAGAAAAGATTTATCCAATTAAATTAACAACTTAACATTTGCAAACTAGTGCCAAATTAAGATTAATATATTAATCCCCATGTAAAACTAAGACAAGGTTACACATGGTCTATTTTTGGATGACAAGAAATCGGTATGGATCTGATAGGTATCGATGTTAAACTCTAATCTATGAAACCAATTAAAAGTTCCTCTTTTATAAATCAAAGGTACCCGGAGTCAAATCCTAAAGGATTAAAGACGCATGTTTGAAGATTTATAAAGATAGTTTCAATACTCTCACATTTGACGTTCAAGCAAATTGTATATTAATATCACCTTCTATCGAAAACTCAAGTGGCCGAAAGCGCTATCTTTCACCCGTCGACCTAAACCTATTTACACAAACTAAGCAAATAGATTGAACAAGGTTCTGCCACATAAAATATTGACCAGGAGATGCTCATCTCAAAAATCATGTCATCTCTCTTATTAGTGCATAACATAGTCCTTGCCTCACATCCAAATCCCCAATCATTATCTCAGGATTGAAATCTAATGATCAAGAATAAGCAAGAATAAAAGAAATCCCTTTATCAAGAAGGTCTTTATTAATTTATGAATCACTCACCTAATAAGAGGCGGACTGCTAGTGATAAATTGGTTAATCAATAAAATAATCAACCTTGTCCATAATAATAACTGATTAAAGATTTAACTTCATACCTTAATTGAGTTATTAAATAATGATTCATTGAATTGGCAGTTGCAATCTCAGATCAATACTGCCACATGAAATATCAAAGTTACTCTGAGTAATTAAAACTATACTCATCCCCTGTAAAGCTCCCGCACCCTAAAAATCACAAAATTTTGTTCCTATTTATTACCCTCAATAACTTCTTATATCTGTCCATAAGCCTTGCCTAGCTCATGGAACTTCTTTGATAAATAGGAATCAATGCGATCGAGCCTCGTCGTTCCCCAAATCGGCTAGGTTTGGCCACTACCTTTTTCTAGAGTGGATAAGTGCTTGAAGATACTTATTCATTCATTTTGACCCTGGTTTCCCGAAAAATTTTCCCTCGCGGTGAAGCTACTCAGCCACCTCATTCCTCCGCCCAGTTTATCTACCGCTGTGCTTACGGCGCACTAACCCGAATCATCCTTCTATTCTCAAATCGTAATAAATGTATAATTTAAATTAACTTGGGCATTTAAAGTGTTTGGATTTATTTGGTCTTTCTTTTCTGTGCCGCGTATTAGAATCTGAAGACTCAACAGGACGACGGATTCGAACAAGACCAAGAATTCGGGTAAAAGCAAGGACTAGTAAAATTAAGATCAATGACTGAGAAGGCTTTGAATTAGAGCAATCAAGGCCATGGTAAAAGAACCTGTCTGTGCGGTTGGTGAGAGTGGATGGTGCTGATGTCGCACGAGAACCTGTGGTTTGTGGTAAGAACCGCCTGGACGAATTAAGGACTGAATCTTGTGACGACCTCCTTGTGTAAAACAGTGCAACCACAAGTCTATATGGGTACGACCTAGCTGATTAACTTGCAAAGGTTTAGTTTAGATATCATCACGGAAGATGGGTGCCAGAGCACTGGTTTACTCATACGGCGCAAGAGGGGGCTTCTGACTGTGGTGGATGTAGCCCTTCAGCGGTGAAACCTCAGCGGGGTGGTGTCTAGCTAAATCGGAGTAAGGTAAAGGCTTTGTGATAAACCATCTGGGTCTCATGCCTAAGGAAGCATGTTGGCCATTAAGATGACTTATCTCTTGTGGTGAAAGTGTACAACCTCTGCAGAGTGTAAACTATTCGAATAGCCGTGCCCACGGTTAAGGGCGGACATGGGAACTTACTCGAGTTAGTTCTATTTCCAAAAATATTTGTGGGTGGGATAAAAACTATCAGAGAGATGTACTCTGACTTTGAACTTTTCCTGGAGAGATGTACTCCAGCGGCGAAAACTAGCATTGGTGGAGGTAGCCCTGCACTTTAAAAGGTGGATGTAACCTACACTGCAATTATTATCGCATTCTCGCAATCAATTTCATAAAACATGTTTCTGTTAAAATTGCTACGTCTCAGGAGATTTTTCTTACTTACTGTAATTCCAAAACAATGCTATTAGCAAATAAAAGAAACTCAAGCCTTCCTTGACAGCTTTGCATCTATTATTACTGCATCCTGTGTGGTGGCTTGCTGAGTATCATCGTACTCATTCTTGCTTAATTGTTACCATTCAGTCAGAAAGAACAGGAATGTCAAGCCCTGCGACGCTAAAAAGGGGTCGACAGAGCTGGAAGACGAAGAGGCCATGGACTAGGTCGCGAACCCCAGTTGGCTGCCTGTGGGCAAGTCCTGAGGGTCCCACCTGTGTGGAGTTTCCGCTGCTGTATTGTATTGATTTCGGCCTAACCGGCCCATGGGTAAGTAATACTGTATTATTTAAGCTTCCGCATGATATGCTTTTGATATACAGTAATGTATCTGTGAGCACTATCTACTGATCCAGGGAATAGTACGGTGGAATCACAGAGGATCTGGGTTTTGCTAACCCGAGGTCCGACAAAAGTTTTGCCATTTCTACAAACACCTTGTGAGCATGGGATTGAGTAGATGGTGTGATCGATGGAAAATTGGCAACCACCATGGCTAGCAGCGATGCCAGCAGTGCTACAGATATGAAATACCTTTGAGCAGCTGATAAAATAGAGAGGAATGGATAGACAATAGAACGAACTACTACCAGTCATTCACATAGCAGATTTGTTATACATATATATGCATTTAAGGCATGCAATGCAACATTTCAAAAGATCAAACATCCATTTATCACACATTCTATGAAATGAGTTCAGCATGTAGTAGAATCAGCTCCCATTTGATGTCAGCGATGCAAAACTATTGATGGCAATAAGTGTATAGACCAGTCTACTGAACCATAATCATAAATAGCTTGCATTACTATATAATTAGGTCTGATTTGCAACTTGTAAAGCCAAGAAGATAGCAAGTAAACAAAGTACGGTCACACAGGAACATAGTTGAACTCAAAGTACGAGTGTGTGTATGTGTTGGGAGTGGGTGTGGTACTGTAGGGGGCAAATTGTGATGTGGCAATGCTCATTCAATCAATTCATATTTTTTTAATAATTTATAACTACTTTTCTATATACTATAAGCATCTGAGTGACGGATCATGAATATTCATAGGCGAATCATAAGGTCAATTTTGCCATCAATACAGAAGGAGTGGAGTATACTGAAGATCTACATCAAGTTAGTGAAGTGCTTCGCATTGAAATCACGCCAAAGAAAAAGAAAAATCTAATGCTCAAGACTTAGGATCACTATCCAGAGAACATAAAGATAGTTATTTTCCTACATGGTCAAAATTCTATAAAGTTGAGATTTAGATATATATTGGTGAGATAAAAAATAGATAAGGATCATCCTACCTGATCCTAGCAAACCAATTCTTCTTTACCAAGTTAAAAGATCATCCAACGATTTCATAAGAACACATCCAAAAAAGAACAAAGAAAGCAAATATATTGTCTTCCTTCAGAATAGAGGAGCAAGCACCACCAAGGAATGAGAGGAACACGGCTCACGCACTCACAGTCCATGACACTGCAGACTTCACAATTGTACATAGGAGGGATAAGCAGACAACTAAGAGCATATAAAAACCATAATATTATGGAGTGTCTAATAATCGAGAGTAATACCGGGTAATTCATGCATTGATAGGTTTTTCCTTGCAGTGTAGAGGCACCATCAATAAATAATAAAAGTATAAAACTACACTTTTCAAAGATCATTAATCTTTAGGAGGTGTTTGGATTGGGAGTGTTTCATTGGAAAGTTTTAGGATATAGTTCAAATTTGGAGAGTAAAAGATTAAAGAAGGATGTTTTGGAGTCTGAAGCTCCAATTGAGAATAGGCGGGATTGGCTTATGACACGGCTAGGCATACATTATGAATATTGTTTCTAATGGTGTCTATTCTAATTAGAGTTCTAAGCACGACAAAGGGGTGGAATGCTATCTAACACCGCAACTAACAACTTTAATCATGTCAACAAGTTACAAAAGAGGTGGAATGATATATAAACATTGCAATTAGCAACAACAATCATGTCACCATTCATAGTAACTAAACCATTTTTTAGCAAAGGAGAAAAATGTACCTTTTTATATATGCATTGGCACCAACAAACTAATTCCAATAAGAAGCTCCTCCATATTCATTCTAAGGTGTTTCCATGCTCATAAGTGTCAACCTATAATTTGCTAGAATTGCAAGATAAGCAATTACCAATTTGATTCCCCTAAAAAAGTTACCAATTTGATGCAAAGAAATAGAGGCAGGAAGAATGGTATGAACCAAACACAGGCATCTGAAAGTCAAGAAGTTTCAGTTAATGATTACAAGATACTGATAAGAAAGGAAGGTAGATGAACCTAAGAATGAAATGAAAGAGCATCTAAGAAAACAAAATATAGTGGAAAAGAACACTTCTTTTGTATTTTTTTAGCTATCTGCACATCTTGTCACATTCCAAATTTTCGGTTTCTGAAAAATTTTAATTTTAAATTAATTATTTTAATGTATTTGAGTCTTATTTGGATTTATTTGGATTTTATTTAAAAATTTAAAGCAAGAAAATATATTTTAATATTTTGTTAAAGCCAAAAAGAATTTATTTTATTTTTCCTAGCCTTCCCTAAATTTTTAATTAATTTTTGAGAATTTTCTGGAAATTAAAATCAATTTTCAAAGTTAAAAAGTATTTTATAAAGTTATTAAATTCAAATCTGAGATTAAAAATATTTTTATTAAAGTCTAAAATACTTCCAGGAATATTCTATGATTTTTCTGGAATTTTTAGACATTAAATATTATTTTTCGAAGTATTAATAAAGTTTCTAGTAATTCCTGAAATTAAATCCGAAAATAAAAATCAATATATCCCTAGCCCGCCACGTGTCGCCTTCAGATGAAATCCACCTCTCTCCACGTTTTAATCCTAGCCATCCACCACAACTTACCCCTTCATAAAATCCAAAGCCTCTTATCCATCCACTTGCCACGTGTCGCGAATCTGACGGCCCGTACCCCTTCACTTCCTCTCCTCTCTATTACACATGGGACCCACATGTCATATCCATCTTCAACCTCACCTTCTTCCTCCTCCCACCCTCTCTCTCCACCTCCATTAAACCGAAAATGAAGCTTTAATTTCGGCCGTTTCTCTCAATTAAACTCCAAGCTAACGCGTGCAATTGATTGCCCTCATCAATCCCCACTCACGGCCGGCCGTCTCCTCCCTTTAATCATCTCTAAACCGCCGGCTCTTCATCTCTCTTTTCCATCTATAAATTGGCCTCCCTCCCCATTCCTTCCCCTTTCTTCCTCCATTTCGGCCGGCTCCTACTCCCTCTCTTTCGGCCACCACCCCGCCGCCGTGCGCCGCCGCTCGGCCGCCCCTCACCGGCCATCCCGCACCACCCCGCCGCCACCTCCTCCTTGCGCCGCCGCCGACCGCCCCGCCTTCCGTCGCCGCCGCCGGTAAGCGCCGCCGCCTCTCCTCATCCGCCGCCGCCGTTCGCCGCCCTCCCGCCGGCCGCCGACCGCCGGCAAGGCCGCCGGCCGGCCATCCTCCCGTGCGGCTGCGCGTGCGCCCGTGTGGCCGGTTGTGCCCGCGTGGACGGCCACGTGGCCGCCACCTCGCGCCCGCATGGCGCCATGTGGCCGGTGTGCCACGTCGGCGAACCCCGTGGTCCGTGGATCCGGTTCACGGTAGACCGGACCCACCCGTCATTCAAATAATATTTCCCGCTCAGAAAATTCGAAAATTGATGACGTCATAAATAGTATTTTTCAGTACAAAAATAATTCCCGAAACCCGATTTTTCCTTTTTCCCTCCTATTTAATCTTCTGGAGGCCATAACTTTCTCATTTTAAATCCAAATTGATCCATTCAAATTTCTAAATTCATCTAAAATTCCAATCTTTCATTTGGTATATTTATTTTCAATTTTTGAATTTTTTTATTTTATTTTATTTATTTGGTTTTCTCGATTTACGTGTAGAGACCGATTTGTCCGAAGATATTCAGGATCAAGCTCAGGAAGATAACAACCCAGCACAGGAAGGCAAGTCTCCTTTGACCATCTTGCTCCTATGATTTACAAAATGATTTGTGTAGTTATTTTAAATTATTGCATGCTTATGTTGTAAAGTGGATAACTTGATTTTAGAAAAATTTAGTTAAATGTTCCAATTGTTATACCTTCCATTGAAAATCGTTTACCTTGTACCATTGTCAACTTAGGATATCCCTTTGACTCAATAATGAGTTAGTATTTCATTTTGTTAAATTTATACTAGCAAATGCTTAGTTTAGCGAATCAATATAAAATGTCAAATGAGAAGCATGTTTGCTAAATGTTTTGATCAATGGTTTGTTTGAACATTGGTAATGGATGTTACCATTGTTAATTGATTTGTTTGAAAAGTGGTAATGGATGTTACCACTGTTAATTTGAAAATAAAAATGAAGTTCAAAGGGAAAAGTTGACAAGGGTGGATGGAAGGTTTGGCTGGTGCAGTTTAGCACGAGAGTTTTTGGGATTGTGAATGAACCACCCTGGTCGTTTAAGGACCGACGCTTGTGTTTGTCCAAACTGAGCAAAACAGTGCAACCACAAGTCTATATGGGTACGACCTAGCTAACTAACCTATAAAGGTGTAGTTTAGATATCACCAGTGGTGTATTGAGTGCCAGGGTGTACTGGTTACTCATAGTGAGGGACAGGGTTTACTGTACTCATACGGCGCAAGAGGGGGCTCCGACTCGTGGATTCGAGTTGTGGTGAAACCTTAGCGGGTGGTATCTAGCTATACTGGAGTAGGTGAAAGGCTTTGTGATGTTTTATCTGGGTCTCATGCCAAAGGAAGCATGTTGACTATTAAGATAATTTATCTCTTGTGGGTAAAGTGTACAAACTCTGCAGAGTAAAAACTATTCGAATAGCCGTGCCTACGGTCAAGGGCGGGCAAGGAATGCATTCACATGGTAGAAGTTTGATTTTGATTTCAAAATAAAATGGTTTGTCAAACTCGGGAGTGGTGTAACTCTCGTGATTTAAATTTGGTGGTGTAACCAGATCAGGTGGTTTAACCTGAGTTTTGAAAGTTGGCAGATAGCCTGAGATTTTAGTGTTGGTGGTTTAACCTTCACTAAGTTATTTATCTAATTTCATTTATGAAAAACAAGATGTTTATCAAATGGCCTTTGAAGTAATTATGTAGATTTGAAATAAAATGCTGATTTTTGCAAAAGAACCATATAGCCTTCCTTTGTGAAGCCTTGCATCTATGCATCTTTCCCAAGACTTGCGGAGTACAATTTTGTACTCACATGTTGCTCTACAAATACATTAGCAGAGAATGAAGAAGCTCAAGCTGGAGAATACGACTTCTGTGCCGAGTGTGGATGCGGTGGATTCTTCCCGAATGCTTAGGACTCGTTTCCCCAGTCAATTGCCTGTGGCAGATTGATGGGTTGATTAATTTACTTTTTGCTTCCGCTGTGTTTATTTTCGTTTTAAGGTTCTGTGAACCTTTGTAAGGCAATGACCAATGTAAAACTTAAGTTATTATTGTAATAAATCGTGGATGACAATGTACCGTTTTTTCTGGTTATCTGTGTGTACTAGCATTGATCTGGGACTAGTACTGTAATGCATAGGGGGGTCCGGAAGTTTCTACTCCAGGTCCCACACATCTATACCAGCAATAAAATGTGCCAAACTGCAAAATAACTAACTGATTAGAAACAAGCAGAGTAGTATAGATTTATTGACATTGAACATATAAAAGAACATACTTTATTGTGAGCACTAAGGCTGATCTATCTAAAGATGGAAATGGTATTCAAATGCAGAGATTCCTCTAACAATGTCTTGTATTAACATGGATAATGTACACCTAAATCTAAAATGAAAATCATAGTGTTGACTCCATGAAGATACTACTCTGCTTGTTGCCAAAGGGGAGGCGGCACCAACATGATCTTCTTGATGAGGATCTCGCGGAGCATCTTGCAGAGCTGTTGGGAGCAGACGCGCTGCTGCAGGGCCTTGTAGGCGAGCATGCGCTTATCCCTTATCATAATTTTCCCTCACGGTAAAGCTACTCAGCCACCTCCTTCCTTCGCCCAATTCACTACTGCTGTGCTTACAACACACTAATTCGAATCATCTTTCTATTCCCAAATCGTAACAAATGTATAATTTAATTAAATTGGCCATTTAAAGTATTTGAATTTATTTGGTCTTTCTTTTCTTTGCCGCGTATTAGAATCTAAAGACTCAACAGGACTACGGATTCGAACAAGACTAAGACTCGGGGAAAAGCGAGGACCAATAATTTAAAATCGCTGACTGAGAAGGCTTTGAATTAAAGCAATCATGCCCGTGGCAAAACAAGCAAGGCAAGTCATCACTTTGATCATATTGATCCTACATTTTATGCAAAATTATGTTCCTTTAAATTATCAACTTGCATGCCTAATTTATTTTGCAAATATATGTCAAAGCTTAAGGTAGCTACATGCCCACTTGATGCTGTATTAAATCTAATATGCCATTTCTTGACACTTGAATCACTTGATCCTTGTCACCATAGAAATTAATGATAATCTTTACTAGCTAAAAGTCATATTAAATGTTGTGCTAGTGTTCTCAAAGTCCAGGGCGCTTGTTGCCTTGATCATCAATTTTTAAAAACATAAGAACTTGTTTTGGAGCAGTCACGGGATGTACGTGGCTGAATACTTTGTGATTACTTATTTTATGCTTCTCAAAACCCTCATAACCTGCTATACTTGTCTGGACGGGTGGTAAGAGTGGTTGGTGCGGAAGTAACACTAGAATATATGGTTTGTGCATTGAATCGCACGGACAAATTAAGGATTGAATCTTGTGATGGCCTCCTTGTGTAAAACAGTACAACCACAAGTCTATATGGGTATGACCTAGCTTATTAACTTGCAAAGTTCTAATTCAGATATTACCAGTGGTAAGTGGGTGCCAGGGTTTATTGGTTACTCACAGTGAGGCACAGGGATTTACTGTACTCGCACGGCACAAGAGGGGGCTTCTGACTGTGGTGGATTTAACCCTTCAGCGGTGAAACCTCAGCGGGTGGTGTCTAGCTAGATCGGAGTAAGGTAAAGGCTTTGTGATTATCTGTGTCTCATGCCTAAGGAAGCATGTTGGCTATTAAGATAATTCATCTCTTGTGGTGAAAGTGTACAACCTTTGCAAAGTGTAAAACTGTACGAGCAGCCGTGCCCACGGTCAAGGGCGGACATGTGAACTTACTTGAGATAAATCTACTTCAAAAACCGTTGTGGGTGGGACAAAAACCTATCAGAGAGATGTACTCTGATTTTGAATTTTTCCTGGAGGGATGTACTCAGCGTGGTTAATAAGATGGAAGTGGCATAATGATCAAAAGCTAGCATAGGTTGATGGAACCATGTAATCGGTGGATGGAACCTACACCACTATAAATATTGCACAATTCCAAATGCTTTAAAGCATGTTTACAAAATGCCAAGTCATAGGAATTTTAATTATGATTATTGCAAATGTCGCATTAAGCAAATAAAAGAACCTCAAGCCTCATTTGACAGCCTTCCATCTATTATTATTGCATCCTGTGTGATGGCTTGCTGAGTACTGTCGTACTCACTCTTGCTTAATTACCATCATTCAGTCAGAAAGGAAATAAAGTCAAACCCTGCGATGCCTAAAAAGGGTCGACAGAGCTGGAAGACGAAGAGGCCATGGACTAGGTCGTGAACCCCAGTTGGCTGCCTGTGGGTAAGTCATGTGGGTCCCACCTGTGTGAAGTTCCGCTGCTGCATTTTATTGTTTTCGGCCCAATCGGCCCATGAGTAAGTATTATTGTATTAATTACGCTTTCGCATGATATATTTTTGCTATACAGTAATGTGTCTGTGAGCACTATCTACTGATCCAGTGAATAGTGCGATGGAATCACAGAGGATCTGGGTTTGCTAAGCCGAGCTCCGACAATAGTACAACTGATAGCATCATGTATTCCATGGGATATTGCATACTCCATCTGAAAGCATACTGGATACTCCCTTTGAAAGCATTTTGTATTCCCGATTAAAACATCTAGTATCTTCACATGGGTTTCCAGGGTTTGGTGAGTTTAAAACCGAGTAAGCTGAACTGTGTTTGCCAGGTCTATCACCACATAGAAGTTTCTCGCTTAAAACATTGTTCCTGTTGTTATTAGTATGTGCACATAACTGGATACTCCCTGTGAACTAGATCATACTCCTTTGGAAAAATCATTTTTTTGTAGTATATGCGCACCAAGACTACATGTTTAGTTGTGCTTTCGTAAGGATGTACTCCATCTGAAAGTATTTTGGCCCGAACAGAGATGCCAGATGAATGGGTGACTAGTAAACAAAAAAGAAATCAATTGGGTATACATGCAAGGGAGTATTCTCCAAATGGATTGATCAGTAACATTGAGTATCCTGTATTATTAAAAAAACAGTAAGTAATCATTAAGTTGAACATGTAAGGGAGTATTCTACTCTCGTTTTATCAGGAACATTAAGTATGTTTCATTGTCTGAAAAATATCAAAACTTCAAAATTACACAATTTGCAAATAGATAATTTGAACAACTAGCATAAAGTAATGTTAAGAAGGCTTCGGTTCAGAACATAGATTGTAGATGAGTGGGAGTATTCTCCTAAATTTTGATCAGGAACAGTAAGTATGCTCCAATATCAAAATCCCCAAAACTTCACATTTACATGATATGCAGACGATTGATTAGAACAGCTAGCAGGAAGTAATTCCAACCAAAGCAAGACATCAGAACTCAGAACAGAGGACCAGGAAGAGTGGGCGACTAGTAGGATGAAGAAACAAAAAAGAAAACATTAAGAACTACATGTAGGGGAGACTTCTACTCATGGATTGATCAGGAACAAAAAGGTGAAGATCTTACGTCGAGCATGTAATCAAGAGATCTCCTCACTGCTGGAGAACTAATCACCACGACGACGCACCGGCAAGATGACAATGTCACGATTTTTAACTAAAAATCGTCTGTGATTATAACTATCACAGACGGTTTTTAGTTCTGTGATATTTCCTTCTACTCCTAAACCTATTTCTGTTTATTGGCTAGCCTCAGGAAATGCTAGCCATGCCCTCTGAAACAAGCAGATCAACATTGATGTGACGATGGCCCGATCTTCCGAGAGGTACTGATAAGTCGATTGTGGAGATCTCGACGTTGATGATCCAAAGGCTCCGACCAAAACAGATCGAACCCCTCGCAATCACTACACCACTGCTCCGTTGGTTATCAACCGTGCCGAACACGATTGACCTCGCCAAGAAGGCTATCTCCCGCAAGCGAATCGAGAACACAAGCAAGAGAGTACAAGATGCAATCTGAAATTGCGAATAAATATTAAGTTCACAAGTTGGGGTCTCACAAACCGATGAACGGCGAAACTGTTCAAAGACAGATTAATCTAAGCAAAACCCAAGGAAAACTAAAGGGGTGTGGCCTCCTTAAATAGGGGAGGGGGAAGCCACACTTATCTAATGAAAAGGGATGTGGTACTATTCCTAGTTACTGTTCATGCGCGTGGTACTGTTCATGTGAACAGTACCGGCCCAAATAGCCCAAGTTACAAGGCCCTCGGCCCACTTTGAGTCGGACTGGAAAAGTGACATGGCTTGTTTCACAGTTTCTGATCTGCTCGAGTGGAGTTTGGAGGTGAGACCAGATCCATCTGAACGTAGACTCCAAAATCTTTCCAACGAGTACTCACGGGCCCCGAGAAGCCTTCTGGATCAAAAGTTATGGCCGTTTGAAGTTGACTTGTCAAGCTGAATCCGAATTGATCTGGAGGCCGAATTGGATTCCAAAACCTGTCCAACTTGAACCCTTGCTTCAATTGGTTCCAAAGTGATGTGGTGCTACAAATATATATATTTTCATCATTACGTAGCATCATATTCTCATTTAAAATATGTTGAAGTTGAAGAAACGAATTCACCTTTAGTTCATTCTTGATATTGGCCGCTATGGTCGTACGTGTTGGTGGCGTGGTCACATCAAACATGTACATGTGTACATCCAATTCACATCTCAATTCATTTCACAAACATAAAACATCCATTTTTATTAAGATTAGAGCCTACCATTACAATATCCCAAAACAACGAGCATGTTACACAACAAGAACAGAGAAAAAGCAAAGATCCTCTATGTCTTCTCGCCCCTGATGCAACACATGAGCTGGAAGTCTTTGATGCCCACCATCGTCGGCGTTGATTGAGCGTCTGCACGGTTGGCACGAGCTAGTTGCTTTTGCGGTGTCTTGCCTCCCGTAGACTTGTGCGTCGTCTGCAAGGAGGAGGACAGCAAGGAGGAGGAGAACAGCAAAGAGGCTGGGTTTTAGTTATATTTATAGGGGAGCGAGAGGCGGGAGTGCGAAATTTTTGGCGCGGGAACGGAGAGGCGGAGCTACGATCCGTGGGGTGGGGATTGGTGGATTTCTATTGGCTAGGATTGGGTTGAGGAGGATCGACGGGCCCAGCGGTCAGAATATCACAGACGGTTCTATATATAGAACCGTCTGTGAATTAGAGCGCAAAATTTTATATACCGATGTAATATAAACAACTAGTCTGAAAAGATAAAATAGCATAGTTATATATAGCTTATATATACTCATTTGAAAGGTTTCGATGAGATCTACAACTTTTCAGTTGAAACAAAATCCAAATACCGAAAGGAAAACCAAGAAAAAGGGCAAAAACAGAAATTAAAAACTCGCGACATAGGTTGAGGTCCAAAGATGGACGACTTTCAGGGTCTTGGAGGGTGACTGGCTAAAGCCAGTCAGTTTTTTTGGATCGAGCTCGTCGTTAGCTTTCCAACGAGTACAAGAACGTCAAAAACGGACACCGTATGCAAAAGTTATGCTCGTTTTACTGAAGGTGTCTCAAAACTGAATCATACTCGGACTCAAGCGGGAAAATATGAAATTTTGAGGGATTGCAAGGCGGGAAACATATCACAGACGGTTTTTATTAAAAACCGTTTGTGATAATTCCAGATTATCACAGACGGTTTTAAATAAAAATCATCTATGATACTGCAATATCACAGACGGTTCATCGGTAAGAACTGTTTGTAATACTCATTTTTTCCGACGCCATCAACACAGACAGTGTCCAAATTAAAATCGTCTGTGTTAGTGTCGGTCACAGATGGTTTTGTCAAACCGTCTGTGATTTGGCGTCTAGTATTAGGCTTTCTGTAGTAATGGGTGTAACTACACCCAGGTGTAATTAGTATTTTTCCTATATATATATATATATATATATATATATATATATATATATATATATATATATATATATATATATATATATATATATATATAGAGTATAAATAACAGGGACACTATGATGCCTAGACTTCATGATTGAAACCTTTCATCTATGATTAAGACTTTCCATCCTTACACACACACACACACACACACACACACACACACACACACACATATATATATATATATATATATATATATATATTATCATTGCACTTGCACGTATCTAAAAGCAATCTAAAGGTAGGGAGGCCTAGTGCCCGCACACCATAGTGCCCCATTTCAGCTTCCTCTATATATATTCAGAGTTTGAGTTTTAACAATTTAGGATACCCAGCATCTAGCTCTTATGATGCTTCCGATGGAAATCCGACAACAAGGGTTGTTGACCAGTTTAATTCATGTGATCTCCAAACGCCTCATCCGTTTAGATTATATGGGGAGGATGATCAACAACAACTTGCTAGTGCAGGTAGCTAGCTAGACCAGGTTTGTTAGTTAACTGGAACTTGATTAATTTAATTAAGCCACGCCACCATTCCATTATCCAATTCTGACGGTGCTAGCTGCTTGTCTATAAACTAAACCTGGCCTGATTATTAGTTAGCCGGGATCCATTAGACGATGAGCAGCACTAAGAGACCACTCACTAGTCACGACAGATCATGAAGTACTTTTTATTTCTTTCTTCTTGGTCGTGCATGACTGCAGGTGTGCTTCATTCTCTTCCCTTGTTCCTCCGCTAGTGCTAGCTAGCTTGTACATTGACTTCATTTCATTTTACTACTAGTTTGTTGTAGGTGAGTGTTACCTTTGTCTTTCTCGTGCATAAGTAATTAAGCTAGCTAGCTAGCTAGCTGCACTTTTCATCAATTAACCCTAGCTTCCTTTTCCTGTTATTTTCAGGTTAGGGCACTTACCCTACATGGTGACCCAGATTTGGCAATCTAGAAAAAGGTATAATAGTAAATAGTGTAAATGTGCCATATGGCCAATGTCTTATATCATAGGCCAGGGAGGACAAATACGAATAAAGTCTTGCAGTGAAAAACAACACATAGTAGAGGAGACCCTCAGGATATAACCATAGACAATCGACTCGGTTACGTGACCTAGTATTCGACGTCGTCTTTAACCTTTGATGGATGGTGACAAATGTTCACTAGCAATCGTTCCTTGAGCACTAAATTCATATAGTTGAGCAACAATAAGTACAAAAGTACTCAACAAGTCCTTACACCAGAATGCAAGTGTATATGTATATAAATAAACATGCAAGACTTAACCAAAGGAACATCTTATGTTTCTTTTAGCATAAAGCTAGTTTGTCAAATATTAGACTATAGTTAGTTTTCAAATCTATGACTTAGCTTTTTCAACTTAAAATCAAAGTTTCCAGTTTAATTAAGTTCATGAGATTGAACTCTCTTCATAGTTGCGTACCATATCCATTCCATAAGCACCATTCCATATCCATTTCCATACCAAGATACCATATCCCCATACTTTCAAGCATATGAACCATTAACTAATAACCGTTATTTTATGAAAACCACGCAAGTGTGGCCCCTCTACACTATGCCTATGACTGGGAGAAAACTAAACCGAAAACAACTACTGAATCGACTGAACAAACTATTGAATGAACTCTAATTCGCACGGACGAAATGACAAACTAACTAAACGATCAAAGGATGATGGGATGAATGAGCGCACGAATGGACGTCGTACGACGGAATGAACTACACGAAGACTGATTACATGAACAAACACACACAAACTACAAGAACTACAAGAACGATGACACGACTACCGACCGACGACCTAACTAACTACCAACCGCGAGAAAAAAGAAGGGAGTCTAGAAGCACAGAGGGAGTCAAGAGAGAAAGAGGGGGAAGACGGTTGGTGGCTAACTAGATGATGGCGGTAGGACAAACAAATTACTGCGACGAGCACACGCATGACTTAACTACCGAACGACCGCGTAAAGGAGAAACGAGGGAGTCTAAAGGCAAGGAGGGGGGTCAAGACAACAAGGGGAAGGGTAACGATCGCCAGCTAGCTAATCCGTGCACGTAAACAACACTGTGCACAAAACAATTCACCTAACAAGAACAACTGACAGAGGGATACTAACAGCTAACACAACAAACACAACAGAAATCGCAAACACTAGCTATACTCACAAACCAACACAGATCACACACATCTGGTATAGAGACAAGGATTGCAACTAAACATACTACAAAATACTAATTGACAACCATTGAAAAAAATGCATGGCACACATATTTATCTTAGTCACAATTCATAGACAGACATCATAGATCATAAATCAACAAATTAATAGTGCACAATTAACTGGAATTAGTAATCAATAATAAGCAATTATTCAGCAGTAATTAAGAGTAGCAAAGAGACTAAGGGAGATGAGTTAGAGCAGAGGAGGCGTCGATATGGGAGCAAGAGGACTAGTAGCAGCCACCGGTTGCTGGCGTCGTGTGGCGGCTGGAGGTGAGAAGGTTGGGCGAGTGTTGTGGCTACAGACCAAACAGAAAGAGAGAGTATGGTAGTGGAGAGTTAGGTGAGCAAGTGCTTAGGGTTTCCCCATGGCTGGTATCACACATATATATATGTCCACATGGGGAGTGTTTTTACAGCAATACCCTTACATTTGAGTGTCCCTCTCAGGGGCACTTATGTCATTACACATACCCATTTTGGGCCTTACAACTCTCTAGCAGGCCGACTGGGCTTAGGTGGGGGCCACCCCTACAATAGGAGCCTCTCATGGTGACGGGCTTCACGGACCGAAGCCATGTTGCCGAGCCATTTGGCCCCCTTCGTCCCTGCGGCCTGTGAACTTCTGAATTGCTTGGTGGATTGCCTGCTTGCTATGATCTTTGTCCCTCTGCTTGATTGGTGTGGTGTCAGAGTCGTCACGCCGCCGCCGCCACGCGTCCTCTTCCGCTCTGGCATACTCCTCCATCTTGTCGAAGAGCTTCGCCACCGTCTTGATTAGCTTCCGCGCGTTGTATTCGGCCAACGGCCTCGGGCGAAGACCCTGTACTGCTGCATTGATGATGGTTGTTTCGTTGACATCCTTGACCTAGCAGCGTACCATCGCGAAGCGCTTGAAGTAGTCCTGGAGTTGCTCCGAGGGTTTTTGCTTGACCGCGAAGAGCTGATCCGCGTCAACGCACTCGACGTAGTTCCCTTGGAAGTTGTTGTAGAGCCGGTCGCGGATCTGCTCCCACGCGTAGATGGAATTTGGCTCGATGGTGAAGAACCAAGAGAGCGCCACCCCCTGCAACGCGAGGGGGAGCCCCTTTGCCTTCGTGGTGTCGTCCCCGCCGGCGGCTTCGATGGCGGTCTCGTAGACGCGCACGAACTCCCGTAGGTCCGTGTCACCCTTGTACGACTCGATGGCGCTCGGGAACTTGAAGTCCTCCGGCCACGCCGCCTGCTGCAAGCTGTGGAGAGTGGGGATTCCGGGTCGATGCGCCGCAGCAGGACGCGACTAGACGTGGTGGCGTCTCGGCTGTCCGCCCGCTCCGGCGTGGGCTCCGGCGCGACCGTTGGTGGAGTTTGCTGGCTCCAAGCCTCTTGCATACCCGTACAGCCCCGCGGAGATCTGCTAACTCCCGCTGGAACGTGTTGAGGGCAGCCAGCAGGGCGTTCTCCACCGTAGTCGTAGCTGGAGCGCCCGATGTACCTGGCTGCATGGTCGGAACAGCGGGGATCACGGTCTGCACTCCTGCATTACCTGCCGTGGTGGCGTGGTGGACGTTGGAGTCGACGGCGAGGCCCATGTTGCCACCAGGACCGCTCGACGCCTCCGCACCGGGCGGGGGGACGACGGCCGCGCCAACGTGGGTGCCAGCGCTGCCGCTCTCGACCACCCGGTCGGCGCTGTCGACGGTTATCGCCGTGCCCGCGGTGGGACTCCCACCGTACGCGGGGCGGTGCCGATCGTCGTGGCGGCAGTGGCGGGGTTGGGCGTCATGACGTGCTCACCGGCGTTCGTTGCCGACGCGCCCGCATCGCCATCCACGCCCACGGCTGCCGACGCCGAGGCCCTGGTGTTGACGCGAGACCCCGTCACTCCCGCCTTCTTCTTCTTCGCCACCGATGCTGGATCTTTCTTCGGTGCCATCCTTCTTCGGATCTTGAGGCTTACTCTCCGTTCCCTCCCCACGGATGGCGCCAACTGTTGTGGCTACAGACCAAACAGAGAGAGAGTATGGTAGTGGAGAGTTAGGTGAGCAAGTGCTTAGGGTTTCCCCATGGCTGGTATCACACATATATATATATGTCCACATGGGGAGTGTTTTTACAGCAATACCCTTACATTTGAGTACATCTCTCCAGGAAAAGTTCAAAGTCAGAGTACATCTCTCTGATAGTTTTTATCCCACCCACAAATATTTTTGGAAATAGAACTAACTCGAGTAAGTTCCCATGTCCGCCCATAACCGTGGGCACGGCTATTCGAATAGTTTACACTCTGCAGAGGTTGTACACTTTCACCACCTTTACCTTACTCCGATTTAGCTAGACACCACCCTGCTGAGGTTTCACCGCTGAAGGGCTACATCCACCACAGTCAGAAGCCCCCTCTTGCGCCGTATGAGTAAACCAGTGCTCTGGCACCCATCTTCCGTGATGATATCTAAACTAAACCTTTGCAAGTTAATCAGCTAGGTCGTACCCATATAGACTTGTGGTTGCACTGTTTTACACAAGGAGGTCGTCACAAGATTCAGTCCTTAATTCGTCCAGGCGGTTCTTACCACAAACCACAGGTTCTCGTGCGACATCAGCACCATCCACTCTCACCAACCGCACAGACAGGTAAAGCAGATTTTTAGGGTTGTGAGAAGCATAAAACAGTTGTAGCAAAATACTCAGCCACGTACATCCCATGACTGTCCCAAAACCAATTCTTATGTTTTAAAGATTGATGATCAGGGCAACTAGTGCCCTGGACTTTGACAAGACTAGCGTGGCATTTTAATTCGACTTATAGCTAGTAAAGTTATCATTAAAATCTATGGTGACAAGGATAAGGTGATTCAAGTATCAAGGGATGGCATAATAAATTAATACAATCATCAAGTGGGCATGTAGCTACCTTAAGCTTTGACATATATTTGCATAGTAAATTAGGCATGCAAGTTGATAGTTTAAGGGAACATAATTTTGCATAAAATGTAGGATCAATATGATCAAAGTGATGACTTGCCTTGCTTCTTTTACCACGGCCTTGATTGCTCTAATTCAAAGCCTTCTCAGTCATTGATCTTAATTTTACTAGTCCTTGCTTTTACCCGAATTCTTGGTCTTGTTCGAATCCGTCGTCCTGTTGAGTCTTCAGATTCTAATACGCGGCACAGAAAAGAAAGACCAAATAAATCCAAACACTTTAAATGCCCAAGTTAATTTAAATTATACATTTATTATGATTTGAGAATAGAAGGATGATTCGGGTTAGTGCGCCGTAAGCACAGCGGTAGATAAACTGGGCGGAGGAATGAGGTGGCTGAGTAGCTTCACTGCGAGGGAAAATTTTTGGGGAAACGAGGGTCAAAATGAATGAATAAGTATCTTCAAGCACTTATCCACTCTAGAAAAAGGTAGTGGCCAAACCTAGCCGATTTGGGGAACGATGAGGCTCGATCGCATTGATTCCTATTTATCAAAGAAGTTCCATGAGCTAGGCAAGGCTTATGGACAGATATAAGAAGTTATTGAGGGTAATAAATAGGAACAAAATTTTGTGATTTTTAGGGTGCGGGAGCTTTACAGGGGATGAGTATAGTTTTAATTACTCAGAGTAACTTTGATATTTCATGTGGCAGTATTGATCTGAGATTGCAACTGCCAATTCAATGAATCATTATTTAATAACTCAATTAAGGTATGAAGTTAAATCTTTAATCAGTTATTATTATGGACAAGGTTGATTATTTTATTGATTAACCAATTTATCACTAGCAGTCCGCCTCTTATTAGGTGAGTGATTCATAAATTAATAAAGATCTTCTTGATAAAGGGATTTCTTTTATTCTTGCTTATTCTTGATCATTAGATTTCAATCCTGAGATAATGATTGGGGATTTGGATGTGAGGCAAGGACTATGTTATGCACTAATAAGAGAGATGACATGATTTTTGAGATGAGCATCTCCTGGTCAATATTTTATGTGGCAGAACCTTGTTCAATCTATTTGCTTAGTTTGTGTAAATAGGTTTAGGTCGACGGGTGAAAGATAGCGCTTTCGGCCACTTGAGTTTTCGATAGAAGGTGATATTAATATACAATTTGCTTGAACGTCAAATGTGAGAGTATTGGAACTATCTTTATAAATCTTCAAACATGCGTCTTTAATCCTTTAGGATTTGACTCCGGGTACCTTTGATTTATAAAAGAGGAACTTTTAATTGGTTTCATAGATTAGAGTTTAACATCGATACCTATCAGATCCATACCGATTTCTTGTCATCCAAAAATAGACCATGTGTAACCTTGTCTTAGTTTTACATGGGGATTAATATATTAATCTTAATTTGGCACTAGTTTGCAAATGTTAAGTTGTTAATTTAATTGGATAAATCTTTTCTTTATGAGCTCATGAGTAAATTTCTTATTTTTATTATTACCCACATTATTTTGATACATGCATGGACATTTCTTTATACAATATTTCAGTATCTAGCATAAAATGAGATTCATAGGTCTTTATTCATCTCTTACACTTGACTCAACTCAGTCCTATGGTCGGGCCCACGGGTCATGCAGAGACAGAGGGAGGTGGCCGCGAGGTCGGCTGAAACAGAGAAGGGAGCAGAACGGTGAAACAGGGGAGGGGAAGGCGCCGGGTATGGCAGTGGCGGCGTCGGCGAAGGGCGGCCGGGGAGGAGCCGGCGACCGGCCAAAACGGGACCCCCAAATGGCGAGGAGGCTCCGAGAGGCGGCAGCTTCGGCCGGGACGGCGCCAAGACAAGCGGGCAACGGCTCTAAGCAGCCGGCGGTGAGGGGGAAACGAGCGCCGGCGGCCGGGAGAGAGAGAGGAGAAGATGGCACGCGCATGAGCAAGAGGAAGTCACGGGGAGCTTACCCAAGGGGTCGATGGAGCCGGAGGGAGGCCGAGGCGAGCCGGCGACGTGCTTGGGCGGCGGCGCAGTCGGGTTGCCGTGGCCGGAGAGCTCGAGCGGTGGAGGGCGCTGGCCGACGGTGGGGTGAGCTTCGGTGCACCGAGGAGAAGCTCCTGCCGCGAAGAATCGGTCTGGGAGTGGCCGAGGAGGAGGCGACGGTGAAAGTGGCAGCGGCCGGCCGGAAATGGGGGAAGAAGCGCGATGGGGAAGAGAATCAAGGGGGTCGGCCGGCTTCTTATAGGCGGGGAAGGGGAGCAGTCGCTCAACTGGTGCGCGCGCCCGGGGAGTACCGCCGGCATGGGCGCGGCGCACGCCGGGTATGGGCGGCGTGTCCGGCGGCATGGGGCGGCGCGGAAAAGGCGGAAAAACCAGGGGCGGGGGCTGGCAAAACCGGGGGCGGCGTGGGCGGAACTAGGGGCGGAGAGCGGCGCGGACTGGCGGATTGGCTTGGAGAGTGGCGCGGCCGGGGTGCCGGTGCGGCCGACGAACCAGAAGAACAGGAGCGGGAGGTAGGAGACGGACGCCGGCTGGGCCAGGAGAAAGGAGAGGGAGCGGGCCAGGCGGAAGAAACGGAGTGGGCCGGAGAGGAAGAAAAGAAAAGCGGCCCGGGGAGGAAATAGGTGAGCGGCTGGGCCGGGAGGAGAATCGGGCCAGGCCCAAAAATTGAGAAGGAATTTCCGAATATTTAAATTTCAGATCTAGATTCGAGGGTAGATTTGAAGTTGAGAACTTAATTCCAAAGTTTGGATCTTTATTAATTAGGCTTTTGGCAATAAATCAACTCGAGCAATTTGAAATACGCCAAAACTTTTGAGAGACACAGGAGAAACAAATAAAAGATTTTAAATTTTCGCAATTACACTAGTTCCCTAATTGGGATGTTACAACTTTGGACGTTGATGTGTATATTTTGGTGCACATGATTGACCAAATGGACTGATTTTAGTCATGGTTTGTGTAGGCTTCCATTCTTGATCACTTCCAAGAGTACTTGCTGCTACCAGGACACTTAGCGACAAAAGTGGCACTGGTACGACAACTGAGGAAGGAGATCTGGGCTCATGAATTGGTATCTTGCATTCATGGGAGGAAAGTCTAGAGCGAAGGGGGTTGTTGAGTAACAGGTTTTAATGGTACGAAAACACACTATTTTTCTTATTCTTACTCCTCTTGTTCTAATCGATTAATCTGCTTCTCCTAGATTACTTGGGCCATAGGTTACCATGCAACTTCTGGCTGCTATTAGTTACTATACAAAATATTGTGATAAAAGTATAGAGCGTTTTGGGAAAACATGAAGATACACGCTATTGGGATAGCTTTGTTCTTTCTTTATGCAATTAGTATCATGTAAGAGATACTGAAGTCTCATGTTCTATTTAGTGAACTTTTCGTTTAGTGTATGTAGTATCGATTAGTTTGTTACTTAGTGTTAGTTTTCTATGTTTAGGTACAACTCTCGTAATGTAAAAAACATTGTAAAATTCACTTTGCTTATGTTGAATGGGGTCCTGCCAAAAACTATATGCCAATGGATATATATATAGCACCGAAGAAAAGTATAATTTACTGAATTGTTTAGTATTCTGTTGTGTAAAGTTTAGTGTGCAGTTGTATGTTCCAATTTATGAGATTATTACGTCAATGGTATTATTTCTTCCCTCTCAAAGTATATTATGAGTGATTATTGAACCGGCAGTTAGTAGCTTTCTAGATGTGAAGAAGAGATTGACTAACATAATATGCTATTTTAGCGTTAGTTTTATGGTTCCATAGTAACGCACGGGCATAGGACAAGTGTGTGTGTGTGTGTGTGTGTGTATTCTTCACTTCAAATGGTTTTAACTTCTGCCTTATTTGGCTTTTGGCTTATTTAAGTCAGAAGCCACTTGAAACGTGTCAACTTTTAATTTCGGCTTTTTTTTTGCTTTTTTTTGCCTTGTCTTTTCCCCTTATTCATTTACATTGTCCGTGATGATATAATGGTTTTCATTTATCTTTTCTTTATTTTCTCAAAAAAATCTAACTACCACTACTGTGTAATTTCAGTTAAAAGCCATAGTTAGAACCTTAAGCCGTAAGCTAGTCGGAGCACCACCATAAATCCATCCATTTGACATACCCTAAAATAAATCATACTATTCTAGCTAGCTAATAGTAATATTTAATTTACAGACTCTTTACACATATATTGTACTGCACCCTCCAGTATCAAATAGATATGTTTTAGAATGCATGCAACTAACATTGTAAAACTTTAACTATTAATACATTAAAAATATTTAGATTTGTCATATAAAAATAATATTAATAAATTTCTCATCGCTGAGATCGAGGTGTTGCCATTAAACTGGAAGCAAAGAGATGGAGGTGTTATAAATTATGAGGTTTGCCCTAATTTACATTTGCTGATGCCGACGTCCACGCATGCATATATGTCTATGTTCTTTTGGGCTATGACTGATAACTTTTGGTTATGGCTAATGACATTTAACTGTGCTTTTCAAGGCGGTGGCGAACGGCAGAGACACTAAGACGGACAGCGCATGCACTGACGGGCTCGAGAAGCTGTTGGAGAAGCGGCTTCGAAGCTGGCCGCTTAGAGAAGCCGTCCTCTTTGTTTTAGCTTTTAAAGAGAGTAAAGTCCATTACCGGTCCTTCAACTTTTTATGCTGTGTCATCCCGGTCCATAGACTTTCAAAGTGTGTCATCCCGGTGCCTAAACACTCTTTGGGTCTCAAAATTAGCCCGTTACGGGTCTTGGCTGTGTCATCCCGGTCCTTAAACTTTTTATGATGTGTCATCCCGGTCCATGGTTGTTACCACAGTAATGGCACACTTTGAAAGTCTATTGTCGGGACCCGGAGCAACAACTCCAGAACCCTCTGTGTTAATCGCACTATCCCAGGAAAAGCTAGTGCACACAATATTACAAAGACAATTATCATGCGTAATGACAAACTTTATTTGGCTAATATGAGCCTGATGGCCAAGATTACAATAAGAACAAAAGAAGACAGCGGAAGAAATACATAAAGCGGCAGCCCATCCAGCCTTCCCACAAGGCGAATGACTGTAAGACGTGGCCTAGTCGTCACCATCCTCACCGAAGTTGTAGGCGTCATCCTCTGGCAACAGATTTTAGCAAGGTGAGCACATAAAGTACTCCCAAGGTAAGCACACGAAGTGCTTACGCAAGTTACACCAGGGAAATATAACAGAGTGTATGCATGCATAAGGGGTTACAAAAGAAGGCATATTATGGTTTATTTGCATAAACAGTATCATTGGAGCAAATATCAATAATAAGTGCAAAAGCTGAATTTGATACAATAGATAGAAACAAGAATTTAACAAAATAATATCGTTAGTGCAGGCTCCGACCAAACACTAACCTAACCACGGGCATCCCACCCGGACCATCTTTTCCAAAACGAACTCGTACGGATTCCATCCATCCGCTCGGTTTTCAAAATCTCTCATGGATTCCATCCATCCACAAGGTTTTCGCAAACCATTTTGAAAAGCAAAGTCTAATCCGTGAAAAACTTCACTCAGCTTGCCCATGACCGTGGGCACGGCTATCCAGGATAGGTTATACACTCTGCAGAGGTTGTACAGCTTTACCCACAAGACATGATCATCCCGGTTTGCCACGCGAGTTACACACTTCCTTAGGTGTGCGGCGAGGAGATCATGACAAGGCCTTTACAATGATCCGTTGTCAATATAATCACGCCGCCACTAAGGTTTCACCACAACATGAATCCACATGTTGGAGCCCCCTCTTGTGCCGTGTGAGACTTCTCACGGCCTACGCCGCGCTCACATTCAGCCTATAGCGAGATCATGTTGGAACTTCACAAATTATTCGGCCAGGTCTGTCCCATACCAGACTTGTGGTAGTACGAAAGGGCTTTGCAATAGTAGCTCACAGACCGGTCCTTAACTTGACTTAGGCCTAACCACAAACCCCTGTGCCCGACAATCAACCACTGCGGCTCCGACCAACAGGGCATGCCTGCACCCACCACTCTGACCAATTGCCTAAGTCTAAACCAGTTTTATATTTTGTTTGAAAACATTTCATAACACTCCTTGACTCACCAAAGTCAAGAGTACAGTTGAAAAGTTTATCATTTCATGTAAAAAGGTTATCATTTTATGTGAAAGATCATCCCAAACCATAATTATCTTAAGCATGGCTAAGCATTTCTACAAAATTTCTAGTTAGTGCTATTGTACTAACTAGGTTTTATCTAGGGTTGACAAGGTACAATGGCATTCAAGTCAAATTTGGCTGTACAAAGGATTTAGGCATAACTACACTTTTAAACTGAATTTAAACTAGACTTGAATAAAATTACGCATGCATAATAATTTAAAAACAACATAATTAATTTAAAATATTAGGTTCAACATGATCAAAGGTGTAACTTACCTTGCTCGAAGACCTGGTGCGATTCGTCGGCGTCGTTCTCTCCGAATTCGTCGAAATCTACGCGCGAAGAACCAACAAATAAATTCAAATAAAATCCAAATAAAATCCAAAAATTATAAAATATATACTGCAACTTAGATTATGATTTTAGTCGAATTTAGAAACTTGAATCACTGGATTCGGAGTTCGGACGACGGAGAACGAGCAATTGGAAGTTTGAATGAATTGGAAATTCCAGAAAATGCAAAACCGAGGGAATATTCTCTGGAATCTTATTTTTGGCTGACTTTTGGGGAATATTGGAGTGTATGACACGTGGGGCCCGGTTGTCATTGAGTGCAGAATTTTATTTTATTATTTTATGACATGTGGGTCCCGCTTGTCATGGACTAGAGGTGAACAAAATGTGGCCAAAAGTCCAACCGAAAATGCATGCCCAGGATTTGAACTCTCAACCTCATGCATGCATGCCTTAACTTGTCTCCCCTAGCCAAGTGAGCATGTGCTCTTTTCTGACAAAGATGCAACAACAAAACAAATAAACAAGGATGAACATGGATGAAGAAGGAATCATGGAGGAAAGACACGGGAGCGCGCATGGGAGGCGACTCACCGGTGACCGGCGGCCGGCGACGGGGCGACGGGGCGGCGAACGGCGGCGGGGAGGCCCGGGGCGGCCGGTGGCGGCGGCAAAAGGTGGCGGCAGTGGGGTGGTGAGGGATGGCCGGCGGGAGATGGCCGGGCGGCGGCGTACGGCGGCGGCGCACGGCGGCGGGGTTGCGGCCGGGGAGGAGGTGAAGGGTGGCGGTGGGAGCAAACCGAAAGGGAGAAAGGAGAGCCGGATTTTGGGTATTTATAGGAAGAGAGAGGAGAGGAAGAGATTTCGGTTTTGAGAAGATTAAAGGACGGGTAACGGCCGGGAGATTGATGAGGGTGATTAGGGCGTCCGTTTCCATGTTTTAATCGGGAGTAAAGAGGAAGAAACGGCGGAGTTTCAAGAGCTCTAATTGTCATCCATGGTGGAGGAGAGAGAGAGTTAGGGGAGGAAGAAGGAGAGGTTGAAGAAACATATGACATATGGGTCCCATGTGTCATGGAGAGGGAGAGGAAGTGAAGGGGTACGGGCCGTCGGATTGTTGACACGTGGCAAGTGGATGGCTCATGTCCTTTGGATTTTATGAAGGGGTAAGTTGCAATGCATGGCTAGGATTAAAACGTGGAGAGAGAGTGATTCAATCTGAGAGCGACACGTGGCGGGCTTGGATGAATTTGATTTTTATTTTCGGATTAAATTTCAGAAATTACTAGAAACTTCACAAACACTTGGAAAAAAAGTATTTAATGTCTAAAAATTCCAGAAAAATTATAGAATATTCCTGGAAGCATTTTAGACTTAGTAAAAATATTTTTAATTTCAGATTTCCATTTAATAATTTTATAAAATACTTTTTAACCTTTCAAAATTGATTTTTAACTCCAGAAAAGCACAGAAAATCCGAATAAAAGCCAAATGCTTTTAAATACTTAATTTGAAATTATATTTTTACATAAACTCAAAATATTATTTTATTTAATCATAATTTTATGTTTTTAGTTAAATTACTTTTTATAAAAGCCTTTTTAAAAGCTAAAAACAGACAAATAAAATCTCCAAAATTTAGGCAACCAAAGAACACTTTATTTTATTTAAATTAAATTAAATTAAATTTTTTTTTCACTAAAAATTTTGAAATAAACAGCTGGGCTGTTACATCTATGGACCGGGATGACACACTTTGAAAGTCTATGAACCGGGATGACACAGCATAAAATGTTTAAGGACCGGTAATGAACTTTACTTTTTTAAAGAAGTCAAAGCTAAAAGCTACCTCAAAAGCCCAAAAGAAGAGGGTATGTGATCGGGTTGCATTTGTTTGGTTTGGATCATAAGTTGTCGATGCATATTGGTTGTGTGAACTGGAGAGTGGAGTAAGCCGCTGGACGTACGGACCAGTTGGAGGCTGCAGGAAGGGAGGGAGCACTGCATTGCAATTCTGCAGGTGCAGGCACTCCGAGGCAGTACGTGTACACACACAAGGTAGTAGACGGCGCGCGCGTCGACCAACAGTGCATCTGCGTTGGCTTCATTGGTTTGAGCTTGCATTGGCTTGAAGTAGCTAGCTTGTGTCGCATATCTATAGCTTATAGCTTATAGTTCCCTATAATAAATAAATAAGATGGTCTTTTCATCGTCTTTTCAAAAAAGCGGCTTATCAAGACAGTTTTTTCAAAGTGGTTTATCGGCTTATCGATATTCGATTGATTCGCACAAGCGTCCATGATATAGCCAAAAGTTATCAACCACAGCCCGAAATAACTAACCCAATTTCCTTCCATTGCTGCATATAAAAACTGTCTCCCTAGCTTCTGGTCCATCCATGCACACTCTATAGTCTTCTCCAAGTATCCATGAATGTTCTCACCGCCCAGTCAGTCAGGAAATTTTATTTTAGCCCTTTGGGAGTAGTTTTTTTTGCGAAAATAGCCCCATGGACATGGTTTTTACGGAAATAGCCCCTTGCGTGGCCAGGGACCATGCTAGGCACCTAGCGTGGCCAACGAGCGCACCAAGGCACATGGTGTGGTCGGGGAGCGCGCCAGGTGCTTGGCGCTGCTGGGAGGCATGTCAGGCAAAGCGGAGCTCCATCTTTTCCTGATACTTTCAACTTTACATCGTGTCGCATCTCATCGCTGTCACTCACTACCTTTATTCATGCGGTTATTTAAGCACACGAGGGCGCGCAGCGAACCGCACCCCTGCATTCCCTCCCTGCCTCCTCCTTCCGCATTGCTCGCAGCGCTATGTCACAAACAATAGTGCTCCCCCATTCGTAGATTACTTCGTCCCGAATCGAGGATACTAATCTACAGTATTAGTTGGTTTTTTGTTGTGTTATTCATTTTGAGCACTATTTGATGATGTAGGTAATAATGCTATATATGTTTGTCTATGCAATATTTTATGCGTGCAGTGTACGAATGGTCCTCCATTATTGGTATGTTAATTTTAATATTGTATGTATATTTTAGGTGGAATGACACTTTAGTACTGTGGTATTTTTCGCATGCTCTACCATGGTCAATTCAATAATGATTCATCTAGCCCCTTTTGTCATTGTCCTTTCTAATAATGATTCATCTAGTCCCTTTTGTCAATGTAATAATGATTCATCTACGAAAGAGGGAGACATGGAAAGGAACAAGATAATAGTATAGACAGTTGCCCCTACCATAGTCACACCCTAGGGCAAATCATGTGGGACATGGTGAAACTTACTAGCAGTGCCATGTGGGAGCATTACAAGGAGATTGCTAGCAATCCTTCATTGCCAACCTTTTGGCGGCCCATGGTGTATGTCCATTTTGTTGACTGTGGTGATTCCTCCAGGGTGGCTGACACACAAACGTGTAGGAATAATCTTGTCCCCCTCTTTCGTTTGTTGTCGACGGAAGAGTTGCCCCAAGAAGTGCAGGTTGCCAATGAGGAAGCTCCAGTTGTTAGAGATTCTATATGCTTCCAGCCGAACGAAGGTATCAGTAAATGGTGGGGCGCTCATATAGACTGCCATGAGATAATTCGTGGCATGTCTAAGGGGACAAATACTGAAGATGAGGAGGACTTCGACTCACAATCTAGTGAGGATGAAGCAGGCAGCAAGGGTAGCTGTGTGGGTGGCATTGTTTCCACCGACACGGACTATGTGGCTAGTTGGTTGGATTTGTAAACAGCCTCTTCCCTAGTTCTGCCATGGCACCACGACTCTTCGCGGTCCATGTGCAGAGACTCCCAAGTGCAGGAACGAACTTCTGCATCACAGTTGTGAGGGATCACACATATGAACTTGAGGAACTGTTGCATCGCCATCGGAATGTGACCTCAGGCTACATCGCGACCATCGTTAGTCATTTAGTTTTATTAGATGTAACTATTTCCCCAAAGGTTTTGATGGCGGATGTAGAAAATGTAGTAGGCTATATCGTGAGCTACAACAAGATGTGGTGGGCAAAGCAAAAGGTGCTCAAAGGGATGTACAGTACATATGATGAGGTGTATGACCTAGTCCCCAGAATGTTGCACTAGATAGCCAAGGCTAATCTGGGCACACGCCTCAACAAGATGAACTGGCCTCACCCCTTTAACACCCCAAATTCTCTAATCCTAGATCATTTATTCTAGGCGTTTGGCCTGGCAATGGAGGGATTCAAGCACTATCAGCCCATCCTCAATATGGACGGAACCTTCCTATGTGAGAAGTACAAGGGCACCATCTTGACAACTATTGCCACTGATTCCAATGACCAACTACTCCTAGTTGCCTTTGCAATTGTGAAGAATGAAAACACCAATAGCTAGCTATGGTTCCTGGCCAACATAAAGCAACATGTTCTGCACGACCGGCCAAATGTGTGTGTCATCACAGATCATCACACTGGGTTGTTGTCCATGCTAAACACTATGCAGCATGGCACAAAGATGTCGTTCCAATGGAACAACATGAGCACACGTTGGTGCATGCGGCATCTTGCGGCCAACTTTCACACCTATTTTCAGAGCAAGGACCTTATGAAGAATTTCAAGAAGCTGTACCTGCAGAACCAGAAGCAAAATTTTGATGCTATATGGTGAGAGCTTGAGGTGGAAACCGCCTATATGAGCAGAGGTTCTGGGGCAGGCACGCCGCAAAGCAAATTTGATGAGTGGGTGAGCGTGCATTGCCTGAACTTAGAGAAGTGGTCCCTTCTCCATGACATAAACAGTGTGTGATATGGCATCATGACGATCAACATATCTGAGGTGTACAACGATGTGTTAAAAGGGGTTCATGCCCTACCCATCACCGCCGTTGTCAATGAGACTTGGAACCGCACTGTCGGTTACTTTGTGAACTAGGCTATAATGGCCAAGAAGCACTTCGATGAGGGGAAGCAGTACTCAGAGGTTACTCTTGCCTACGTGGAGAAGAAAATAATGAAGGCCCAAACCCATGTAGCTCGCACAATGGACGACGTGAGGAAGAAGTACGAAATCCGTCTCTGGGACAAGTATATTATGGGCCACTTGAAAGGTGATCGGAAGCATGTTTGCACCATAGAGGATGTGGTTGTTTGCACCTGCAACAAATCTCAACTGCTGCACAAGCCTTGTTCCCATGTATAAGCTACATGTGTCGTACTACGCCAATCTTCTGCTATGTAAGTATCGGAGTTCTATGACATACATCACATGTATTATATTTGGAACATGAAGTTCAACTCGTATGGTGTGAAAGGGCACTACAGGGACCTCTGGCAAGGGGTTGTCAAGTGGTCGCATAATAGTGCACTGCGGCATCCTAGGCAGGGCAGGCGTCAGTCAAGGCGCATCCGAAATGATATGGATGCTAGCCAACGTGGAGAGAAGCCTAGACCTAGGAGATGTAGGCTATGCAAGACTATTGGGCACTCTTTGAGGGACTTCCCAAATAGGCCTTCTTCCTCCAGTGTGTGCCCAAGCAGACACTCTATCAGTTGATTTCGGTAAGGCCCTAAAATATTGTGTCTTTAAGCTTTCCCAGGTTGTTCATTACTGTCTTGTCCAATGTTTATGAGTAAAAATAATTTGTTTTAATGAGCCAAGAACGCCTAGTTCTGAGCATTTCATGCATGACTGCTTGTTATCTTTGTTGTCATGTTGCAATCTTATACATTGAGTTGTTTACTAATGCTCTTGCATCGGCAAACTTGCAGATGACTATGTGGAGCCGTCCTGGTTTCACCACAGGGGAATATCGTTGCTTCTTTCGACCATCTATCCAAGGCCATGCATGGAAGCCACCGACAATACTTGGTAGCCGCTGTCGCATGATGGCCATCCACACCTATGTTGCTAAGACATCACCACAACCACCAACTGAGTAGCTCGAAAACACCGAGCGCGACAAAGTGGACAATGTCGAACCTGCTTAATTCAAGTCCCATGTGTTGGCTTGGTCTAAAACATGATGTTTGTATTGTTGGTCGTCATTTGCAAGGTGTAATGCATGACTGTTGTACTGGTCCGCGTGTTCATATGCAATGGAGTCAGGTTAATTTTTTTTAGTTGCCCAACAAATCAACAGAAGCATAAATACATTGGAATCCATAGGAAGAGGAGATTACATGGCATGATGGTTCGGTAAATTGGTTTTGTCATCTTTGTGACTACTATGGTGCACTACGCGACAAGGATCCAGACCATGGAAGGGTACATGCCTTTACAAGGTTGGAAAAACACGGCGACCAACATTAAGGAATAATACGCGATGAACCAGTCTACAGTATGGACTGGGGCCATTTGCTTTTCCTTACGAGCTCAGCATTGTACTCTTCCCCGGCCACCTTAGCCTGGGCCGCGATAGCGCACTTCCTGTCACACTCTTCGTGAGCTTGGCGCTCCGTGTACCTGCACACCTCAAGATGTGCTTGTGTCTCACGCTGAATACGATTGTCATGCTCATTACGGCGTCGCTCCTCCATCCTCTTGTGGTCCCTATTGGCATCCCACTCCTCGTAATCAAGACACTACTGGTTGTATGGGTGAATCCCTCAGTCGATCCACTTCCTATAGCCACATAGTGGATCCAGGGACTATGGGTACACGAGAGAGGTTGTCAGTGTGATCTTACATAGCAGAAGATTGGCGTAGTACGACACATGTAGCTTATACATGGGAACAAGGCTTGTGCAGCAGTTGAGATTTGTTACAGGTGCAAACAACCACATCCTCTATGGTGCAAACATGCTTCCGATCACCTTTCAAGTGGCCCATAATATACTTGTCCCAGAGACGGATTTCGTACTTCTTCCTCACGTCGTCCATTGTGCGAGCTACATGGGTTTGGGCCTTCATTATTTTCTTCTCCACGTAGGCAAGAGTAACCTCTGAGTACTGCTTCCCCTCATCGAAGTGCTTCTTGGCCATTATAGCCTAGTTCACAAAGTAACCGACAGTGCGGTTCCAAGTCTCATTGACAACGGCGGTGATGGGTAGGGCATGAACCCCTTTTAACACATCGTTGTACACCTCAGATATGTTGATCGTCATGATGCCATATCACACACTGTTTATGTCATGGAGAAGGGACCACTTCTCTAAGTTCAGGCAATGCACGCTCACCCACTCATCAAATTTGCTTTGCGGCGTGCCTGCCCCAGAACCTCTGCTCATATAGGCGGTTTCCACCTCAAGCTCTCACCATATAGCATCAAAATTTTGCTTCTGGTTCTGCAGGTACAGCTTCTTGAAATTCTTCATAAGGTCCTTGCTCTGAAAATAGGTGTGAAAGTTGGCCGCAAGATGCCGCATGCACCAACGTGTGCTCATGTTGTTCCATTGGAACGACATCTTTGTGCCATGCTGCATAGTGTTTAGCATGGACAACAACCCAGTGTGATGATCTGTGATGACACACACATTTGGCCGGTCGTGCAGAACATGTTGCTTTATGTTGGCCAGGAACCATAGCTAGCTATTGGTGTTTTCATTCTTCACAATTGCAAAGGCAACTAGGAGTAGTTGGTCATTGGAATCAGTGGCAATAGTTGTCAAGATGGTGCCCTTGTACTTCTCACATAGGAAGGTTCCGTCCATATTGAGGATGGGCTGATAGTGCTTGAATCCCTCCATTGCCAGGCCAAACGCCTAGAATAAATGATCTAGGATTAGAGAATTTGGGGTGTTAAAGGGGTGAGGCCAGTTCATCTTGTTGAGGCGTGTGCCCAGATTAGCCTTGGCTATCTAGTGCAACATTCTGGGGACTAGGTCATACACCTCATCATATGTACTGTACATCCCTTTGAGCACCTTTTGCTTTGCCCACCACATCTTGTTGTAGCTCACGATATAGCCTACTACATTTTCTACATCCGCCATCAAAACCTTTGGGGAAATAGTTACATCTAATAAAACTAAATGACTAACGATGGTCGCGATGTAGCCTGAGGTCACATTCCGATGGCGATGCAACAGTTCCTCAAGTTCATATGTGTGATCCCTCACAACTGTGATGCAGAAGTTCGTTCCTGCACTTGGGAGTCTCTGCACATGGACCGCGAAGAGTCGTGGTGCCATGGCAGAACTAGGGAAGAGGCTGTTTACAAATCCAACCAACTAGCCACATAGTCCGTGTCGGTGGAAACAATGCCACCCACACAGCTACCCTTGCTGCCTGCTTCATCCTCACTAGATTGTGAGTCGAAGTCCTCCTCATCTTCAGTATTTGTCCCCTTAGACATGCCACGAATTATCTCATGGCAGTCTATATGAGCGCCCCACCATTTACTGATACCTTCGTTCGGCTGGAAGCATATAGAATCTCTAACAACTGGAGCTTCCTCATTGGCAACCTGCACTTCTTGGGGCAACTCTTCCGTCGACAACAAACGAAAGAGGGGGACAAGATTATTCCTACACGTTTGTGTGTCAGCCACCCTGGAGGAATCACCACAGTCAACAAAATGGACATACACCATGGGCCGCCAAAAGGTTGGCGATGAAGGATTGCTAGCAATCTCCTTGTAATGCTCCCACATGGCACTGCTAGTAAGTTTCACCATGTCCCACATGATTTGCCCTAGGGTGTGACTATGGTAGGGGCAACTGTCTATACTATTATCTTGTTCCATTCCATGTCTCCCTCTTTCGTAGATGAATCATTATTACATTGACAAAAGGGACTAGATGAATCATTATTAGAAAGGACAATGACAAAAGGGGCTAGATGAATCATTATTGAATTGACCATGGTAGAGCATGCGAAAAATACCACAGTACTAAAGTGTCATTCCACCTAAAATATACATACAATATTAAAATTAACATACCAATAATGGAGGACCATTCGTACACTGCACGCATAAAATATTGCATAGACAAACATATATAGCATTATTACCTACATCATCAAATAGTGCTCAAAATGAATAACACAACAAAAAACCAACTAATACTGTAGATTAGTATCCTCGATTCGGGACGAAGTAATCTACGAATGGGGGAGCACTATTGTTTGTGACATAGCGCTGCGAGCAATGCGGAAGGAGGAGGCAGGGAGGGAATGCAGGGGTGCGGTTCGCTGCGCGCCCTCGTGTGCTTAAATAACCGCATGAATAAAGGTAGTGAGTGACAGCGATGAGATGCGACACGATGTAAAGTTGAAAGTATCAGGAAAAGATGGAGCTCCGCTTTGCCTGACATGCCTCCCAGCAGCGCCAAGCACCTGGCGCGCTCCCCGACCACACCATGTGCCTTGGTGCGCTCGTTGGCCACGCTAGGTGCCTAGCATGGTCCCTGGCCACGCAAGGGGCTATTTCCGTAAAAACCATGTCCATGGGGCTATTTTCGCAAAAAAAACTACTCCCAAAGGGCTAAAATAAAATTTCCTGACTGACTGGGCGGTGAGAACATTCATGGATACTTGGAGAAGACTATAGAGTGTGCATGGATGGACCAGAAGCTAGGGAGACAGTTTTTATATGCAGCAATGGAAGGAAATTGGGTTACTTATTTCGGGCTGTGGTTGATAACTTTTGGCTATATCATGGACGCTTGTGCGAATCAATCGAATATCGATAAGCCGATAAACCACTTTGAAAAAACTGTCTTGATAAGCCGCTTTTTTGAAAAGACGATGAAAAGACCATCTTATTTATTTATTATAGGGAACTATAAGCTATAAGCTATAGATATGCGACACAAGCTAGCTACTTCAAGCCAATGCAAGCTCAAACCAATGAAGCCAACGCAGATGCACTGTTGGTCGACGCGCGCGCCGTCTACTACCTTGTGTGTGTACACGTACTGCCTCGGAGTGCCTGCACCTGCAGAATTGCAATGCAGTGCTCCCTCCCTTCCTGCAGCCTCCAACTGGTCCGTACGTCCAGCGGCTTACTCCACTCTCCAGTTCACACAACCAATATGCATCGACAACTTATGATCCAAACCAAACAAATGCAACCCGATCACATACCCTCTTCTTTTGGGCTTTTGAGGTAGCTTTTAGCTTTGACTTCTTTAAAAAAGTAAAGTTCATTACCGGTCCTTAAACATTTTATGCTGTGTCATCCCGGTTCATAGACTTTCAAAGTGTGTCATCCCGGTCCATAGACTTTCAAAGTGTGCCATTACTGTGGTAACAACCATGGACCGGGATGACACATCATAAAAAGTTTAAGGACCGGGATGACACAGCCAAGACCCGTAACGGGCTAATTTTGAGACCCAAAGAGTGTTTAGGCACCGGGATGACACACTCTGAAAGTCTATGGACCGGGATGACACAGCATAAAAAGTTGAAGGACCGGTAATGGACTTTACTCTCTTTAAAAGCTAAAACAAAGAGGACGGCTTCTCTAAGCGGCCAGCTTCGAAGCCGCTTCTCCAACAGCTTCTCGAGCCCGTCAGTGCATGCGCTGTCCGTCTTAGTGTCTCTGCCGTTCGCCACCGCCTTGAAAAGCACAGTTAAATGTCATTAGCCATAACCAAAAGTTATCAGTCATAGCCCAAAAGAACATAGACATATATGCATGCGTGGACGTCGGCATCAGCAAATGTAAATTAGGGCAAACCTCATAATTTATAACACCTCCATCTCTTTGCTTCCAGTTTAATGGCAACACCTCGATCTCAGCGATGAGAAATTTATTAATATTATTTTTATATGACAAATCTAAATATTTTTAATGTATTAATAGTTAAAGTTTTACAATGTTAGTTGCATGCATTCTAAAACATATCTATTTGATACTGGAGGGTGCAGTACAATATATGTGTAAAGAGTCTGTAAATTAAATATTACTATTAGCTAGCTAGAATAGTATGATTTATTTTAGGGTATGTCAAATGGATGGATTTATGGTGGTGCTCCGACTAGCTTACGGCTTAAGGTTCTAACTATGGCTTTTAACTGAAATTACACTGTAGTGGTAGTTAGATTTTTTTGAGAAAATAAAGAAAAGATAAATGAAAACCATTATATCATCACGGACAATGTAAATGAATAAGGGGAAAAGAAAAGGCAAAAAAAGCAAAAAAAAAGCCGAAATTAAAAGTTGACACGTTTCAAGTGGCTTCTGACTTAAATAAGCCAAAAGCCAAATAAGGCAGAAGTTAAAACCATTTGAAGTGAAGAATACACACACACACACACACTTGTCCTATGCCCGTGCGTTACTATGGAACCATAAAACTAACGCTAAAATAGCATATTATGTTAGTCAATCTCTTCTTCACATCTAGAAAGCTACTAACTGCCGGTTCAATAATCACTCATAATATACTTTGAGAGGGAAGAAATAATACCATTGACGTAATAATCTCATAAATTGGAACATACAACTGCACACTAAACTTTACACAACAGAATACTAAACAATTCAGTAAATTATACTTTTCTTCGGCGCTATATATATATCCATTGGCATATAGTTTTTGGCAGGACCCCATTCAACATAAGCAAAGTGAATTTTACAATGTTTTTTACATTACGAGAGTTGTACCTAAACATAGAAAACTAACACTAAGTAACAAACTAATCGATACTATACACTAAACGAAAAGTTCACTAAATAGAACATGAGACTTCAGTATCTCTTACATGATACTAATTGCATAAAGAAAGAACAAAGCTATCCCAATAGCGTGTATCTTCATGTTTTCCCAAAACGCTCTATACTTTTATCACAATATTTTGTATAGTAACTAATAGCAGCCAGAAGTTGCATGGTAACCTATGGCCCAAGTAATCTAGGAGAAGCAGATTAATCGATTAGAACAAGAGGAGTAAGAATAAGAAAAATAGTGTGTTTTCGTACCATTAAAACCTGTTACTCAACAACCCCCTTCGCTCTAGACTTTCCTCCCATGAATGCAAGATACCAATTCATGAGCCCAGATCTCCTTCCTCAGTTGTCATACCAGTGCCACTTTTGTCGCTAAGTGTCCTGGTAGCAGCAAGTACTCTTGGAAGTGATCAAGAATGGAAGCCTACACAAACCATGACTAAAATCAGTCCATTTGGTCAATCATGTGCACCAAAATATACACATCAACGTCCAAAGTTGTAACATCCCAATTAGGGAACTAGTGTAATTGCGAAAATTTAAAATCTTTTATTTGTTTCTCCTGTGTCTCTCAAAAGTTTTGGCGTATTTCAAATTGCTCGAGTTGATTTATTGCCAAAAGCCTAACTAATAAAGATCCAAACTTTGGAATCAAGTTCTCAACTTCAAATCTACCCTCGAATCTAGATCTGAAATTTAAATATTCGGAAATTCCTTCTCAATTTTTGGGCCTGGCCCGATTCTCCTCCCGGCCCAGCCGCTCACCTATTTCCTCCCCGGGCCGCTTTTCTTTTCTTCCTCTCCGGCCCACTCCGTTTCTTCCGCCCGGCCCGCTCCCTCTCCTTTCTCCTGGCCCAGCCGGCGTCCGTCTCCTACCTCCCGCTCCTGTTCTTCTGGTTCGTCGGCCGCACCGGCACCCCGGCCGCGCCACTCTCCAAGCCAATCCGCCAGTCCGCGCCGCTCTCCGCCCCTAGTTCCGCCCACGCCGCCCCCGGTTTTGCCAGCCCCCGCCCCTGGTTTTTCCGCCTTTTCCGCGCCGCCCCATGCCGCCGGACACGCCGCCCATACCCGGCGTGCGCCGCGCCCATGCCGGCGGTACTCCCCGGGCGCGCGCACCAGTTGAGCGACTGCTCCCCTTCCCCGCCTATAAGAAGCCGGCCGACCCCCTTGATTCTCTTCCCTATCGCGCTTCTTCCCCCATTTCCGGCCGGCCGCCGCCACTTTCACCGTCGCCTCCTCCTCGGCCACTCCCAGACCGATTCTTCGCGGTAGGAGCTTCTCCTCGGTGCACCGAAACTCACCCCACCGTCGGCCAGCGCCCTCCACCGCTCGAGCTCTCCGGCCACGGCAACCCGACTGCGCCGCCGCCCAAGCACGTCGCCGGCTCGCCTCGGCCTCCCTCCGGCTCCATCGACCCCTTGGGTAAGCTCCCCGTGACTTCCTCTTGCTCATGCGCGTGCCATCTTCTCCTCTCTCTCTCTCCCGGCCGCCGGCGCTCGTTTCCCCCTCACCGCCGGCTGCTTAGAGCCGTTGCCCGCTTGTCTTGGCGCCGTCCCGGCCGAAGCTGCCGCCTCTCGGAGCCTCCTCGCCATTTGGGGGTCCCGTTTTGGCCGGTCGCCGGCTCCTCCCCGGCCGCCCTTCGCCGACGCCGCCACTGCCATACCCGGCGCCTTCCCCTCCCCTGTTTCACCGTTCTGCTCCCTTCTCTGTTTCAGCCGACCTCGCGGCCACCTCCCTCTGTCTCTGCATGACCCGTGGGCCCGACCATAGGACTGAGTTGAGTCAAGTGTAAGAGATGAATAAAGACCTATGAATCTCATTTTATGCTAGATACTGAAATATTGTATAAAGAAATGTCCTTGCATGTATCAAAATAATGTGGGTAATAATAAAAATAAGAAATTTACTCATGAGCTCATAAAGAAAAGATTTATCCAATTAAATTAACAACTTAACATTTGCAAACTAGTGCCAAATTAAGATTAATATATTAATCCCCATGTAAAACTAAGACAAGGTTACACATGGTCTATTTTTGGATGACAAGAAATCGGTATGGATCTGATAGGTATCGATGTTAAACTCTAATCTATGAAACCAATTAAAAGTTCCTCTTTTATAAATCAAAGGTACCCGGAGTCAAATCCTAAAGGATTAAAGACGCATGTTTGAAGATTTATAAAGATAGTTTCAATACTCTCACATTTGACGTTCAAGCAAATTGTATATTAATATCACCTTCTATCGAAAACTCAAGTGGCCGAAAGCGCTATCTTTCACCCGTCGACCTAAACCTATTTACACAAACTAAGCAAATAGATTGAACAAGGTTCTGCCACATAAAATATTGACCAGGAGATGCTCATCTCAAAAATCATGTCATCTCTCTTATTAGTGCATAACATAGTCCTTGCCTCACATCCAAATCCCCAATCATTATCTCAGGATTGAAATCTAATGATCAAGAATAAGCAAGAATAAAAGAAATCCCTTTATCAAGAAGATCTTTATTAATTTATGAATCACTCACCTAATAAGAGGCGGACTGCTAGTGATAAATTGGTTAATCAATAAAATAATCAACCTTGTCCATAATAATAACTGATTAAAGATTTAACTTCATACCTTAATTGAGTTATTAAATAATGATTCATTGAATTGGCAGTTGCAATCTCAGATCAATACTGCCACATGAAATATCAAAGTTACTCTGAGTAATTAAAACTATACTCATCCCCTGTAAAGCTCCCGCACCCTAAAAATCACAAAATTTTGTTCCTATTTATTACCCTCAATAACTTCTTATATCTGTCCATAAGCCTTGCCTAGCTCATGGAACTTCTTTGATAAATAGGAATCAATGCGATCGAGCCTCGTCGTTCCCCAAATCGGCTAGGTTTGGCCACTACCTTTTTCTAGAGTGGATAAGTGCTTGAAGATACTTATTCATTCATTTTGACCCTCGTTTCCCCAAAATTTTCCCTCGCGGTGAAGCTACTCAGCCACCTCATTCCTCCGCCCAGTTTATCTACCGCTGTGCTTACGGCGCACTAACCCGAATCATCCTTCTATTCTCAAATCGTAATAAATGTATAATTTAAATTAACTTGGGCATTTAAAGTGTTTGGATTTATTTGGTCTTTCTTTTCTGTGCCGCGTATTAGAATCTGAAGACTCAACAGGACGACGGATTCGAACAAGACCAAGAATTCGGGTAAAAGCAAGGACTAGTAAAATTAAGATCAATGACTGAGAAGGCTTTGAATTAGAGCAATCAAGGCCGTGGTAAAAGAAGCAAGGCAAGTCATCACTTTGATCATATTGATCCTACATTTTATGCAAAATTATGTTCCCTTAAACTATCAACTTGCATGCCTAATTTACTATGCAAATATATGTCAAAGCTTAAGGTAGCTACATGCCCACTTGATGATTGTATTAATTTATTATGCCATCCCTTGATACTTGAATCACCTTATCCTTGTCACCATAGATTTTAATGATAACTTTACTAGCTATAAGTTGAATTAAAATGCCACGCTAGTCTTGTCAAAGTCCAAGGCACTAGTTGCCCTGATCATCAATCTTTAAAACATAAGAATTGGTTTTGGGACAGTCATGGGATGTACGTGGCTGAGTATTTTGCTATAACTGTTTTATGCTTCTCACAACCCTAAAAATCTGCTTTACCTGTCTGTGCGGTTAGTGAGAGTGGATGGTGCTGATGTCGCACGAGAACCTGTGGTTTGTGGTAAGAACCGCCTGGACGAATTAAGGACTGAATCTTGTGATGACCTCCTTGTGTAAAACAGTGCAACCACAAGTCTATATGGGTACGACCTAGCTGATTAACTTGCAAAGGTTTAGTTTAGATATCATCACGGAAGATGGGTGCCAGAGCACTGGTTTACTCATACGGCGCAAGAGGGGGCTTCTGACTATGGTGGATGTAGCCCTTCAGCGGTGAAACCTCAGCGGGGTGGTGTCTAGCTAAATCGGAGTAAGGTAAAGGCTTTGTGATAAACCATCTGGGTCTCATGCCTAAGGAAGCATGTTGGCCATTAAGATGACTTATCTCTTGTGGTGAAAGTGTACAACCTCTGCAGAGTGTAAACTATTCGAATAGCCGTGCCCACGGTTAAGGGCGGACATGGGAACTTACTCGAGTTAGTTCTATTTCCAAAAATATTTGTGGGTGGGATAAAAACTATCAGAGAGATGTACTCTGACTTTGAACTTTTCCTGGAGAGATGTACTCCAGCGGCGAAAACTAGCATTGGTGGAGGTAGCCCTGCACTTTAAAAGGTGGATGTAACCTACACTGCAATTATTATCGCATTCTCGCAATCAATTTCATAAAACATGTTTCTGTTAAAATTGCTACGTCTCAGGAGATTTTTCTTACTTACTGTAATTCCAAAACAATGCTATTAGCAAATAAAAGAAACTCAAGCCTTCCTTGACAGCTTTGCATCTATTATTACTGCATCCTGTGTGGTGGCTTGCTGAGTATCATCGTACTCATTCTTGCTTAATTGTTACCATTCAGTCAGAAAGAACAGGAATGTCAAGCCCTGCGACGCTAAAAAGGGGTCGACAGAGCTGGAAGACGAAGAGGCCATGGACTAGGTCGCGAACCCCAGTTGGCTGCCTGTGGGCAAGTCCTGAGGGTCCCACCTGTGTGGAGTTTCCGCTGCTGTATTGTATTGATTTCGGCCTAACCGGCCCATGGGTAAGTAATACTGTATTATTTAAGCTTCCGCATGATATGCTTTTGATATACAGTAATGTATCTGTGAGCACTATCTACTGATCCAGGGAATAGTACGGTGGAATCACAGAGGATCTGGGTTTTGCTAACCCGAGGTCCGACAAAAGTTTTGCCATTTCTACAAACACCTTGTGAGCATGGGATTGAGTAGATGGTGTGATCGATGGAAAATTGGCAACCACCATGGCTAGCAGCGATGCCAGCAGTGCTACAGATATGAAATACCTTTGAGCAGCTGATAAAATAGAGAGGAATGGATAGACAATAGAACGAACTACTACCAGTCATTCACATAGCAGATTTGTTATACATATATATGCATTTAAGGCATGCAATGCAACATTTCAAAAGATCAAACATCCATTTATCACACATTCTATGAAATGAGTTCAGCATGTAGTAGAATCAGCTCCCATTTGATGTCAGCGATGCAAAACTATTGATGGCAATAAGTGTATAGACCAGTCTACTGAACCATAATCATAAATAGCTTGCATTACTATATAATTAGGTCTGATTTGCAACTTGTAAAGCCAAGAAGATAGCAAGTAAACAAAGTACGGTCACACAGGAACATAGTTGAACTCAAAGTACGAGTGTGTGTATGTGTTGGTAGTGGGTGTGGTACTGTAGGGGGCAAATTGTGATGTGGCAATGCTCATTCAATCAATTCATATTTTTTTAATAATTTATAACTACTTTTCTATATACTATAAGCATCTGAGTGACGGATCATGAATATTCATAGGCGAATCATAAGGTCAATTTTGCCATCAATACAGAAGGAGTGGAGTATACTGAAGATCTACATCAAGTTAGTGAAGTGCTTCGCATTGAAATCACGCCAAAGAAAAAGAAAAATCTAATGCTCAAGACTTAGGATCACTATCCAGAGAACATAAAGATAGTTATTTTCCTACATGGTCAAAATTCTATAAAGTTGAGATTTAGATATATATTGGTGAGATAAAAAATAGATAAGGATCATCCTAGCTGATCCTAGCAAACCAATTCTTCTTTACCAAGTTAAAAGATCATCCAACGATTTCATAAGAACACATCCAAAAAAGAACAAAGAAAGCAAATATATTGTCTTCCTTCAGAATAGAGGAGCAAGCACCACCAAGGAATGAGAGGAACAAGGCTCACGCACTCACAGTCCATGACACTGCAGACTTCACAATTGTACATAGGAGGGATAAGCAGACAACTAAGAGCATATAAAAACCATAATATTATGGAGTGTCTAATAATCGAGAGTAATACCGGGTAATTCATGCATTGATAGGTTTTTCCTTGCAGTGTAGAGGCACCATCAATAAATAATAAAAGTATAAAACTACACTTTTCAAAGATCATTAATCTTTAGGAGGTGTTTGGATTGGGAGTGTTTCATTGGAAAGTTTTAGGATATAGTTCAAATTTGGAGAGTAAAAGATTAAAGAAGGATGTTTTGGAGTCTGAAGCTCCAATTGAGAATAGGCGGGATTGGCTTATGACACGGCTAGGCATACATTATGAATATTGTTTCTAATGGTGTCTATTCTAATTAGAGTTCTAAGCACGACAAAGGGGTGGAATGCTATCTAACACCGCAACTAACAACTTTAATCATGTCAACAAGTTACAAAAGAGGTGGAATGATATATAAACATTGCAATTAGCAACAACAATCATGTCACCATTCATAGTAACTAAACCATTTTTTAGCAAAGGAGAAAAATGTACCTTTTTATATATGCATTGGCACCAACAAACTAATTCCAATAAGAAGCTCCTCCATATTCATTCTAAGGTGTTTCCATGCTCATAAGTGTCAACCTATAATTTGCTAGAATTGCAAGATAAGCAATTACCAATTTGATTCCCCTAAAAAAGTTACCAATTTGATGCAAAGAAATAGAGGCAGGAAGAATGGTATGAACCAAACACAGGCATCTGAAAGTCAAGAAGTTTCAGTTAATGATTACAAGATACTGATAAGAAAGGAAGGTAGATGAACCTAAGAATGAAATGAAAGAGCATCTAAGAAAACAAAATATAGTGGAAAAGAACACTTCTTTTGTATTTTTTTTAGCTATCTGCACATCTTGTCACATTCCAAATTTTCGCTTTCTGAAAAATTTTAATTTTAAATTAATTATTTTAATGTATTTGAGTCTTATTTGGATTTATCTGGATTTTATTTAAAAATTTAAAGCAAGAAAATATATTTTAATATTTTGTTAAAGCCAAAAAGAATTTATTTTATTTTTCCTAGCCTTCCCTAAATTTTTAATTAATTTTTGAGAATTTTCTGGAAATTAAAATCAATTTTCAAAGTTAAAAAGTATTTTATAAAGTTATTAAATTCAAATCTGAGATTAAAAATATTTTTATTAAAGTCTAAAATACTTCCAGGAATATTCTATGATTTTTCTGGAATTTTTAGACATTAAATATTATTTTTCGAAGTATTAATAAAGTTTCTAGTAATTCCTGAAATTAAATTCGAAAATAAAAATCAATATATCCCTAGCCCGCCACGTGTCGCCTTCAGATGAAATCCACCTCTCTCCACGTTTTAATCCTAGCCATCCACCACAACTTACCCCTTCATAAAATCCAAAGCCTCTTATCCATCCACTTGCCACGTGTCGCGAATCTGACGACCCGTACCCCTTCACTTCCTCTCCTCTCTATTACACATGGGACCCACATGTCATATCCATCTTCAACCTCACCTTCTTCCTCCTCCCACCCTCTCTCTCCACCTCCATTAAACCGAAAATGAAGCTTTAATTTCGGCCGTTTCTCTCAATTAAACTCCAAGCTAACGCGTGCAATTGATTGCCCTCATCAATCCCCACTCACGGCCGGCCGTCTCCTCCCTTTAATCATCTCTAAACCGCCGGCTCTTCATCTCTCTTTTCCATCTATAAATTGGCCTCCCTCCCCATTCCTTCCCCTTTCTTCCTCCATTTCGGCCGGCTCCTACTCCCTCTCTTCCGGCCACCACCCCGCCGCCGTGCGCTGCCGCTCGGCCGCCCCTCACCGGCCATCCCGCACCACCCCGCCGCCACCTCCTCCTTGCGCCGCCGCCGACCGCCCCGCCTTCCGTCGCCGCCGCCGGTAAGCGCCGCGGCCTCTCCTCATCCGCCGCCGCCGTTCGCCGCCCTCCCGCCGGCCGCCGACCGCCGGCAAGGCCGCCGGCCGGCCATCCTCCCGTGCGGCTGCGCGTGCGCCCGTGTGGCCGGTTGTGCCCGCGTGGACGGCCACGTGGCCGCCACCTCGCGCCCGCATGGCGCCATGTGGCCGGTGTGCCACGTCGGCGAACCCCGTGGTCCGTGGATCCGGTTCACGGTAGACCGGACCCACCCGTCATTCAAATAATATTTCCCGCTCAGAAAATTCGAAAATTGATGACGTCATAAATAGTATTTTTCAGTACAAAAATAATTCCCGAAACCCGATTTTTCCTTTTTCCCTCCTATTTAATCTTCTGGAGGCCATAACTTTCTCATTTTAAATCCAAATTGATCCATTCAAATTTCTAAATTCATCTAAAATTCCAATCTTTCATTTGGTATATTTATTTTCAATTTTTGAATTTTTTTATTTTATTTTATTTATTTGGTTTTCTCGATTTACGTGTAGAGACCGATTTGTCCGAAGATATTCAGGATCAAGCTCAGGAAGATAACAACCCAGCACAGGAAGGCAAGTCTCCTTTGACCATCTTGCTCCTATGATTTACAAAATGATTTGTGTAGTTATTTTAAATTATTGCATGCTTATGTTGTAAAGTGGATAACTTGATTTTAGAAAAATTTAGTTAAATGTTCCAATTGTTATACCTTCCATTGAAAATCGTTTACCTTGTACCATTGTCAACTTAGGATATCCCTTTGACTCAATAATGAGTTAGTATTTCATTTTGTTAAATTTATACTAGCAAATGCTTAGTTTAGCGAATCAATATAAAATGTCAAATGAGAAGCATGTTTGCTAAATGTTTTGATCAATGGTTTGTTTGAACATTGGTAATGGATGTTACCATTGTTAATTGATTTGTTTGAAAAGTGGTAATGGATGTTACCACTGTTAATTTGAAAATAAAAATGAAGTTCAAAGGGAAAAGTTGACAAGGGTGGATGGAAGGTTTGGCTGGTGCAGTTTAGCACGAGAGTTTTTGGGATTGTGAATGAACCACCCTGGTCGTTTAAGGACCGACGCTTGTGTTTGTCCAAACTGAGCAAAACAGTGCAACCACAAGTCTATATGGGTACGACCTAGCTAACTAACCTATAAAGGTGTAGTTTAGATATCACCAGTGGTGTATTGAGTGCCAGGGTGTACTGGTTACTCATAGTGAGGGACAGGGTTTACTGTACTCATACGGCGCAAGAGGGGGCTCCGACTCGTGGATTCGAGTTGTGGTGAAACCTTAGCGGGTGGTATCTAGCTATACTGGAGTAGGTGAAAGGCTTTGTGATGTTTTATCTGGGTCTCATGCCAAAGGAAGCATGTTGACTATTAAGATAATTTATCTCTTGTGGGTAAAGTGTACAAACTCTGCAGAGTAAAAACTATTCGAATAGCCGTGCCTACGGTCAAGGGCGGGCAAGGAATGCATTCACATGGTAGAAGTTTGATTTTGATTTCAAAATAAAATGGTTTGTCAAACTCGGGAGTGGTGTAACTCTCGTGATTTAAATTTGGTGGTGTAACCAGATCAGGTGGTTTAACCTGAGTTTTGAAAGTTGGCAGATAGCCTGAGATTTTAGTGTTGGTGGTTTAACCTTCACTAAGTTATTTATCTAATTTCATTTATGAAAAACAAGATGTTTATCAAATGGCCTTTGAAGTAATTATGTAGATTTGAAATAAAATGCTGATTTTTGCAAAAGAACCATATAGCCTTCCTTTGTGAAGCCTTGCATCTATGCATCTTTCCCAAGACTTGTGGAGTACAATTTTGTACTCACATGTTGCTCTACAAATACATTAGCAGAGAATGAAGAAGCTCAAGCTGGAGAATACGACTTCTGTGCCGAGTGTGGATGCGGTGGATTCTTCCCGAATGCTTAGGACTCGTTTCCCCAGTCAATTGCCTGTGGCATATTGATGGGTTGATTAATTTACTTTTTGCTTCCGCTGTGTTTATTTTCGTTTTAAGGTTCTGTGAACCTTTGTAAGGCAATGACCAATGTAAAACTTAAGTTATTATTGTAATAAATCGTGGATGACAATGTACCATTTTTTCTGGTTATCTGTGTGTACTAGCATTGATCTGGGACTAGTACTGTAATGCACAGGGGGGTCCGGAAGTTTCTACTCCGGGTCCCACACATCTATACCAGCAATAAAATGTGCCAAACTGCAAAATAACTAACTGATTAGAAACAAGCAGAGTAGTATAGATTTATTGACATTGAACATATAAAAGAACATACTTTATTGTGAGCACTAAGGCTGATCTATCTAAAGATGGAAATGGTATTCAAATGCAGAGATTCCTCTAACAATGTCTTGTATTAACATGGATAATGTACACCTAAATCTAAAATGAAAATCATAGTGTTGACTCCATGAAGATACTGCTCTGCTTGTTGCCAAAGGGGAGGCGGCACCAACATGATCTTCTTGATGAGGATCTCGCGGAGCATCTTGCAGAGCTGTTGGGAGCAGACGCGCTGCTGCAGGGCCTTGTAGGCGAGCATGCGCTTATCCCTTATCCTAATTTTCCCTCACGGTAAAGCTACTCAGCCACCTCCTTCCTTCGCCCAATTCACTACTGCTGTGCTTACAACACACTAATTCAAATCATCTTTCTATTCCCAAATCGTAACAAATGTATAATTTAATTAAATTGGCCATTTAAAGTATTTGAATTTATTTGGTCTTTCTTTTCTTTGCCGCGTATTAGAATCTAAAGACTCAACAGGACTACGGATTCGAACAAGACTAAGACTCGGGGAAAAGCGAGGACCAGTAATTTAAAATCGCTGACTGAGAAGGCTTTGAATTAAAGCAATCATGCCCGTGGCAAAACAAGCAAGGCAAGTCATCACTTTGATCATATTGATCCTACATTTTATGCAAAATTATGTTCCTTTAAATTATCAACTTGCATGCCTAATTTATTTTGCAAATATATGTCAAAGCTTAAGGTAGCTACATGCCCACTTGATGCTGTATTAAATCTAATATGCCATTTCTTGACACTTGAATCACTTGATCCTTGTCACCATAGAAATTAATGATAATCTTTACTAGCTAAAAGTCATATTAAATGTTGTGCTAGTGTTCTCAAAGTCCAGGGCGCTTGTTGCCTTGATCATCAATTTTTAAAAACATAAGAACTTGTTTTGGAGCAGTCACGGGATGTACGTGGCTGAATACTTTGTGATTACTTATTTTATGCTTCTCAAAACCCTCATAACCTGCTATACCTGTCTGGACGGGTGGTAAGAGTGGTTGGTGCGGAAGTAACACTAGAATATATGGTTTGTGAAGGAACGCGCGTAGGCTACGATAGCAGAAAATAAAAAATTTCTACCGCGCACACCAGGACATCATGCTAAGAAGGGATCATAGATCGTTACCACTAGACGCGCAGCGCAGCGGAAGAAGAGTTGGAGAAGCCGATCCAACCACGCGCGTCGAGGTAGTAGTGGAAGTAGCCGATCGTCCCGAACAGATCGTCTCCTCCACGCGGTCAACCACACCACGAGCAGATCCAATCTGTAGTTTGTTGATGCCGATCAACGCCGCAACGAGCAGCGCCTCCACCGGTATCCACACGTCCGGGGCTGGAACTCCGATCGCGAGTGTACCAGCACTCGCGAGCGGCTAGGGTTTGGCTCGGGAGGTGGCGGCTAGGGTTTTGTTCGGGAGGAACATATGCGTGCATCCCTCAGCCCCCCCGCCTCCAAATATATAGACCTCCTCACTTGGGCCTCGTGGACCGAGGCCCAATAGGAGTCTATCCGGATCTCTATCCGAATTGAGCCCACATCCGAATCACATTCGAATTAGTGTTCCAACCCGTTAAGTGTGCGACCCTGTAGGTTCACGTATACTTGGTCGCGACCCGGAAACACCTTTCCGGTCACCCTGTTAATAGCGGCCTCTAGCAAGACATATTAACCCCAAAGTATACGTAAAGATCATATCGGCTGAACCTGTAATGTTCTCATGTACGAATCCTTTTGCCTCACGATATAGATTAAGCTCAAGGCGAGACCTGTGTCATCCTCTTAATGGCTCAATCACTCTCTCGATTCCATGATGGATTATAAACTTGTGATTGACTCCTCAATCACATTGGCATGGCCATGCACTTTCATAATCCATTACATCGAGGGGCCCAGAGATATCTCTCCCATAAGGAGGGGCAAATTCTATCTTGATCATTCACATCCCACTACATGTTTCATAGCAAACCCGAAGACTACTTTTATGACTACCCAGTTACGGAGTAGTGGTTAGTAGTCCCAAAATAGGCTACTACGCATGTTGGGAACCATGATGATCTCAAGTCTAACGATTCTACATAAACACTACTTGAGACCAACTAATGACACATGGAATCTCTGCAGTGTCTCATGGCGGGTCTATCCAACATATGTTCACTAACACATGTCCATATTATTGATTTGGTATCTCCATACCATGATCCATGAGACATGATCATCAATCAATACATATGCTGATCTTTGAATCATATATGTTCCTCATATGATATATAATCAGGGATCATTTAGAAATAGCAACATTTTGGCATTAAGAGTCTCATGAATAAGTCACATACTCATTGATCAATAATGATAATGTCTATTTCAAGGAACAAAGCAATGTATCATAAACATAGTATGTGATATATTCAACATCTCCATGTTGCCTCTAGGGCATATCACCAACAGTCTCCCACTTGCACTAGAGTCAACCATGTAGGTATCTAATACCCATTGCCCTAGTGTGAGCCTCATGCTTTGGCTGGGGAAGCGGCTTTGTCAACGGATCTGCAATGTTCAAATCCGTTTGTACTTTGCATATCTTCACATCGCCTCTCTCCACAATCTCGCGGATGAGATGAAATCGCCGTAGAATGTGTTTGGACTTCTGGTGCGATCTAGGCTCCTTGGCTTGCGCAATGGCCCCACTATTGTCACAGTAGAGGTCCATTGGGCTGGAGGCACTAGCCACCACACCAAGCTCAGAAACAAATTTCTTGATCCAAACAGCCTCTTTAGCAGCTTCAGAAGCTGCTATGTACTCGGCCTCTGTTGTAGAATCAGCAACCGTCTCCTGCTTGGAACTCTTCCAGCTCACCGCACCGCCATTCAGGCAGAACACAAATCCAGATTGCGATCTAAAATCATCTTTGTCAGTTTGGAAGCTAGCATCGGTGTAACCATTTACAACGAGCTCTTCCTCACCCCCATAGACGAGGAACACATCTTTAGTTCTTCTCAAGTACTTCAAGATGTTCTTTACGGCAATCCAGTGACTTTCACCTGGATCTGACTGGTATCTACTTGTAGCACTTAAAGCATACGAGACATCTGGACGTGTACAAAGCATGGCATACATAATGGATCCCATAGCCGAAGCATATGGAATCGCATTCATTTTATCCCGCTCATCAGGTGTACTAGGACACTGACTCTTGCTAAGATGTATACCATGTGACATAGGTAGGAAGCCTTTCTTGGAATCCTGCATGTTGAACCTTTTCAACACCTTGTCAATGTACGTATCTTGGCTTAATCCAATTAGCCTTCTTGATCTATCCCTATAGATCTTGATGCCCAGAATATATGCCGCCTCTCCTAAGTCTTTCATAGAGAAACTATTTTTCAATGAAGACTTAACAGATTCGAGCATAGGAATGTCATTTCCGATCAGTAATATGTCATCCACATATAAGACCAGAAACACGAGTGCGCTCCCACTAGCCTTTTTGTAAACACAAGGCTCTTCTTCGTTCTTGATGAAACCAAACCCTTTGATTACTTCATCAAAACGAATGTTCCAACTCCGAGATGCCTGCTTTAATCCATAAATGGATCTTTGCAGCTTGCATATCTTTCCAGCTGATTGCGGATCGACAAAACCCGTGGGCTGTGTCATGTACACATCCTCACTCAGATTTCCATTAAGGAAAGCTGTTTTGACATCCATTTGCCATATTTCATAGTCGAAATATGCAGCAATCGCTAGAATGATCCGAATAGACTTTATCATTGCGACGGGCGAAAAAGTTTCATCATAATCAACACCTTGAATTTGTTTGAAACCTTTGGCCACCAATCGCGCTTTATAGATGTGAACATTTCCATCTATGTCTATCTTTTTCTTGAAAATCCATTTGCACTCAATGGTTTTAACACCATCAGGTGGATCAACCAAGTTCCAAACATGATTACTGTGCATGGATTCAATTTCGGATCTCATGGCTTCAAGCCATTTCTCAGAGTCTGGTCCCACCATCGCTTCTTCATAGGTCTTAGGCTCATCGTTGTCTAACAACAATATGTCCCGTTGTTGAGTAGTCAAGAACATGTACCTTTCAGGTGCACGACGTGACCTCTCTGACCTACGTGGTGCCGGTGTGTCCACAACAGGTTCTTCAACAGTTTGTTCATCCTGTTGTGGTTCTGTAGGAGCTGAAACGTTTTCAGGTGTTTCCCGAATTTCTTCAAGTTGCACCATGCTCCCACTATCCCTTCTTGAGAGAAACTCTTTCTCTAAGAAGACACCATGCCGGGCGACAAACACTTTGCCTTCTCCTTGATTATAGAAGTAATATCCTTTTGTTTCCTTAGGATACCCGATAAAGAAGCATTTATCAGATTTAGGACTGAGCTTATCAGATTGTAAACGTTTTACATAAGCCTCACATCCCCAAATCTTAAGAAAAGACAAGCTAGGACGTTGTCCTGTCCACATCTCATATGGTGTCTTTTCTACTGATTTTGATGGAACCCTGTTTAGTGTGAAAGCGGCTGTTTCAAGAGCGTACCCCCAAAAAGACAACGGAAGATCACTTTGGCTCATCATGGAGCGCACCATATCTAATAAGGTGCGATTTCTTCGTTCAGATACCCCATTCCATTGAGGTGTTCCTGGCGGAGTCAATTGTGGAACAATTCCACAATCCTTCAGATGATTGCCAAACTCATGGCTCAAATACTCGCCTCCACGATCAGATCGTAGAAACTTGATTGTCTTGCCTAAATGATTTTGCACTTCATTTTGGAATTCTTTGAACTTTTCAAAGGATTCGGACTTATGCTTCATCAGGTAGATATACCCATATCTACTAAAATCATCAGTAAAAGTTATGAAGTACTGAAAACCACCTCTGGCTGTTGAGCTCATTGGTCCACATACATCAGAATGTACGAGTGCCAATAAGTCACTTGCCCGTTCACCTTGACCGGTGAAAGGTGCCTTTGTCATCTTGCCAAGTAAACAAGATTCGCATGTCTCAAATGATTCAAAATCAAATGAGTGCAGAATACCATCTCTATGGAGCTTCTCCATGCGTTTCTCATTTATGTGACCTAAGCGACAGTGCCAAATAAACGTGGGATTCAAATCATTCGAACGTTGCCTCTTTGCATTAATGTTATAGACCGGTGACTCTTCAAGAGTAAGAACATATAACCCATTCACCAATGGAGTATGACAATAGAACATATCTTTGAAATAAAGAGAACAACCATTGTTCACAGATCTAAAGTCATAACCTTCTGCTTGCAAACATGAAGCAGAAATAATGTTCTTGGAAAGAGATGGAACACAATAACAATTATTCAATTCCAAAACTAATCCTGAAGGTAAAGATAATGGCATGGTGCCAACAGCGACCGCAGCAACTTTTGCTCCATTGCCAACGCGAAGATCCACTTCGCTCCTCCTCAAACTTCTACTTCTTCTTAGCCCCTGCAACGATTTGCAAAGGTGAGCAACCGATCCGGTATCAAATACCCAAGAATCAGTGGATGAAGTAGCAAGATTGATCTCTATAACATTTATACCTGGAGAGGAAGTCGTACTTCCCTTCTTCTTCTCAAGATCCTCCAAGTACTTTGGGCAGTTCCTTTTCCAATGACCTGATTGCTTACAGTAGTAACAATCTGCATTAGGAGCAGCGCCCTTCTTGACTTGCTTGGCCTTAGAACTGCTCGCGATCTCATCGGGAGCTAACTTTCTTTTGACCGCGCCTTTCTTGACATTGGGCTTGCCCTTGCCTTTCTGCATCATCATCACATGATTGCTGCTTTTCTTAATGCTTTCCTCGGCAGCTTTTAGCATCCCATGCAACTCTGCCAAGGTCTTATCCATGTTGTTCATGTGATAGTTCAGTATGAATGGCTCAAAGCTCGGGGGGAGCGACTGGAGAATCACATCAGTAGCCAACTCTTGGCTAAGGGGAAAACCAAGCTTTTCCAGACTCTCAATGTAGCCAATCATCTTAATCACATGAGGGCTGACGGGATTCCCTTCTGCAAGCCTGCACGCAAACAAGGACTTTGAAGTGTTGAACCTCTCAGCCCTTGCTTGGTTCTCAAACATACCACGCAACCCCACAATGATATTGTAGGCATCTGTGTTCTCATATTGCTTCTGAAGCTCAGAGGACATTGTGGCAAGCATGAGACAGCTCACATCAAGGTAATCATTCGTTTGCTTTTCATAAGCTCTCCGTGCAGCCGCAGTAGCATTATCAGGCAAGTCATCAGGATAATGAGACTCAAGGACATACTCCTTGCGCTCTTGCTTGAGAACAATTCTCAAGTTGCGATACCAATCCATAAAGTTCGTTCCATTGAGTTTTTCTTTCTCAAGAATAGATCGCAAATTAAAAGAACTGGATGCGGCATTAGTTGACATGATCTACAACAAAGAATATGCAAAGTTTAGCACTATGTTTATGTTCATCTTTTATTAAACAATTTAACAAAAGACTCCCACTATGTGTTTTGCAACAAAACTCCCTCTAAGTTACATAGTGGGTCAAGAACCTCATTTCACTAATTCCTAGTGAGCTTTGGCATCACGGCTAGAAAACTAGTGACATGGGTAAGCAACACCTTGCTAATCACATCCCTATGTGACTCTTGCTTGTTGGGTGACATCAACATGCCCCGGCCCCAATCTATGCCCCAAGGTCCAAAACTGTTTTGATAACCTTGTTAAGTAAACCAAATGCTTCCGCATGTAGATGTCCGACATCTACCCCAAATAATGATGATAACCGACGGCACTCTACTTTGGTAGACCTACCATGCGGTGATCATTATCTTTTGGTGCAACATATGGAAGGGCATGAACACCTAATTTTATGAGGGATTCTATCCTACCAAAGCAACATATGACAAAAACATTGCATAAGAATAAGATAGATAATATCACAGATAAACACATTTAACTGTGAAGTAGTATGGCCCAAACAAATGGTGATCTCCATCTCCATGTAGGTGTAGACGATCTCCATCCTCCACATCACTCCTTTAGGCCACCATGCTTGAAAGCTTGTAACCTCAAAATTAGGCTACTACCTATAATAGCTAGAAATTGAAGATTACAAAGATAGATTCAAGCATTAAGGTCGACACGCAGGTCGTTAAATACAATATAGACAGCTAACAATAGCTGAAATAATCATGACACGCAGGCCATGAACGAATGTTACATGCATCACATACATCTCATACATTCCAATAAGATATAGGGCCATACTATTCACGTCATTCTCTGCAAAAACAAGTTAGACGTAGAATCGTATTCTACCTAACGATGTGAACCCAAGACGCTATACAAGGCGGGTACGCACGGCGGTCCCGCTGGCCGGTCAGCGGGCGGGGGGTCGAGGGGGGGGCCGCCCCCCGCGGGTTTCAGGGCAGCGCCCTGAACACCCTACGAAATTTACAGATCCAATCTATGAAATCGCAATGGAAAAACTATTCGGCACAACCACCTTATGCCGATCCGAGACATTCTCTAGGATGCTAGTTTTTCCACTGGGCCGAGGCCATCAGATCCGTAACCTACTAGTATTCGGCATAACCACCTTATGCCGATCCGAGACAATCTCTAGGGCACTAGTATTCCCACTGGCCCGAGGCTATCAGATTCGTATCCTACTAGTATTCGACATAACCACCTTATGCCGATCCGAGACAATCTCTAGGGCACTAGTAGTGATACAATCTGCGCCTCATCCAACCCCTATTCACCGATTGATCTCATCAACCCGTGCTACCATCGATTCATCACATGAACCGACTGATCTAGACTGTAATAGATCCAATCCACTACAACCGCATATCATCATATGCGCTGATCCAGATCGCAAACTAAGCAAGATGGCTCTGATACCACTGAAGGAACGCGCGTAGGCTACGATAGCAGAAAATAAAAAATTTCTACCGCGCACACCAGGACATCATGCTAAGAAGGGATCATAGATCGTTACCACTAGACGCGCAGCGCAGCGGAAGAAGAGTTGGAGAAGCCGATCCAACCACGCGCGTCGAGGTAGTAGTGGAAGTAGCCGATCGTCCCGAACAGATCGTCTCCTCCACGCGGTCAACCACACCACGAGCAGATCCAATCTGTAGTTTGTTGATGCCGATCAACGCCGCAACGAGCAGCGCCTCCACCGGTATCCACACGTCCGGGGCTGGAACTCCGATCGCGAGTGTACCAGCACTCGCGAGCGGCTAGGGTTTGGCTCGGGAGGTGGCGGCTAGGGTTTTGTTCGGGAGGAACATATGCGTGCATCCCTCAGCCCCCCCGCCTCCAAATATATAGACCTCCTCACTTGGGCCTCGTGGACCGAGGCCCAATAGGAGTCTATCCGGATCTCTATCCGAATTGAGCCCACATCCGAATCACATTCGAATTAGTGTTCCAACCCGTTAAGTGTGCGACCCTGTAGGTTCACGTATACTTGGTCGCGACCCGGAAACACCTTTCCGGTCACCCTGTTAATAGCGGCCTCTAGCAAGACATATTAACCCCAAAGTATACGTAAAGATCATATCGGCTGAACCTGTAATGTTCTCATGTACGAATCCTTTTGCCTCACGATATAGATTAAGCTCAAGGCGAGACCTGTGTCATCCTCTTAATGGCTCAATCACTCTCTCGATTCCATGATGGATTATAAACTTGTGATTGACTCCTCAATCACATTGGCATGGCCATGCACTTTCATAATCCATTACATCGAGGGGCCCAGAGATATCTCTCCCATAAGGAGGGGCAAATTCTATCTTGATCATTCACATCCCACTACATGTTTCATAGCAAACCCGAAGACTACTTTTATGACTACCCAGTTACGGAGTAGTGGTTAGTAGTCCCAAAATAGGCTACTACGCATGTTGGGAACCATGATGATCTCAAGTCTAACGATTCTACATAAACACTACTTGAGACCAACTAATGACACATGGAATCTCTGCAGTGTCTCATGGCGGGTCTATCCAACATATGTTCACTAACACATGTCCATATTATTGATTTGGTATCTCCATACCATGATCCATGAGACATGATCATCAATCAATACATATGCTGATCTTTGAATCATATATGTTCCTCATATGATATATAATCAGGGATCATTTAGAAATAGCAACATTTTGGCATTAAGAGTCTCATGAATAAGTCACATACTCATTGATCAATAATGATAATGTCTATTTCAAGGAACAAAGCAATGTATCATAAACATAGTATGTGATATATTCAACATCTCCATGTTGCCTCTAGGGCATATCACCAACAGTTTGTGCATTGAATCGCACGGACAAATTAAGGATTGAATCTTGTGATGGCCTCCTTGTGTAAAACAGTACAACCACAAGTCTATATGGGTACGACCTAGCTTATTAACTTGCAAAGTTCTAATTCAGATATTACCAGTGGTAAGTGGGTGCCAGGGTTTATTGGTTACTCACAGTGAGGCACAGGGATTTACTGTACTCGCACGGCACAAGAGGGGGCTTCTGACTGTGGTGGATTTAACCCTTCAGCGGTGAAACCTCAGCGGGTGGTGTCTAGCTAGATCGGAGTAAGGTAAAGGCTTTGTGATTATCTGTGTCTCATGCCTAAGGAAGCATGTTGGCTATTAAGATAATTCATCTCTTGTGGTGAAAGTGTACAACCTTTGCAAAGTGTAAAACTGTACGAGTAGCCGTGCCCACGGTCAAGGGCGGACATGTGAACTTACTTGAGATAAATCTACTTCAAAAGCCGTTGTGGGTGGGACAAAAACCTATCAGAGAGATGTAATCTGATTTTGAATTTTTCCTGGAGGGATGTACTCAGCGTGGTTAATAAGATGGAAGTGGCATAATGATCAAAAGCTAGCATAGGTTGATGGAACCATGTAATCGGTGGATGGAACCTACACCACTATAAATATTGCACAATTCCAAATGCTTTAAAGCATGTTTACAAAATGTCAAGTCATAGGAATTTTAATTATGATTATTGCAAATGTCGCATTAAGCAAATAAAAGAACCTCAAGCCTCATTTGACAGCCTTGCATCTATTATTATTGCATCCTGTGTGATGGCTTGCTGAGTACTGTCGTACTCACTCTTGCTTAATTACCATCATTCAGTCAGAAAGGAAATAAAGTCAAACCCTGCGATGCCTAAAAAGGGTCGACAGAGCTGGAAGACGAAGAGGCCATGGACTAGGTCGTGAACCCCAGTTGGCTGCCTGTGGGTAAGTCATGTGGGTCCCACCTGTGTGAAGTTCCGCTGCTGCATTTTATTGTTTTCGGCCCAATCGGCCCATGAGTAAGTATTATTGTATTAATTACGCTTTCGCATGATATATTTTTGCTATACAGTAATGTGTCTGTGAGCACTATCTACTGATCCAGTGAATAGTGCGATGGAATCACAGAGGATCTGGGTTTGCTAAGCCGAGCTCCGACAATAGTACAACTGATAGCATCATGTATTCCATGGGATATTGCATACTCCATCTGAAAGCATACTGGATACTCCCTTTGAAAGCATTTTGTATTCCCGATTAAAACATCTAGTATCTTCACATGGGTTTCCAGGGTTTGGTGAGTTTAAAACCGAGTAAGCCGAACTGTGTTTGCCAGGTCTATCACCACATAGAAGTTTCTCGCTTAAAACATTGTTCCTGTTGTTATTAGTATGTGCACATAACTGGATACTCCCTGTGAACTAGATCATACTCCTTTGGAAAAATCATTTTTTTGTAGTATATGCGCACCAAGACTACATGTTTAGTTGTGCTTTCGTAAGGATGTACTCCATCTGAAAGTATTTTGGCCCGAACAGAGATGCCAGATGAGTGGGTGACTAGTAAACAAAAAAGAAATCAATTGGGTATACATGCAAGGGAGTATTCTCCAAATGGATTGATCAGTAACATTGAGTATCCTGTATTATTAAAAAAACAGTAAGTAATCATTAAGTTGAACATGTAAGGGAGTATTCTACTCTCGTTTTATCAGGAACATTAAGTATGTTTCATTGTCTGAAAAATATCAAAACTTCAAAATTACACAATTTGCAAATAGATAATTTGAACAACTAGCATAAAGTAATGTTAAGAAGGCTTCGGTTCAGAACATAGATTGTAGATGAGTGGGAGTATTCTCCTAAATTTTGATCAGGAACAGTAAGTATGCTCCAATATCAAAATCCCCAAAACTTCACATTTACATGATTTGCAGACGATTGATTAGAACAGCTAGCAGGAAGTAATTCCAACCAAAGCAAGACATCAGAACTCAGAACAGAGGACCAGGAAGAGTGGGCGACTAGTAGGATGAAGAAACAAAAAAGAAAACATTAAGAACTACATGTAGGGGAGACTTCTACTCATGGATTGATCAGGAACAAAAAGGTGAAGATCTTACGTCGAGCATGTAATCAAGAGATCTCCTCACTGCTGGAGAACTAATCACCACGACGACGCACCGGCAAGATGACAATGTCACGATTTTTAACTAAAAATCGTCTGTGATTATAACTATCACAGACGGTTTTTAAGACGGTTTTTAGTTCTGTGATATTTCCTTCTACTCCTAAACCTATTTCTGTTTATTGGCTAGCCTCAGGAAATGCTAGCCATGCCCTCTGAAACAAGCAGATCAACATTGATGTGACGATGGCCCGATCTTCCGAGAGGTACTGATAAGTCGATTGTGGAGATCTCGACGTTGATGATCCAAAGGCTCCGACCAAAACAGATCGAACCCCTCGCAATCACTACACCACTGCTCCGTTGGTTATCAACCGTGCCGAACACGATTGACCTCGCCAAGAAGGCTATCTCCTGCAAGCAAATCGAGAACACAAGCAAGAGAGTACAAGATGCAATCTGAAATTACGAATAAATATTAAGTTCACAAGTTGGGGTCTCACAAACCGATGAACGGCGAAACTGTTCAAAGACAGATTAATCTAAGCAAAACCCAAGGAAAACTAAAGGGGTGTGGCCTCCTTAAATAGGGGAGGGGGAAGCCACACTTATCTAATGAAAAGGGATGTGGTACTATTCCTAGTTACTGTTCACGCGCGTGGTACTGTTCATGTGAACAGTACCGGCCCAAATAGCCCAAGTTACAAGGCCCTCGGCCCACTTTGAGTCGGACTGAAAAAGTGACATGGCTTGTTTCGCAGTTTCTTATCTGCTCGAGTGGAGTTTGGAGGTGAGACCAGATCCATCTGAAAGTATACTCCAAGATCTTTCCAACGAGTACTCACGGGCCCCGAGAAGCCTTCTGGATCAAAAGTTATGGCCGTTTGAAGTTGACTTGTCAAGCTGAATCCGAATTGATCTGGAGGCCGAATTGGATTCCAAAACCTGTCCAACTTGAACCCTTGCTTCAATTGGTTCCAAAGTGATGTGGTGCTACAAATATATATATTTTCATCATTAGGTAGCATCATATTCTCATTTAAAATATGTTGAAGTTGAAGAAACGAATTCACTTTTAGTTCATTCTTGATATTGGCCGCTATGGTCGTACGTGTTGGTGGCGTGGTCACATCAAACATGTACATGTGTACATCCAATTCACGTCTCAATTCATTTCACAAACATAAAACATCCATTTTTATTAAGATTAGAGCCTACCATTACAATATCCCAAAACAACGAGCATGTTACACAACAAGAACAGAGAAAAAGCAAAGATCCTCTATGTCTTCTCGCCCCTGATGCAACACATGAGCTGGAAGTCTTTGATGCCCACCATCGTCGGCGTTGATTGAGCGTCTGCACGGTTGGCACGAGCTAGTTGCTTTTGCGGTGTCTTGCCTCCCGTAGACTTGTGCGTCGTCTGCAAGGAGGAGGACAGCAAGGAGGAGGAGAACAGCAAAGAGGCTGGGTTTTAGTTATATTTATAGGGGAGCGAGAGGCGGGAGTGCGAAATTTTTGGCGCGGGAACGGAGAGGCGGAGCTACGATCCGTGGGGTGGGGATTGGTGGATTTCTATTGGCTAGGATTGGGTTGAGGAGGATCGACGGGCCCAGCGGTCAGAATATCACAGACGGTTCTATATATAAAACCGTCTGTGAATTAGAGCACAAAATTTTATATACCGATGTAATATAAACAACTAGTCTGAAAAGATAAAATAGCATAGTTATATATAGCTTATATATACTCATTTGAAAGGTTTCGATGAGATCTACAACTTTTCAGTTGAAACAAAATCCAAATTCCGAAAGGAAAACCAAGAAAAAGGGCAAAAACAGAAATTAAAAACTCGCGACATAGGTTGAGGTCCAAAGATGGACGATTTTCAGGGTCTTGGAGGGTGACTGGCTAAAGCCAGTCAGTTTTTTTTTGGATCGGGCTCGTCGTTAGCTTTCCAACGAGTACAAGAACGTCAAAAACGGACACCGTATGCAAAAGTTACGCTCGTTTTACTGAAGGTGTCTCAAAACTGAATCATACTCGGACTCAAGCGGGAAAATATGAAATTTTGAGGGATTGCAAGGCGGGAAACATATCACAGACGGTTTTTATTAAAAACCGCCTGTGATAATTCCAGATTATCACAGACGGTTTTAAATAAAAATCATCTATGATACTGCAATATCACAGACGGTTCATCGGTAAGAACTGTTTGTAATACTCATTTTTTCCGACGCCATCAACACAGACAGTGTCCAAATTAAAATCGTCTGTGTTAGTGTCGGTCACAGATGGTTTTGTCAAACCGTCTGTGATTTGGCGTCTAGTATTAGGCTTTCTGTAGTAATGGGTGTAACTACACCCAGGTGTAATTAGTATTTTTCCTATATATATATATATATATATATATATATATATATATATATATATATATATATATATATATAGAGTATAAATAACAGGGACACTATGATGCCTAGACTTCATGATTGAAACCTTTCATCTATGATTAAGACTTTCCATCCTTACACACACACACACACACACACACACACACACACACACACACACATATATATATATATATATATATATATATATATATATATATATATATATATTATCATTGCACTTGCACGTATCTAAAAGCAATCTAAAGGTAGGGAGGCCTAGTGCCCGCACACCATAGTGCCCCATTTCAGCTTCCTCTATATATATTCAGAGTTTGAGTTTTAACAATTTAGGATACCCAGCATCTAGCTCTTATGATGCTTCCGATGGAAATCCGACAACAAGGGTTGTTGACCAGTTTAATTCATGTGATCTCCAAACGCCTCATCCGTTTAGATTATATGGGGAGGATGATCAACAACAACTTGCTAGTGCAGGTAGCTAGCTAGACCAGGTTTGTTAGTTAACTGGAACTTGATTAATTTAATTAAGCCACGCCACCATTCCATTATCCAATTCTGACGGTGCTAGCTGCTTGTCTATAAACTAAACCTGGCCTGATTATTAGTTAGCCGGGATCCATTAGACGATGAGCAGCACTAAGAGACCACTCACTAGTCACGACAGATCATGAAGTACTTTTTATTTCTTTCTTCTTGGTCGTGCATGACTGCAGGTGTGCTTCATTCTCTTCCCTTGTTCCTCCGCTAGTGCTAGCTAGCTTGTACATTGACTTCATTTCATTTTACTACTAGTTTGTTGTAGGTGAGTGTTACCTTTGTCTTTCTCGTGCATAAGTAATTAAGCTAGCTAGCTAGCTAGCTGCACTTTTCATCAATTAACCCTAGCTTCCTTTTCCTGTTATTTTCAGGTTAGGGCACTTACCCTACATGGTGACCCAGATTTGGCAATCTAGAAAAAGGTATAATAGTAAATAGTGTAAATGTGCCATATGTCCAATGTCTTATATCATAGGCCAGGGAGGACAAATACGAATAAAGTCTTGCAGTGAAAAACAACACATAGTAGAGGAGACCCTCAGGATATAACCATAGACAATCGACTCGGTTACGTGACCTAGTATTCGACGTCGTCTTTAACCTTTGATGGATGGTGACAAATGTTCACTAGCAATCGTTCCTTGAGCACTAAATTCATATAGTTGAGCAACAATAAGTACAAAAGTACTCAACAAGTCCTTACACCAGAATGCAAGTGTATATGTATATAAATAAACATGCAAGACTTAACCAAAGGAACATCTTATGTTTCTTTTAGCATAAAGCTAGTTTGTCAAATATTAGACTATAGTTAGTTTTCAAATCTATGACTTAGCTTTTTCAACTTAAAATCAAAGTTTCCAGTTTAATTAAGTTCATGAGATTGAACTCTCTTCATAGTTGCGTACCATATCCATTCCATAAGCACCATTCCATATCCATTTCCATACCAAGATACCATATCCCCATACTTTCAAGCATATGAACCATTAACTAATAACCGTTATTTTATGAAAACCACGCAAGTGTGGCCCCTCTACACTATGCCTATGACTGGGAGAAAACTAAACCGAAAACAACTACTGAATCGACTGAACAAACTATTGAATGAACTCTAATTCGCACGGACGAAATGACAAACTAACTAAACGATCAAAGGATGATGGGATGAATGAGCGCACGAATGGACGTCGTACGACGGAATGAACTACACGAAGACTGATTACATGAACAAACACACACAAACTACAAGAACTACAAGAACGATGACACGACTACCGACCGACGACCTAACTAACTACCAACCGCGAGAAAAAAGAAGGGAGTCTAGAAGCACAGAGGGAGTCAAGAGAGAAAGAGGGGGAAGACGGTTGGTGGCTAACTAGATGATGGCGGTAGGACAAACAAATTACTGCGACGAGCACACGCATGACTTAACTACCGAACGACCGCGTAAAGGAGAAACGAGGGAGTCTAAAGGCAAGGAGGGGGGTCAAGACAACAAGGGGAAGGGTAACGATCGCCAGCTAGCTAATCCGTGCACGTAAACAACACTGTGCACAAAACAATTCACCTAACAAGAACAACTGACAGAGGGATACTAACAGCTAACACAACAAACACAACAGAAATCGCAAACACTAGCTATACTCACAAACCAACACAGATCACACACATCTGGTATAGAGACAAGGATTGCAACTAAACATACTACAAAATACTAATTGACAACCATTGAAAAAAATGCATGGCACACATATTTATCTTAGTCACAATTCATAGACAGACATCATAGATCATAAATCAACAAATTAATAGTGCACAATTAACTGGAATTAGTAATCAATAATAAGCAATTATTCAGCAGTAATTAAGAGTAGCAAAGAGACTAAGGGAGATGAGTTAGAGCAGAGGAGGCGTCGATATGGGAGCAAGAGGACTAGTAGCAGCCACCGGTTGCTGGCGTCGTGTGGCGGCTGGAGGTGAGAAGGTTGGGCGAGTGTTGTGGCTACAGACCAAACAGAAAGAGAGAGTATGGTAGTGGAGAGTTAGGTGAGCAAGTGCTTAGGGTTTCCCCATGGCTGGTATCACACATATATATATGTCCACATGGGGAGTGTTTTTACAGCAATACCCTTACATTTGAGTGTCCCTCTCAGGGGCACTTATGTCATTACACATACCCATTTTGGGCCTTACAACTCTCTAGCAGGCCGACTGGGCTTAGGTGGGGGCCACCCCTACAATAGGAGCCTCTCATGGTGACGGGCTTCACGGACCGAAGCCATGTTGCCGAGCCATTTGGCCCCCTTCGTCCCTGCGGCCTGTGAACTTCTGAATTGCTTGGTGGATTGCCTGCTTGCTATGATCTTTGTCCCTCCGCTTGATTGGTGTGGTGTCAGAGTCGTCACGCTGCCGCCGCCACGCGTCCTCTTTCGCTCTGGCATACTCCTCCATCTTGTCGAAGAGCTTCGCCACCGTCTTGATTAGCTTCCGCGCGTTGTATTCGGCCAACGGCCTCGGGCGAAGACCCTGTACTGCTGCATTGATGATGGTTGTTTCATTGACATCCTTGACCTAGCAGCGTACCATCGCGAAGCGCTTGAAGTAGTCCTGGAGTTGCTCCGAGGGTTTTTGCTTGACCGCGAAGAGCTGATCCGCGTCAACGCACTCGACGTAGTTCCCTTGGAAGTTGTTGTAGAGCCGGTCGCGGATCTGCTCCCACGCGTAGATGGAATTTGGCTCGATGGTGAAGAACCAAGAGAGCGCCACCCCCTGCAACGCGAGGGGGAGCCCCTTTGCCTTCGTGGTGTCGTCCCCGCCGGCGGCTTCGATGGCGGTCTCGTAGACGCGCACGAACTCCCGTAGGTCCGTGTCACCCTTGTACGACTCGATGGCGCTCGGGAACTTGAAGTCCTCCGGCCACGCCGCCTGCTGCAAGCTGTGGAGAGTGGGGATTCCGGGTCGATGCGCCGCAGCAGGACGCGACTAGACGTGGTGGCGTCTCGGCTGTCCGCCCGCTCCGGCGTGGGCTCCGGCGCGACCGTTGGTGGAGTTTGCTGGCTCCAAGCCTCTTGCATACCCGTACGGCCCCGCGGAGATCTGCTAACTCCCGCTGGAACGTGTTGAGGGCAGCCAGCAGGGCGTTCTCCACCGTAGTCGTAGCTGGAGCACCCGATGTACCTGGCTGCATGGTCGGAACAGCGGGGATCACGGTCTGCACTCCTGCATTACCTGCCGTGGTGGCGTGGTGGACGTTGGAGTCGACGGCGAGGCCCATGTTGCCACCAGGACCGCTCGACGCCTCCGCACCGGGCGGGGGGACGACGGCCGCGCCAACGTGGGTGCCAGCGCTGCCGCTCTCGACCACCCGGTCGGCGCTGTCGACGGTTATCGCCGTGCCCGCGGTGGGACTCCCACCGTACGCGGGGCGGTGCCGATCGTCGTGGCGGCAGTGGCGGGGTTGGGCGTCATGACGTGCTCACCGGCGTTCGTTGCCGACGCGCCCGCGTCGCCATCCACGCCCACGGCTGCTGACGCCGAGGCCCTGGTGTTGACGCGAGACCCCGTCGCTCCCGCCTTCTTCTTCTTCGCCACCGATGCTGGATCTTTCTTCGGTGCCATCCTTCTTCGGATCTTGAGGCTTACTCTCCGTTCCCTCCCCACGGATGGCGCCAACTGTTGTGGCTACAGACCAAACAGAGAGAGAGTATGGTAGTGGAGAGTTAGGTGAGCAAGTGCTTAGGGTTTCCCCATGGCTGGTATCACACATATATATATATATGTCCACATGGGGAGTGTTTTTACAGCAATACCCTTACATTTGAGTGTCCCTCTCAGGGGCACTTATGTCATTACACATATCCCATTTTGGGCCTTACAACTCTCTAGCAGGCCAGCTGGGCTTAGGTGGGGGCCACCCCTACAACAGGGAGGAAAGGTAGCAAATCAGAGTATGGAGGGCAAAGGGAGGTGGCTATAAATCAACAATTTAACAGTGCACAATTAATAGGAGTTATTAATCAATAATAAGAAATTATTGAGCAGTAATTAGGAGTAGCAAAGAGACTAAGGGAGATGAGTTGGAGTAGAGGAGGCGTCGATCTGGGAGCAAGAGGACCAATGGCAGCCACCGGTTGCTGGCGTCATGTGCGGCTGGAGGTGAGAAGGTTGGGGGAGGAAAGGTAGCAAATCAGAGTATGGAGAGCAAAGGGAGGTGGCTACGGTGAGTGGTGGAGGAGGCTAGCAAAGGAGGCGATGTAGGTGGCAGTGGGATTTGGTGCAGAAAGGGGAAGATGGAGAGAAAAGGTGGAGGCGATGTGGTGGGTGGCCACTGGTGAGGAGAAGAAATGGGAAAGGAGGAAGAGCAAATGGGAGGCAAAGGAAGAAGCAAGCTAGGCTCAGGGAGTGCGTTGTGGTGGATCTCACCGTGGTAGCCATAGAGCGATGACGCCGAGCTGGGGCAAAGAGGAGAAGCAGCGACGCGATCAATGGCAGTGGGGGGCACAACGAGCTGTAGGTGGTGCAGAGCAGGATGGAGAAGGTAGTGAGCAGAAGAGGAACAGGAAGGAGCAAGGGGTTGGCAGCCGCCGGCGAGATGGCCCGGCCTCGCTGGCACTGTGGTTGGAGAAGAGGGGAAGGGGGGAAGCAAATGAGGCTAGAAAAGAAGGAAATGCTGGGCTTGCTGGAATTGGATTGCGGCTAGGGTTTTGTGGCCAGGATTGGGAAATGGCAATTTTGTGATTTAGCCCTCTAGGTTTTTAGGAATTGCAATCAAGTCCTTCCCTAATGTGATTTGTTTTGTTCTAGCCCTTCTGAGTTCCGATTTCATCACGGTTTGATCCTATGCATTCGTATCAACGCGTACATCTATACGGAGTAGTCTCGGAATGCCAAATTTATCATTTATGTGCCATGATTGCGCCAGCCTATGGAAAAGCACAAAAAATGTAAAATGATCCAAATTGAGCAATTAATTATAGAAAAGCGTGTAAATGATGATAAATAGTCCCAAAATGCAAAAAATAATGGGGTAAAATGACGGGTAAATATATACAAAAATGATGCATGTCATACCCCCAAGCTTTAAACTTTTACTTGTCTTTAAGTAAATGGCATGATATTATCGAACCCGGACAATAAGTCATTATGGTAAAAAAAACTAGTTTAATGTATGTAATAAGTCAAAAGACATACAATAATGTAAAATGTGTTATGTAACTTGAGTTTTGAGGACCATCCAAAATAAGAATGAAACATTCAAGCAAAGATCTCAAGTGATAACTACAATATTTGACCAAATGAAGTTACACACAAAAGTGTCGAAATACGCTCAAGTGATCACATGAATCCAACCAAAATTGTAAGGTATCAGAACTAACTGTAACATCAAGAATGATCATACCAAAGGGTAGTGCTAAGTCATTTGCTATTTGAGACAAATAGACTAATACTTACATGATATTTATGAAAAAGTCCATACTTGAGCCATGATACTTAATTTTTGTTGATTTTTAGCAAGTTTAGAACACACTTTGGGCACTTGTGCCACTTATTCACACCCTTCGGTAAACTTTGCCGCTTATTCACATTCACACTTCCCTTGGGCAAACTTTGCCACTTATTCAACACATTTTCGAACCAATGTGACATAGTCACCTATTCTACACACTCATACATTGCATCCCAATTTTTCTTTTCTTTCCTTTTCTTATGATTAAGCATCTTTAACCGATTTTCATTAATGCTAAGTAACACGTGTCCTGAGACATGGATACCTAGATAAATCAACCAAGTTATTGGCTCAAGATAGGACTACCCCTTTCACAAATTTTACATTCAAGTAACGTATCAATATCTAAAATGACATAGTATGTCAAAGCATGAATCTAAGATATAATCATTCAAGATGCGATGACTAGAACCAATTCAATCTACAAATGGTTAAAACACATGCGTAACTCGCAATGAATCAAATGCTATAGGATCACAAGGTTTCTAAGCATATCAAGGATAATAAACAAAGCTCAAGCTCTATAATATGATGCTAAGTGACTTAAGACATACAAGGAACTAGTGACAATATAGCTCAATTAAGAAAATTTTGACATGACCTTTCTTGATTAATCATGGCACGGGCTTACATGGCCAAGATATACAATCAAGCATAACATGAGAGAAATAGTAAAGACCATATATCATCAACATAAGCATAATATGAAGCATAAGAATGACCATATATCATCAACTACATGACAATAAGCTCAAATGCTCACAAATATAATACAAATATGCTAGAACATCATCCATACACATACAAGTCCTCCCCCAAGCTTAAATTGATCAATGAGTCAAGAATGTGCTTAAAGGGGCAAGAAACAGCTCACCAGGCGTATATGGTGCAGTGGAAGTAGACAAATCATCCCATGGCTTCTCGCACGTACAAGGATGAGGATCTAGTATGGGACCTGAAATAAAAAGAAAGAAAAGAGGAGAAACCAACAAAACTAACAAAAGGTATGGAAATAAAAAGATAAAGAGATGCTCATTTGGGTGTAGCGGGAGGAGGGCCAAGGATGGGACATGGAAAAGGCACATGTCCGCCCTCCTCATGAAAGAGCATACCTCGAAATCCACCTAGATCCCAAGGGATATCGACTCGAGCCAAGTCTACTAGCAGTTGATGGTACACAAGTGTAACCCTACAAATAAACTAAAAAATATGGCAAGTATGTGTGATAGGGTTGTGTCAGACCCGGATTTTTCAATCCGGAATCTCCTGTGAAACCACTGCACTATTCCCTGGATCAGTAGATAGCGCTCACAGGTACATTGCTGCATCATTTCATACATAGCATGCATGGACATTCACAACTCAGCCAAATATTACATAACAGAGGTTTAAATTATGCCACGTCGGGCAATGAGTTTACATAGGGGCCGACCAAGCCAAATGTTTACATTGCAAAAGTACGCCAGCGGAAGCAAAAACCAAGTGAAGCCAATAATCCACAAGTAGCAACTGGGGTAAATATGTGCCGTATGATTATTACCTAAGTTAAGGCAATAATTATAGGCACACTGTACCTTAGTCTAACTACTCTGGACCAAAAAGCGTAAAAGACGCCCTAAGTCTCAACGTTGTTCCCTTCCTCTGCAGCCGGGGCATCCTCATAAGCGTAGTGATCCTGGACTCCAGAATCTGGTTTGATAATGCGAGCGTGAGCACAAACCACCGTGCTCCGCGAGCCAACACACAGAATGCAATTAAGTAGTATGCAGGGCTTATCAAGAGAAGGCTGAGGTTATTTTATTTTGCTTAGAGTGCTTTTGAATACAATTACTTAAAATCTCTGAGACCTGGCAGTTTTTGAACTAAAGTATAAGTATGTAGCAAAATGCTTTATTACTAGTGATCTAGAGTCCATCTACCTTTACATGGTCTCCACACCGTATGCTATATCTTCAACGTTATAGCCGCTTACATTACCACTGGGACAACGCCCAGGACAACACCATAGAGGGCTTCCCACAGCCCTCCCTTTATCATTGCCATTGCCAAGATTTTTGAAATAGATCTATATCTAGTTAAGTTCCCATGTCCGCCCTTAACCGTGGGCACGGCTATTCGAATAGTTTTGACTCTGCAGAGTTTGCACACTTTACCCACAAGAGACAGTTCACTCGTTGCCCCGCACGATTCCTTAGTAGTGCGGTTGAGTGAACCATCACAGTAACCGTTCAAAGTACCTCGCCCCTTCCATCATCTCACCCTATGGTCCATTCCCACTTGCGGTGGGTCCCATACGTTGTGCGGGATGTTCTCCTTCTGAATGCCTAGTAGCTGGCTACCCACACTGCTAGCACGCCACAATAGAACCTCACCCTCTGCGGATGTCCCATTCAAGCCCGCCACACTGACAGCCGCTTGCACTACCTCACCCCTCCACCGATGATGATGACTTTCAGGGTCCGGTAAATCTACTAGGCCAAGTTGTACTTTACAGACTTGTGGTTGTACTGTTTTACATAGGAGGTCATGACAAGATTCAGTCCTTAGTGGTATCTGGGCGGTTCTACCACAAACCACACTCTCGTGCACACCTGCACCATACCCCTGAACCATCCGCCCAGATAAATAAGCAATTCGAGGTTTTTGGGAATATAAAATAATCATATCCAACATACACCAGTCATTACCACCATGACTGCCCAACCAATTTTTCTCAGGATTAAAAGTGATGCTTGGGCGCTCTCGCGCCCATGAGTATCTAAACAATACTAAGCATGGCATATATTTAGGGACTTATTTTCGAAAGGTTACTATTATAATTTTTGCTAGGGCGACAAAGTTCACACATTCAAACATTCCAAAGGAGGTGTACTATTATTCAAGGTAAACAATAGGCATATACTATAATCTTAAATTATCATGTATTTGCATATAAAATAACAGCATGCAATTTGATAATTTAAACAAAAGTAATTTGCAGAAAATGTAGGTTCAACATGATCAAAGTATTGACTCACCTTGGTCACAAGGGGTGTTTTCTGGGTTGTTTGAAGCTTCTAGCGCTGCTGCCTCTGCCTCCTCCTCTTGAGCCTCGTAAGCTATTTTTAACGCGCGCGAAAATTTGGATAAAAAGGAAAAAGGCAATCAACAACCAGTAAACATTTACCAAAAGACCCAAATAACTTCAATACCAAATTTCTAGTTTCATTTGTTTTGGTGCTATAGTAATCCCATTTTGAGTAGCCAAGTTTAATCATACTCATTTTAATATACTGCATTCTATAATTATATTTGGACGTCATGACCTAGGTTATTGATAATATCTCATAGCCTATATTGTTAACAGTTTGTTTCTACACCCTTTTGTTTAATAAGTTATTATTTTATGTGAGCAATCACCCTAATCACCCTATTACTAAACTCTTTCACTTGACAAAAAGGGTTATAAGAATTACTCATGCTATACCTACATCTAAGTATTATCTTCTAACACATGATAAATATCCCTGCTCAAAAGTCCCTAAATACCCTTAGTTGGAATTTGTAGGGATTAATACACAAGGTTAATATACAAGATGCTTGCTATTACATGTGCCATTTTAATTTACATTCAATCATTCATTCTATTTATTTGCTAAAAATTTAAATAGAGTTATTTATTATATATGCTCATATGTGCACACATGGCTATGTGTATATATATATATATGTATATATACACAACATTTCAGGGCCCAAGCTAGCTGTTCATGCTAAAGGATTTAGTATACACCCCTACCGCACTATCTCCCACTTCCCTGCACTGTCGGCTGGGTCACTTGCACATAGTGAAATGGCAAAAAAGAAAATAAATAAATAGCCAAAAACCCACCAGGCGCGGCGGAAAGAGGCTCGAACGCGCGCTGCCTGGGTGTGTTCTTATCACCGACGCTGCTAGCCAGGAGGACTTCTCAGATGTTGCTTACTTATACAGGGGACTATTACCTCTTAAGGTAGGCAGTAGTAGAGGCCAGGGCAGAGGAGTTCGGGACCGAGGATGGGCGGCGGTGCGGTCGGCGGCGGGCTGCCGGAGGGTTGAGGGTGACGGGCAAAATGGAATGTTCTGACGCCGGGGAACCCGATGGTGGAGTCGACAGCGGGTGGGGGTCGCCGGTGTAGGGCCGACGGCGTGCGGTGGCGGCGATCCAGGGAGGAGGTCGACGCTGGCGAGCTACAGGGTCGGAGAGGCTCGGCCGAGGGTGGGATCAGCTTCGTTGGGGGCCTAGGAAGGCGTGGGAGGAAGTAATTGGACGGAGGTGGCTGGATGTGGCGGCGCGCCCGGCCGCCGGAGTTTGGGAAGAAGGGGGGGGGGTGCGGCGGCGATTTGGGAGGCGCAATCTCAATTCCTTTCTTCGGGAGGGAGTAGGTGAGGTGAGAAGTCCATGGAAGCCCTCAGTGGCTATTATAACAGCGAAGAGGGCCGGCATCGGAATCATGCCCTTGCGATCACATCCGAGAGCGGTGGAGCAGGTGGCGGGCAGGGCAGAGCAATCTTGTAGAAGATTTGGCATCATGCCACTATGCTGCGCCTGCTGGGTGGTAGGGAGCTCGAGCCACGCGCATGGAGGGACGGCTCGGGCAGCGCGGGGAGGAAAAAGAGAGTGGTGGCAGTGCGATGGAACCAGGCATGGTGAGCAAGAAAAAGAGGCGGTGGCAGCACGGACAGGTACGGAGGATGGGATCGCTGTCCGAGCGCGGGAGGTGCGGGCCGGGCTGCGGAGGCGGAGCGCGAGGGAGCAGGGCTGCGGCCTGGAGAGAGAGAGAGTGTGGGGTGGGGAAGATAAACAGGACCCTGGCAGGGGAATGAGGGAGAGGAGGTGGGGTTGGGCTGGGCTGACTTGGCCTGGTCTGATCCCCCTATATATATATGTTATTTTGATTACCATTATTATTATCTTCTTTTTTTAAAAAATTTATTTTTCCAATTAATTGAACATGTTTGTCCTTCCTTGCATTTCTTTATTTTTATTTTTGGAACCTTAGCCAAAATTTTAAATTGTAGATCACAAACTCCAATTTCCAATAAAGCACACTGCAAAATAACTCAAAAACTCCATATCTCTAAATTTAAGTTTTTAGGATGTTACAGGTTGACACTCTCTAAATCATCAATAGAATATCCAATCATGTAGACATATTGATAAAGTACATCATGATGACTATAAGTGAGATGAGCACAATCAGTAATAGAGGGATGTCTCGTCAGGGCCAAAGAAATCAAACCTGAGGTGGTCGGGGAAGAGTTTCCAAACTACCTGAAGTGTAGGTGAAGTAGAATGTACGGTAGTAGAAACCTCCAGAAGGATGATGTTGACCAAGGAAGTAGCTGGTGGTGGATCAAGAGAAATATACTCCTCCTCAACATCAGAAGTAGCCCCCTCATCAAGATATGGAACCTCAGAACTCAAAAGCATGTCTATAATGAACCCATCATCATATGGCACAAAGCTCTCATCATCTAAATCTAACTCATCACAACTCAAGAGTGGATCTGCCGCAAACTCATCCTCATAGTGAAACAATCATTATTAGGATGTAGGTCCACATTATCTAGCTTAGTGTCAACATAAGGATCATCAGACGGAAGTATTGAGTCTGGCAAAACGGTGTCTATGCAATTGAGCATATGCTCAATAGGAATTGTATCCTCATCATCGAAGATAATCTGCTTGAGTTCAGCCTAGTCACTTGTCGAATATGGCTCAATGATGTGTGTCTCAGCGGCACACGAAGATGTCTCTAGCACAAGCTCATTAACCTCATCTATCTTGTAGTACTGACTAGGAGACTGAGTAGATGGCTTCTTATGGTGATGGCGTGGATGGTATCTCAAAGCTGTAGGCTGACTCTGCTGAAGTGTAGGGCTGGAATGAGAACTCTGCTAGTGTGATGACACAGAATGTTGTGGTTGACTAGAGCTGAAACTATACTGATCCATATGATGCTCAGGTGCATGCACTTTGGCTATCAAAGAATCTAATCAGGGCTTCTCATTGTAGCATTGGAATTGATGGAAAGCCATGTTCTCAAAAAAAGTGAATGTGTCATCATGTGTCTTGTTTGTGATTGCTCTATTGGCTGCTGCATCAACTAAAGATCATGTGGCATATGTCAAGCCTCTATAGAAGATCTGTAGAACAAGCCATCCTCTAGACAATGGTGTGGACATATCCTGAGCAAAGCCTTGTATCGCGCCCAAGAATCATACAAACACTCTCCATCAAGCTGAGCAAAACTGAAGATCTGATCACAGATCTCAAATTGTCTGGATAGAGGAAAGTATCTCTCCAAGAAAGCACATGACAGTTGATCCCAAGAGAATAACCTTGATGGCAAAGAGTAAAACCAGGTACAAGCACCATCTCAAAGAGAGAATATGAATAATCTGCATCTAATAGCATCCTGAGAAACCCCATGGCATTTGACTGTATCACAATACTCCAAGAATATGCGAATGTGCTCATAAGGGTCCTTAGTGGGTGATCCTCCAAAATAGGCCTCCTGAATCAAACCAATAAGTTCAAGCCTAAAATTCCTCAGCCTCAATTGATGGCAAAAACTGGCCCTGGCATAGCACTCTACCTACTCGAAGCCCAAAGATCATGAACTAGTGCCATATCCTCAATATAAACCTATAATGATCACCCTATGGGACAAGATGAGGAAAACCACAAAAAGAAATAGAAATAGCTAGGAAAAAGGTTAGAGGTTAGCAATTTATCACAAATATGAACAATGATGATATGAAAGATAGGTTACCACAAACACAAAACAAGTAAAAAAACAAACAACGACCTAGTCTATAGCCTAACACTGTCGCTCTAAGCTAATCCCTGGCAACGGCGCCAAAATACTTGATCAGACAAAAATAGCACACCCACAAGTGCACGGGTTGCCACTGAAATAGCAGCGAGTGTCGTGTTCTCCATAGGGACTAGACTGAAGCTACTGGTGCTCAGCTAAAGGTACATCAATCAAAACGGGGGGGGGGAACGAAACCTAAAATAACTACTAAATTGACCGAACAAACTAACTACTGAACGAACTCTAATTCGCACGGACGAAATGACAAACTAACTAAATGATCAAAGGATGACGGGACAAACAACCGCACGAATGGATGTCGTATGACCGAACAAACTACACGACGTCTGACTACACGAACGAACATGCACGAACTATAACGACTACAAGAATGATGACATGACTACCAACCGAGGACCTAACTAACTACCGACCACGAGAAAGAAGAAGGGAGTCTAGAAGCACAGAGGGAGTCAAGAGAGGAAGAGGGGAAAGACAGTCGATGGCTAACTAGACGATGGCGGTAGGGCAAACAAATAACTACGACAAACACACGCATGACTTAACTATCAAATGACCGTGGAAAGGAGAAAAGAGGGAGTCTAGAAGCAAGGAGGGGGTCGAGACAGTAAGGGGAAGGATAACGATCACCAGCTAGCTAATCCGCGCACATAAACAACACTGCGGCACAAAACAATTCACTTAACAAGAACAACTGACAGAGCGATACTAACAGCTAACACAACAAATACAACAGAAATCACAAACATTAGTCATACTCATAGACCAACATAGATCACACACATCTACGGATCACACATTTTGGTACAGAGACAAGGATTGCAACTAAACATACTACAAAATACTAATTGACAACCATTGAACAAAATGCATGGCACAAATACTTATCTTACTCGCAATTCATAGACACACATCACATATCATAAATCAACAATTTAATCGTGCACAATTAATAGGAATTAGTAATCAACAATAAGCAATTATTGAGTAGTAATTAAGAATAACAAAGAGAGTAAGGGAGATGAGTTGGAGATAAACCCAAGAGGAAGAAGTAGCAGAGGGTAGCTGAGGAGGTGGTCGTTGGAGATGTCATTGGGGTTGGAGAAGACGAGGTGGTCACTGGTGACATTATAGTAGAGAAGCAGAGGAGAGGGTTGCGGTGGAGAGATGTTGTCACCAGCGTGGCTGGAATTAATGAAGTCGTTGGTGTCCAGGATGATGTAGTCGACGGAGGGGCACACGTTAAAGAAGAGGAAGAAGTCGGAGATGAGGTAGCCAATGTGGTGACGTGGTGGCGATGCAGTGGAAGGTGGAGTAGAGGAGGCGTTGATCTGGGAGCAAGAGGACTAGTGGCGACCACCGGTTGCTAGCGTCACATGGCAGCCGGAGGTAAGAAGGTTGGGGGGAGGAAAGGTAGCAAATCGGAGTATGGAGAGCAAAGGGAGGCGGCTGCGGTGAGTGGTGGAGGAGGGTAGCAGAGGAGGCGATGTAGGTGGCGGCGGGATTTGGTGCAGAAAGGGGAAGATGGAGAGAGGACGTGGAGGTGATGTGGTGGGTGGCCACCAGAGAGGAGAAGAAATGGGAAAGGAGGAAGAGCAAATGGGAGGCAAAGGAAGAAGCAAGCCAGGGTCAGGGCAGTGCGCTGTGGTGGATCTCACCGGTGGTGGCCATACAGCGGCGGCGCTGAGGTAGGGCAAAGAGGAGAAGCGGCAGTGTGGTTGATGGCGGTGGGGTGCATAGAGAGCAACAGGTGGTGTAGAGGAGGATGGAGAAGGTAGCGAGTAGAAGAGGAACAGAGAGGAGGAAGGGGTTGGTGGCCACCGATGAGATGGCCCAGCCTCGCCGGTGCCATGGCTAGAGAAGTGGGGAAGGGGCAAGCGAATGAGGCCAGGGAAGAAGGAAATGTCGGGCTTACCAGAATTGGATTGTGGCTAGGGTTTTGTGGCCGGGATTGGGGAATGCAATTTTGCAATTTAGCCCTCCAAGTTTTAGGAATTGCAATCAAGTCCTTCCCTAATGTGATTTCTTCTGTTCTAGCCCTTCTGAACTCCAATTTCATCATGGTTTGATCCTACGCATTTGTGTCGATGAGTACATCTGTATAGAGCAGTCTCAGAATGCCAAATTTGTCATTTATAAGCCTTAGTCACGCCAGCCTACAGAAAACCATAAAAATGTAAATGATCCAAATTGAGCAATTAATTATAGAAAAGCGTGTAAATAATGATAAATGACCCCAAAATGTGACAAATAATGGGGTAAAATGATGGGTAAATATATATAAAAATGATGCATGTCAAAGTGCACACACCCAAACCGTAGAAGAGAGTTGGTTGCTTTCCCCTTTGCTTGCTGAAACCCTAGCCACCAACCTCTCCCACTAAAATAGATGGAGCAACTAGCTCACATTTAACTATAATGTATACTATCCATTAGCGCAACTGGGGAACCCGTTAACTCTACACACAAAGGGTTTTACACACACGAGACTTATGCACGCTTTTCAAAGCACATAAGCCCAACCCGCTTGTCCTCCTTAGCACCTCTTTGACCTAAACTGCTCTCTAAATGCCCTCCAAATGCCATAGTTTCGGTCCCTTCATTGTTTTTGATATTTTAGCTTCCCCGCCAAAACACCATTGTTTTGATCGTGGACCTCACCACTTCCCAAAGCCTTGTCCATGGTCATCTCCTCCTTTGCAAGCAATTCTCATACTTGCAATGTGTTGGTTCACCAATGTCTCATGCATCGGCAAGTCTATCCATGTCGGTCCTCCCGACCATGCCTCACTTGCTCTGACTGCACTATTCAATGAATTGTTAGTCGAACCTTTCCTTTAACGTCCCTATCTTATTCTATGCCTCTTTTGAGCCCAACCATCCTACCTGGCTTCCTTGAACGTACCTCAGCTCATCCCCAAGCCTAGTCCCTGTCCGCCTTGTCGACCATGGCTACCTCCAAGCACCTACACATCAAATACCAAGAAACTATTTCTAGGAACAAGTTCTTCACAACTTCATCCACGTTAGTCCACCATACTTCATACATCATGAATGCAAAGACCTAGACCCCAAAACTCAACCTACGACCAATTCCCCTAAATCCCTAAAACCCTCTTGGCCATTTTTAGAGATGGCCAATGAAACTACCATTGGGTGGCTAGTCAGATCGCTTCCCTCAAGCTAATCTGACTACTAGGGCTGAGCACGAGAAACACCCTATTTGGAAATTTGGTATTTTGCTATCTAGTTTTTACTCAGACATACAACCAAGGTGACCCCTAGTGTAAGGACATCTCAAGACGCTCCAACACAAGTGTTTGGTGTCTAAGAGCCAAAATCCAACATGGCCGGTCAGACTACTGCCAAGCAAAATGCCTAAGGGGGCAACTCAGCTGATCTCACTGGTTATGTACAATGGTTTGACTAGTTCTACATAACGGTTAGACCACACCTGAAAATCAGTCCGACCGCCACCTCACAAGTAGCTCTGGAAAACCACAAACTTTCACAAATACAAATTTTAACTTGACACAATATCCAATTGCCAATTGTTCAACACAGATAAACCATGGACATTCTCAACATGGCTCTTCAATCTTCCCCTTGATGAACACATTGGCAATACCTCAAATATGTAAAAAGGGCATGTTGTAGGGGTGGCCCCCACCTAAGCCCAGCAGGCCTGTTAAGGGAGTGCAAGGCCCAGAATGGGACATGTATAGTGACATAAGTACCCCTGAGGGGAGGACTCATGTATAAGGGTATAATTGTAAAGGCACCCCCCATGTGGATGTAATATAAGACATAGGCCATGAGGAAAGGGGCCTAAGCCATTCAATTACTCAACTCTCCACTACTACACACACTCTCTCTCTCTCTGTTTGGTCTGTAACCACAACAGTTGGCGCCGTCCGTGGGGAGGACAAGAGCAAGCCTCAAGTCTGAAGGAGGATGGCACCAAAGAAAGCTTCACCGTCGACGGCGAAGAAGAAGAAAGCGGGAGCGGCGAAGTCTCGCGTCAGCACAAGGGCTTCGGCTTTAGCAGCCGCAGGAACGAGCAGTGGTGCAGGTGCGACCGAGGACCCCGCCATCGACGCGATGACCAACCCCGCCGTCGACGCGATGACCAACCCCGCCATCGATGCGACGACCAACCCCGCCGTCGACGCGACGACCAACCCCGCCACCGACACAACGACCGACCCCACCAGCACTGCCCCGACGGCCAACCCCGGTGGTGGCAACGCAAGCGCACCCGTTTTTCCACTCGGCGCAGAAGCGGTGAATGACCCCAGCAGCCTGGGCGCGCAGGCCGTGGTCACCACCATGCTGGAAGCACCGCCAAGCGCACCAACGGCCCCGGCCACGCCCGCGGTGGAGACTGCCCTGCTGGCGGCCCTTAGCGCGTTTCAGCGGGAGCTAACAGACCTCCGCGGAGCCGTCCGGGACATGCAGGAGGCTCAGAGCCAACACGCCCCTCCGGCGGTGGCATCCGAACCCACCCCGGAGAGGGCGGATAGCCGCGATGCCCCTACGTCCAGCCGCGCCCCACTACGGCGCGTAGACCCGGAGTCCCCACTTTCGGCGGGCCTACAGCAGGCGCCATGGCCTGAAGATTTCAAGTTCCCGAGCGTCATCGAGGCCTACAAAGGCGACTCCGACCCACGAGAGTTCGTGCGCGTGTATGAGACCGCCATCGAAGCCGCCGGCGGAGACGACACCACGAAGGCAAAGGGGCTCCCCCTCGCGTTACAAGGGGTGGCGCTGTCCTGGTTCTTCACCATCGAACCACAGTCCATCTACGCGTGGGAATAGGTCCGCAACCGACTCTACAACAACTTTTAGGGGAACTACATCAAGCGCGTCGATGCGGACCAGCTCTTCGCAGTCAAGCAAAGACCCGAGGAAAGGCTTCGGGACTACTTCAAGCGCTTCGCGAAAGTGCGCTGCCAAGTCAAGGATGTCAACGAAACAACGGTCATCAACGCAGCAATACAAGGCCTCCGACCGGGGCTAATGGCCGAGTACAATGCGCGCAAGCCCATTAAGACGGTCGGGAAACTCTTCGACAAGATGGAAGAGTACGCCAGAGCAGAGGAGGACGTGCGGAGCCCATTAAGACGGTCAAGAGCGAAGACTCGCCGAAACAGGGCCCTTCGAAAGGTAAGCGCAAGCAAGAACAGCCGAAGGGCGCCTCCGAACGCAAGGACCCTGTCGGGACCCCGGATTTCCAAACCCGGACCCTCTGTGTATTACCGCACTAGTCCCAGATCAAAGCTAGTGCACACAGTCAAACAGTGATGATTCGTAACCAACAACGCTTTATTACAATAATTGAGAGTACAGACCGAAAGGTCTCTTATTACAACTGAGGTTTCAAGACCTCACACACACACACAAAACACAGCGGAAGCAGAAATAAATCCAGTGAAGACCCATCAATACGCCACAGGCAATTGACTGGGGAAACGCAACCTAGTTCTCCGGAAAGCCTTCGACGAATCCATCCACGAAGTAGTCGTAGTTCACCTCTTGAGCTTCGATCTCCTCTGAGAGTTAATTTGATGTGTAGCACGTGAGTACATGAATGTACTCCGCAAGTCTTGGGAAAGATGCATAGATGCAGGCTTAACAAAGGAAGGCTATATGGTTCTTTTGCACAAAGCAACATTTTAAAATTCAATTACTACTAATTATTTTCGAAGGCATTATTTTAATGAAGTAAATGTTTTAACAAAATTAACTTTCTAGTGAAGGTTCCAACTACCAACACTAGCTAACCAATTACCATTGGTCAAGTTTTAAACTTCGGGTTCCATCCACCCTCTCTGGCTCCATCCGCCAGGATTCCCTTCCGAGAGTTCCCTCCACCCTCGGAATACAAAACTTTTGATTTTAAATCCAAAACCAGAAATCTACCATGTGAATGCATTCCTTGCCCGCCCTTGACCGTGGGCACGGCTATTCGAATAGTTTTACACTCTGCAGAGGTTGTACAACTTTACCCACAAGAGATAAATTATCTTAATAGTCAACATGCTTCCTTTGGCATGAGACCCAGATAAAATATCACAAAGCCTTTCACATACTCCAGTATAGCTAGAGACCACCCGCTGAGGTTTCACCGCAGAAGGGTTAAATCCGCCCAATCTGAAGCCCCCTCTTGCGCCATATGAGTACAGTAAACCCTGTCCCTCACTATGAGTAACCAGTACACCCTGGCACTCAATACACCACTGGTGATATCTAAACTACACCTTTATAGGTTAGTTAGCTAGGTCGTACCCATATAGACTTGTGGTTGTACGGTTAATGCTCAGTTTGGACAAACACAAGCGTCGGTCCTTAATTGACTAGGGTGGAACATACACTTAACAAGTTCTCGTGCTTACTGCACCAACCCAAACAGCCATCCACCCTAATCTAAACCAACTTTCACATTTTTATTTTATTTTAAAATCACAGTGACAACTCCAATTGCCACTTCACTTTCAAACACAAGGATTTAATAATAAATCATAATTTCCCAATTTTCAAGAGTTCCAAAGTTATTAGATAGCATGACTAAGCATTATACTACCATACTAACATCAACAAGTAATTAAATACTCTCATTAATGAGACAAAGGGAGTTCTATGGTGACAAGAGTACATGGCATTCAATTTCAATGGAGGGCATAGCAAGTTGGAATAACTAGTTCCTAAAGACTTGAACTAGTGACTTTATGTAAATAGCAATGCACATAATTTAAAATATTTTAAAAACATTTCAAAAGCATAGGCTCGAAATGATCAAAGGAGACTTGCCTTCTTGTGCACTGGTTGGTCCCTCTTGCTGCGGTTCGACAAACTCTTCGGCGACGTCGGGTTCTACGCGCGAAATGACAAAACAAACAAAATAAATTCAAATAAAATTCAAATGAACTCCAAAAACTGCAAACCCAGAACCAAAAGATAGAGCTCAATTTTAGATGAATTTAGGAAGAAGAATCGGGTCGATCAGAGTTCGGACGAAGGAGAACGAGCGATCTAAAGTTTGCCGGGGCGAGAAAATGCTGGAAATTCACAGATGTTACTGTTCATCCGAGAACAGTACTTTTGTTGAGAAGGCTAGCGCTGGCGAGAGGAGGCATGGGAGATGAATCTAACTAGCAAAATGGGTTGCTAGGGACCCAAGGCACACATAGGAACTGACGGCACGCCAAACGGAGACCGTTGACGGCACGGGCGGCTACAACGACATGGGTAGGAGAGAGGAATAAAATCCGGGCAAGGAACGTGGAGAAGTAGGGTGAGCACGGGCTGGAACACGGCTTGGTGAAGCTAGGAAAATTATCGGCTTGGCCAGAAACCCACCGGAGACGACGCAAACGACGTTTGAACGACATCGGGAAGGAAAAAGAGAAACTTAATATCTTGGTGCTCGGTGAACGAAATCTAAATCCACTTGGAGGGTAGCTACCTGGGATGGTTTGGCACAAAGTGACGCGAACGGATTGGTGAAAACATCACCGGGTAGATGGGGGACACGAGATGCCATTGGCGGCCATGGCGAGGTTCGGAGGCAAAAATTTGTGGAGGCTTTTCGGGGAAACGGAAGTGAGCACGGCGTAGAACGCGACGAGGCAAGTCTAAGAAAAATTACGGCAAGGGCTAAAGCTTACCGGAGATGACGAATCGACGTCGGGAAGCGCTCTTGACCTAGATTGGGGAAAACTCGATTTCGGGAGATTGGCTGCACCAAAACCAAATTAACTTGGCAAGAACGTAGATGGCACACAATGGCACAATGTGACGCGAAAGGATTACTGAAAAACTCACCGGATGGCTCGAGACGCGACGAGCAAATTCGAGACCGAAGGGCCTCGATGCCGACGGCGTCCTGAGCTTTGAGGGACTTGCCACGGCTTGGGATGAGTTTAGAGGGGTCAAGGGGTCCTATTTATAGGCTTGGAAGAGGTAGAAACCGGCTCCAATTCGCGGATTTCGGTTTAGAGTCCGTTTTGGAAAATAGGAGATAAAAGGCAAACGGATGAACGAAATGGAAAGAGGTCAATTGGGATGGATTCCTTGCGTGATTTGGCACAACTTTCCTTTTGGGAGGATATTGAGATAATCTCCGGATTGGAAGTTACGAAGAGAGAGAAAAACGGGAAAAAAACTGTACAGAGCAGGGCATCGATCGGGACTCAGCGCGCTGGAGACGATGATGAACAGTACCCCGCGGGTACTGTTCATTCTCTCTCCTGTTTCTTTTTTTTTGGAAATTTCAAATTGAGCTCAAACAAACTCCGAAAAATCCCAGAAAATACAGGAAAATTCCTTGTGACACAAGGAACTCAAATAAAATATTTTTGGCAAATATTAATGTTTGATTTAATCACATTAAATCTTTTTAATTAATGAAAATTCCAATTAAGTTTTAATTAATTCCAGAAAAATCCAAATGGTGAATTTTATTTTAAAAGCTTCAAAAAGGCTCTGAAAATCAGGATGTTACAAATCTACCCCCCTTAGAAAGAATCTCGTCCCCGAGATTCGGACGGACTAGGAAAAAGAGAGGAAAACGTAACTCCTGGTTCCTTGCTGTGCTCTCAAGTTGCTTCTTTCTTTGAACCAATTTGAAACTTACCAAGCATGATTGCTGCCCCTGAGCCACCTTTTGCGGTGATGTGGTTAACTTGTCCTCTTCCTTGTGATTGCGGAGTTCTTGGAGCTTTTCCTGCAGTTGGAGATACTCCCCGTCCTTGTCCTACAACTGGAGTTCGCGCTGGTGTATTTCCCAAGTTGAAAGGAATTGGAGTGGTGACCTGAGGCTTCTGTAGGCAATTGCTTGCATAATGCCCCATCTCGTGACATCGAAAACATTGCACTCCTGCGGCTGAGGTGTTGCTTTTCTGAGGTCGGACTCCGGTGAAGATGCGGGGTTCTTGCATCTCTGAACGAGGCGCAGATCCTGGAGTTCCTGGTGCATCTGCGGCTGCTGGAGCTTTGTTGAACTGGGGTGGATTCATTCGGGGTTTTGAACTGCTTGCATTATATTGTGCCTGAAAAGCCATCTTTCTCTTACGAGAGTCCTGCAATTGATATTGAGCGTCTTCCTGGACAAGGGCCTTGTTTACCATATGCTGAAATGTCAGAAAATCTTTGGACACCAACTGCACCTTGAGGTTGGGATCAAGTCCTTGCATAAACCTCCAAATCTTCGTTGACTCTGATGCAACATCTTCTGACGCATACCTGGACAGTTGGGTGAACTGGTTCAGGTATTCCGAGACGCTGAGGTTTCCTTGCTGCAGTTGATAGAATTCCCTTTTCTTCATTTCCATTATTCCCGTAGGAATATGGGCAGTGCGGAAAGCCTCAACAAACTCATCCCAAGTGATGGTTTGTGCATTCTGATGAGCGGCGCGGTAATTTTCCCACCAATTAGCAGCAATTCCTTTAAGTTGGTGAGCAGCATACAACACCTTTTCGGAGTCACTGCACTGAGCTAGGACCAACTTCCTCTCCACATCCTTGATCCAATCATCTGCCTCCAAAGGATCCACGGAACCAGCAAAAGTAGGAGGCCTTGCCCTCATAAATTCTCCCAACTTAGACTGGGAAGCTTGGTTGGGTGCTTGTGGAGCTTGCTGCACCTGGTTTTGAGCTAGGGCTTGAAGTAGCTGCAGTTGCATGGCCATCATCTGTTCTAAGCTGGGGGCCTGAGCAGGAGGTGGTGGAATGTTGTTGTCTGGCTGGGCATTGGCATCACGGCTGCTGCCAGGGTTGCTCCTTGTGTTCACCATCTGAAGCGGTCCGGGGACAGCAAAAGATAAGAGGAAACTAGCATAGGTAAGAGATTAGGGGGAAAACTAAACAACATCCCAAACCAACACACAAGAGAGATCAACTAGGAGAAGCTTAGCTTGAAATCAAATTTTTTTTAAGGATAGCTGTACTACAAGTATACAAAGACTTGGTACAGTCCACCTAACACACAAGCAAGTAATATATATAGCGTTCTAAAATCGTAAGACTTTACTTGGGTACTACAACTAAAGAACTAGTCCTTGCTTCTTCATGATTCTAACTTGTTCTTCGGTACTCTGAAGTATTCCTTTAACCGAGGAATACGGAAGACAATCAACAAATCGGAGGGGTACATCTTTAGTTGCCTGCAAGCTTTGGATTAACTTCAATTGGCCTTATCATATTGATTAATTCAAAATTCCACCAAAAAGGGCTTAACTTCCGCAGGTGTTCATCCGAGAGAGACATAATTATTTCAACTCTTCAAAAATTCTTGATTCCAAAATCATATACCACAAATGCACCTTATTGATTTCAGCAAATTATCTCTTAAACTTTTATTCTCTGCTCTAATTTGGATCGACGTCAAACCATAGAATTTTTTTCTAACAAGAATCCAATAATATTGTACTTTGCGATTTCCACCAATTGCTTTATGATCATTATCTAATCCAACAGATCCATAACTTTGATCAAATAATATAAGATTAATTCAACCTTCAATAAATTTTAAGATCATCTAAGCAATAATTTAATATTCATTAATCCACCAAAACCAATCTCTTGATAATCATCATTTTGGTTCCACCAAATTTGAATGAATTCAAATACCTCAATTAATTCTTTTCGGACGATCTCTCAATTAATTCTTATTGAACAATCTATCTCCCAAAATTAATTTAAATCCTCCAGGTCGAACATCCTTAAACGACCTAGTTAATCCCATTAGTTAAAATCCAATTATCTAGCCATGATCATTTAAATCTACAAAATTCAATTTGACACACCAATTCAATGTCCACTTTGCAAAGATAAAACTAATCCACCAAGATATCTAATTCCACTAGTATCCACTTATCATCAATAGGTCCACCAAACTCTGATAATCGATTAACTCCACAAACTTCATCTACTCCTCATGATTCAACCAAATCACTCAAAATTGTTATCATGAATGATAATTCAACTTCTTAATCTTTTAATCTCTCCCTTTAGTGGATCAATCTCTTAATTCTAAATCTCCAACGATCACAAGTAATCCCTCCAACAAAAATCTTGTTTTACATCCAGTTGCTCCTTTCAATCCTAGATAATAAATCCAAGGCAAAGTTTAGACTCCTCCCATGATCTAATTAGCTCCCTCAAGTTCAACTTTGTATTTAATCTCTAGTCAATCCACAAAGATGACACTCGTTAGATTTATTTATAATCAATTGGTATCCACAAATATACCTTTTATCTCAATCCTCTCGAATATTATTCAATCTTGTCAATTATGGATCCAAATATATCACTCTAGCAACAATTCTCCAAATTACCTAACTTGACATGCACTGATTATCACGGCTTTCCCGACAAGAGTACTTCCCAATAATTTGTTGTCTTCCGTATACTCTAGGTCTCCAAAGATTCTCCAAGTGCTTTTCAGACGCAACCTCATCCATCCATCTATAGAAATTACAGAGGGAAGGGGATATAATTACCATTCCCAAAAAGTCAATAACCAGATAGATAAGGAAGAATACCATGACGAAGGTAAGGATAGAAAGATAAGAAAAGACAAGGGTAGCACATTATTAAATTTTTATTTTATAAAATAAATTTTGAAGCTCTTCTACTAACGACCATTCTAACTAGGTCACGTCCTACAGTCAAATTGGCTCTGATACCACCTCTGTCGGGACCCCGGATTTCCAAACCCGGACCCTCTGTGTATTACCGCACTAGTCCCAGATCAAAGCTAGTGCACACAGTCAAACAGTGATGATTCGTAACCAACAACGCTTTATTACAATAATTGAGAGTACAGACCGAAAGGTCTCTTATTACAACTGAGGTTTCAAGACCTCACACACACACACAAAACACAGCGGAAGCAGAAATAAATCCAGTGAAGACCCATCAATACGCCACAGGCAATTGACTGGGGAAACGCAACCTAGTTCTCCGGAAAGCCTTCGACGAATCCATCCACGAAGTAGTCGTAGTTCACCTCTTGAGCTTCGATCTCCTCTGAGAGTTAATTTGATGTGTAGCACGTGAGTACATGAATGTACTCCGCAAGTCTTGGGAAAGATGCATAGATGCAGGCTTAACAAAGGAAGGCTATATGGTTCTTTTGCACAAAGCAACATTTTAAAATTCAATTACTACTAATTATTTTCGAAGGCATTATTTTAATGAAGTAAATGTTTTAACAAAATTAACTTTCTAGTGAAGGTTCCAACTACCAACACTAGCTAACCAATTACCATTGGTCAAGTTTTAAACTTCGGGTTCCATCCACCCTCTCTGGCTCCATCCGCCAGGATTCCCTTCCGAGAGTTCCCTCCACCCTCGGAATACAAAACTTTTGATTTTAAATCCAAAACCAGAAATCTACCATGTGAATGCATTCCTTGCCCGCCCTTGACCGTGGGCACGGCTATTCGAATAGTTTTACACTCTGCAGAGGTTGTACAACTTTACCCACAAGAGATAAATTATCTTAATAGTCAACATGCTTCCTTTGGCATGAGACCCAGATAAAATATCACAAAGCCTTTCACATACTCCAGTATAGCTAGAGACCACCCGCTGAGGTTTCACCGCAGAAGGGTTAAATCCGCCCAATCTGAAGCCCCCTCTTGCGCCATATGAGTACAGTAAACCCTGTCCCTCACTATGAGTAACCAGTACACCCTGGCACTCAATACACCACTGGTGATATCTAAACTACACCTTTATAGGTTAGTTAGCTAGGTCGTACCCATATAGACTTGTGGTTGTACGGTTAATGCTCAGTTTGGACAAACACAAGCGTCGGTCCTTAATTGACTAGGGTGGAACATACACTTAACAAGTTCTCGTGCTTACTGCACCAACCCAAACAGCCATCCACCCTAATCTAAACCAACTTTCACATTTTTATTTTATTTTAAAATCACAGTGACAACTCCAATTGCCACTTCACTTTCAAACACAAGGATTTAATAATAAATCATAATTTCCCAATTTTCAAGAGTTCCAAAGTTATTAGATAGCATGACTAAGCATTATACTACCATACTAACATCAACAAGTAATTAAATACTCTCATTAATGAGACAAAGGGAGTTCTATGGTGACAAGAGTACATGGCATTCAATTTCAATGGAGGGCATAGCAAGTTGGAATAACTAGTTCCTAAAGACTTGAACTAGTGACTTTATGTAAATAGTAATGCACATAATTTAAAATATTTTAAAAACATTTCAAAAGCATAGGCTCGAAATGATCAAAGGAGACTTGCCTTCTTGTGCACTGGTTGGTCCCTCTTGCTGCGGTTCGACAAACTCTTCGGCGACGTCGGGTTCTACGCGCGAAATGACAAAACAAACAAAATAAATTCAAATAAAATTCAAATGAACTCCAAAAACTGCAAACCCAGAACCAAAAGATAGAGCTCAATTTTAGATGAATTTAGGAAGAAGAATCGGGTCGATCAGAGTTCGGACGAAGGAGAACGAGCGATCTAAAGTTTGCCGGGGCGAGAAAATGCTGGAAATTCACAGATGTTACTGTTCATCCGAGAACAGTACTTTTGTTGAGAAGGCTAGCGCTGGCGAGAGGAGGCATGGGAGATGAATCTAACTAGCAAAATGGGTTGCTAGGGACCCAAGGCACACATAGGAACTGACGGCACGCCAAACGGAGACCGTTGACGGCACGGGCGGCTACAACGACATGGGTAGGAGAGAGGAATAAAATCCGGGCAAGGAACGTGGAGAAGTAGGGTGAGCACGGGCTGGAACACGGCTTGGTGAAGCTAGGAAAATTATCGGCTTGGCCAGAAACCCACCGGAGACGACGCAAACGACGTTTGAACGACATCGGGAAGGAAAAAGAGAAACTTAATATCTTGGTGCTCGGTGAACGAAATCTAAATCCACTTGGAGGGTAGCTACCTGGGATGGTTTGGCACAAAGTGACGCGAACGGATTGGTGAAAACATCACCGGGTAGATGGGGGACACGAGATGCCATTGGCGGCCATGGCGAGGTTCGGAGGCAAAAATTTGTGGAGGCTTTTCGGGGAAACGGAAGTGAGCACGGCGTAGAACGCGACGAGGCAAGTCTAAGAAAAATTACGGCAAGGGCTAAAGCTTACCGGAGATGACGAATCGACGTCGGGAAGCGCTCTTGACCTAGATTGGGGAAAACTCGATTTCGGGAGATTGGCTGCACCAAAACCAAATTAACTTGGCAAGAACGTAGATGGCACACAATGGCACAATGTGACGCGAAAGGATTACTGAAAAACTCACCGGATGGCTCGAGACGCGACGAGCAAATTCGAGACCGAAGGGCCTCGATGCCGACGGCGTCCTGAGCTTTGAGGGACTTGCCACGGCTTGGGATGAGTTTAGAGGGGTCAAGGGGTCCTATTTATAGGCTTGGAAGAGGTAGAAACCGGCTCCAATTCGCGGATTTCGGTTTAGAGTCCGTTTTGGAAAATAGGAGATAAAAGGCAAACGGATGAACGAAATGGAAAGAGGTCAATTGGGATGGATTCCTTGCGTGATTTGGCACAACTTTCCTTTTGGGAGGATATTGAGATAATCTCCGGATTGGAAGTTACGAAGAGAGAGAAAAACGGGAAAAAAACTGTACAGAGCAGGGCATCGATCGGGACTCAGCGCGCTGGAGACGATGATGAACAGTACCCCGCGGGTACTGTTCATTCTCTCTCCTGTTTCTTTTTTTTTGGAAATTTCAAATTGAGCTCAAACAAACTCCGAAAAATCCCAGAAAATACAGGAAAATTCCTTGTGACACAAGGAACTCAAATAAAATATTTTTGGCAAATATTAATGTTTGATTTAATCACATTAAATCTTTTTAATTAATGAAAATTCCAATTAAGTTTTAATTAATTCCAGAAAAATCCAAATGGTGAATTTTATTTTAAAAGCTTCAAAAAGGCTCTGAAAATCAGGATGTTACAGACCCCCAACACAATGACCAGCAAGGCGACAGGTCCAAGCGCGACCAACGCAAGTCCAGGAAACCTCGGTACGTTTTCGACATCGAGGGCGGCTTCGAAGACAACGCCTCCGCAGGTCGCGGAGGCAGAGGGCGCCGATGCCGAGAACGGGGACATGGCCGGGGTTGAGACGATTGGACCCACGAAGAGTACGGCGACCAGCACCACGGGCAGTGGTGCGAAATCCACGGCCGGGGCAACCACGACACGTGTGCTTGTGCCACCATCGCAGCGCTACGGCAGAGCGTTGCCAGGGACAAAAACCTGGATGCACGCGCGCCCGTTGTGGCTCACGTCCAACACCCCCAGGACCAAGGAGCATAGCCCCAGGAAGGCTTCCTGCGAATCCAAGCGCATGTACAACAACCTCAGGAAGGCCTCCTACAGTTGCAAGCCCCGGAGGGAGCCCAGCGCAGGATTATCAACGTCATCTCCGGAGGCTCCTCACTGGAGTTCACCTCGGCAAGACAACGGAAGGCTTACGCGCGGAGGATGCACCACGTCGCGGCATACTCGGCGTAGGTGCCGCCAGAATGGGCGCAACATGAAGTCACATTCACGCCCGCTGACGCCGAGGGCGTGGAGTTCCCCCACCAAGACCCTTTGGTCGTCTAGTCGATGGAGGAAGCTCCGCAAACATCCTGTTCGCTGCGGCCTTCGACCAAATGGGGATCCCTCGGAGCCGATTGGGCCCTTCAGGCATCCCGCTGCAAGGATTTGGTGGGCAGCCTTTGCGCGCCTTAGGCCAGATATGCCTCCAAGTCTCCTTCGGCCAAAACGACAACGTCAGGAGCGAGGACGCTATCTTCGACGTGGTCGATATTGTATACCCCTACAACGCCATAATAGGGCGGCCGCTCCTAAACACCCTCGGGGCAGTCCCGCATCACGGCTTCCTGTGCATGAAGCTTCCCGGGCCGCGGGCCATCATCATCATTCATGGCAACCAGGACATGGCTCGGCGCATAGAGCTTGGCGCCAGAGGCCCATGCCACGCGGCTCGCCAAGGCACCTAAGCTGGGAGGGCGGATGCGGAGCCCTCGGGCACCCCCCGAGAGCGTCCCGCGCTCCTCGCGCACAAGGTTGCCCCAGCAGCAGCGGCTCGTCAGCGATCGCCCCGCCCTCATAGCGGTTAGTGGTTGGTATTCCTCCCCCTTCTTTTGTAATGGCTCACCCGCGCAAACGGGAATTTAATAAAGTTCACCGTTTGCACAAATTTCTGTTCTTTGAAACAAAGACGCGCGTTCGCGCGCGCACTCTCTGTCAAAAATACGGGCATGAGTATAAACAAAGACACGCGTTCGTGCGCGCACCCTCCGTTAAAGATACGGGCATGAGTATAAACAAAGACACGCGTTCGCGCGCGCACTCTTCGTCAAAGATACGGGCATGAGTATAAACAAAGACGAGCGGGGGGACGCCTCCGCACGCACCCTACGGAGTATAAATAAGACGTAGCGTCGAGGTTCGCCTCCGCACGCAATTTCATCGCCCGCAACGCGCGGAGGCTCGCCTCCGCGCGCAGTCTACGGACTCTAAAATAAGACGTAGCGTCGAGGTCCGCCTCCGCACGCACTCTACGGAGTATAAATAAGACGTAGCGTCGAGGTTCGCTTTCGCACGCAATTTCACCGCCCGCAACGCGCGGAGGCTCGCCTCCACGCGCAGTCTACGGACTCTAAAATAACACGTAGCGTCGAGGTCCGCCTCCGCACGCACTCTACGGAGTATAAATAAGACATAGCGTCGAGGTTCGCCTCCGCACGCAATTTCACCGCCTGCAACGCGCGGAGGCTCACCTCCGCGCGTAGTCTACGGACTCTAAATAAGACATAGCGTCGAGGTCCACCTCCGCACGCACTCTCTGGAGTATAAAGAAGACGCGGATGCTATCCCTGCGCACTCTATGGAGTATAAACAAGACGCGAACACCGCGCACGCACGGGCGTGGCCCAAGTGCGTACTCTTCGGAGTATAAATAGGATGTGGACGCCGACCCCACGCACTCTACGGAGTATAAACAAGACGCAAACACCGCGCACGCACGAGCGTCGCCCCAGTGCGTACTCTTCGGAGTATAAATAGGATGTGGACGTCGACCCCACGCACTCTACGGAGTATAAACAAGACGCGAACACCGCGCACGCACGGGCGTCGCCCCAGTGCGTACTCTTCGGAGTATAAATAGGACGTGGATGCCTATCCCACGCACTCTACGAAGTATAAACAAGATGCGGACACCGCGCACGCACGGGCGTCGCCCCAGTGCGTACTCTTCAGAGTATAAATAGGACGTGGATGCCGATCCCACGCACTCTACGGAGTATAAACAAGACGCGAACGCCGCGCACGCACGGGTATGCCGATCCCACGCACTCTACGGAGTATAAACAAGACGCGAACACCGCGCACGCACGGGTGCCCCCCAGTGCATACTCTTCGGAGTATAAATCTGATGTGGAGGCCGATCCCACGCACTCCCCGGAGTATAAAGAAGGTGCGGACGCTGTCTCCGCGCACTCTTCAGAGTATCAACAAGGCGTGGGCATTGGCCCCCATGTACTTTAGAGCACAGCTTACCCCGGTTAATTCTACGGCAGGCAAAGTGCACCACGGGGGCCCACTCCCACGCGCCGCCCGCAAAGTACCAAGGCAACGTGTTAAGAGGCTGGGTCCCGCGCGGGCACACCCGTGAGCGAGAAACACCAGAGGCTGGTTCCCACGCGAGCACACCTGCGAGCGAGAAGCACCAGAGGCTGTTCCGCTGCCACCACTTCGAAGGATACGGACGGAGCGCTCGCGCGTCTACTTCGACTAGGCGCCAGCCCCGCTGCCTCCGCTTTGCAGGGTAGGGGACAGAGCGCCTGCGCGTCTACTTCGACTAGGCGCCAGCTCCGCTGCCACCACTTCGAAGGGTAGGGGACGGAGCGCTCGCGCGTCTACTTCGACTAGGCGCCAGCTCCGCTGCCACCGCTTCGAAGGGTAGGGGACGGAGCGCTCGCGCGTCTACTTCGACGTCGACTGCCACTAGGCGCCAGCTCCGCTGCCACCACTTCGAAGGGTATGGGACGGAGCGCTCGCGCGTCTTCTTCGACTAGGCGCCAGCTCCGCTGCCACCGCTTCGAAGGGTAGGGGACGGAGCGCTCGCGCGTCTACTTCGACGTCTACTGCGACTGGGCGCCAGCTCCGCTACCACCACTTCGAAGGATAGGGGACGGAGCGCTCGTGCGTCTACATCAACTAGGCGCCAGCCCCGCTGCCACCGCTTCGAAGGGTAGGGGACGGAGCGCCTGCGCGTCTACTTCGACTAGGCGCCAGCTCCGCTGCCACCACTTCGAAGGGTAGGGGACGGAGCGCTCGCACGTCTACTTCGACGTCTACTGCGACTAGGCGCCAGCTCCACTGCCACCACTTCGAAGGGTAGGGGACGGAGCGCTCGCGCGTCTACTTCGACGTCTACTGCGACTGGGCGCCAGCTCCGCTGCCACCACTTCGAAGGGTAGGGGACGGAGCGCTCGCGCGTCTACTTCGACTAGGCGCCAGCCCCGCCGCCACCGCTTCGGAGGGTAGGGGACGGAGTGCTTGCGCGTCTACTTCGACGTCTACCTCGACTAGGCGCCAGCTCCGCCGCCGCTTAGAGGGGATATCGGGCTGAGCGTGTGCGGTTATCGCCACTACGTGTATACCCCGATCACACTGCCCCCGCAGGGCGCAACTCATCGCGTACGGGCGCGCGTAGAAACTCTCCGAGCTTACCATGGGACAATGTAGCCGAAGGGCGGCGATGCACTTTGCAAGATCTGGTCAAGACTGTTCTTTGCATTCGCTAAGGACGCTTACAAAGGCGCACAGACACCCCCGGCGCACCAGGCTGCTACTCGGCAGGCTCATCCTTAACACACGCCCGTACCGTCCGTACCGACGTCCCACTCGAAGACGCCCGACTCGCCCAGAAATCCAACGCTTCCTCGGCTCTTTGCCAGCGTCGAAGACGCCGTCGGGTCGCAAGGTCGGAGATCAGCAGCCGGCCCCGGCTGGGTAGCTGCTCAGGACAAGGGGGCAGGAATCAGAACAACGGAAAACAACTCCGTATTTTTGCGAGCACAAAACAAAGACAACCCGAGCTTCAGTTACAATGCACACCAACACGTGACAACCTCCTATCACACCTGGGGATCCACGGTGTCCTCCGGAGACGCGGCGCCATCGTCGTCACGCCGGGGGACCTCGTCCAGAAACCGGCCAAGGTTCCCCTCGTCGTACAAGTTGTTCCATAGCTCGACTATGGCTGCAGCTTCGCCGCAGTATTCCCATATCCGCTCATGGAAGAACCTCACGACGCAGCGTATAGCTCGCACGGCGCCGGACATTACGCCGCCCCCCGCAGGCATCTCCAGTCGGGGATCGGCTAACCTCACAACGTGCTCGCAACCGCGGTGTCGCAAGAGCGCGCAGGTCAGACACGACGCCACGTAGGCGCAGTGACTGCCGAAGATCACCGCGGTGCCACGTGCAACGCCGGCCGCCTCTCCAATCCACCGGAGTGACCGCGACAGGTCCTCGGGCCCGAAGGAGCGCGCCGGCACTTCGGCGATGAGCCCCTTAAGACTGTCTTCCAGGGCCAGCATGGCGTCCCAGGCGGCTGCCGAAGCGTCGCCCAAGGCTTGATCTCGCTCCGCGATAACTCGATCTCGCTCCGCGAGAGAGGCAGCAAGCTCACTGTTTCTCCCCTCCGGAGCAGCGACTTGTTGTGCAAGGCCGTCCCGCTCTGCAGCAGCCTCTTGCCGCACTGCTTCTGCGGCCGAGGCTCGCGCCGCGGCAACGAGCCCATTGGTGCGCGTCTTCATCTCCGCGCACCCCACCTCCAGGCAGCGTATACGAGCATCCTGGGCGGATCGCCCTTCCGCAGCTCCCTGAAGCTCTTCTTCAGTGGCCCGCAGCCTACTCCGTATCGCTGCTCCCTCGCGGACGTGGGCACTTTGCAGGGCCTGGGCCAGCACGAGTGTCTGTGCGATGCAGGAGTTAGCAAACGCGAAGTGGCCGCAAGGGGGTCTAAAAGACAGACGCTTACCCGCACCCCCGACACCTCCAATGCATCTCCAAGGCGCCCTGACCCGTAGGTCTGCAACACCGGTTGTCCGATGCTGGAGGCCGCATCCTCCGCAATCCCGCGCCATGTCCTCAGAGTATCCAGCGGAGGGACGAAGTCCGCCGGGCTTGGCCGCGCGGCACCTGTGTCGCCAGCACCAGGACCCCCGCGCTCAAGGAACGGTTCCTCCTCCGGGATAAGTGTCGCTGCGAAGAGAAATTAAACATGTCATGAGGCATACAAAAAACAAAAAAACAAAAAAAATCGAAGGAGTACCACCATAACCTACCCTCGGTCGCGGGCTGGGGGCTTCGCGGAGACGTCTCCCTAGCCGCGGGCGGGAACGCTTCCACTTCGGCCCCAACGGACGGCGCTGTCTCGGAAGGCCTGGGGACCACCGAGTCAGAACCTAGCGCCAACCGAGCCCGTGCCACGGTCACCGTGGCCCGAGGGGTTGGGAGGGCGCGGGGTGGAGGGACCACGATGCTCGAAGCAGGGTCCCACAGGCTCCCAACACCGGTCGCCACAGCGAACCCTCACGAAGTCCGCGGAAGGGAGGACTGTAGGCGCGCCCGCTTCGCTTGGGCCGAAGATACCGCCGCGGTACCCGCCACAGAAGGGGCCCCTCCGGCTGCATCATCCCCTGAAGGGGTCTCCACAGCTGCGACATTAGAAGTCGGGGACTAGGCGCCAGCTCCGCTGCCACCACTTCGAAGGGTTGGGGACAGAGCACTCGCGCGTCTACTTCGACTAGGCGCCAGTCACCGCTCCGCATCCCCGGACCACCCCGCAAACGCCTGCCCTCCGCAGCTACTATCTTCCAAGGCAGGAGAACGGTGGTTTCAGAATACCACCCCACTGCTTGTCTTGCAGGCACCGCCTCCGCGGGGTAGCACATCCGGCGGCATTCCCCACACGCCGTACTGGCGCTGGTCATGTCACGCCAAGTTTTGGCTTGTTCTCATAAACAGACCACCTTCAGTCCACCAAGATTTTCTCGGAAGGCGGGCTAGATCACAAGCCCCGACTAAAGGTGAGTCTGCCAAAGAGAACAGGGCAAACCTTGCCGTTGTATGCAGAAATACAGAGCGGGCATGGCAAGTGCAGGCAGTTGCCGTCAACAGACGCTAACCAAGCTCCCGAGAAAAATAGGCCTCCATCAGTACATCAACATCCCCCGAGCCGCGTCGTGCCGCCATGGAATGTGGATGTACTGAAGAGGCCCATTTTAGGGGAGCAGCACCTATCCGCGCGCACAATGCAGGTACAAGACTACACCAGCCCGCTATATATATATATATGTCCCATCAACGGGAAAGTCCAACCGGCGGAAGTCCATCCGGCGAAAGTCCAACCGGTGGACATCCATCCGGCGAAAGTCCAACCGGCGGAAGTCCAACCGGCAGGAGTCCAACCAGCGGGGGAGCGTCGCAGCATCGTACCACCGCGACGCTCCAAAACCCGCGCCGCGCCAAGCTTGTACTGCCACGTGGACGGCCAGGAGAAGGAACGTCGCAACATGGTATCGCCGCGCCCAGTCTCACGCCGCGTTAACCAAGCCCCGCTGGGCGAGCTGGCAGTCGCTTATCGTCAAGGACGTTCGACGCCAGAGGCGCGCGCGCGCGACGACCTACGACCCGCTCCGCCCACCTTGGCCGACGCATTTGACTCCGCCAACACCCCCAGTCCGGCCCGGGCAATCACCGACCCCGCCAAATCAGAGAAGACTTCGGCCTCCAATCCGCCCCCTCGGTGGCGAGGCCAACCTCGACTTCGACCTTCGCTCCGGACAACAACCCCGGCCTCGCCACGGCAGAACTCTGTGGATGACGAAGCCTTCGTCAAGCCGCCCGGACGGAGGGGGCCAAAGGGCTCGGAAACATGGCTTCGGCCTGTGAAGCCCTTCACCATGAGAGGCTCCTGTTGTAGGGGTGGCCCCCACCTAAGCCTAGCAGGCCTGTTAAGGGAGTGCAAGGCCCAGAATGGGACATGTATAGTGACATAAGTACCCCTGAGGGGAGGACTCATGTATAAGGGTATAATTGTAAAGGCACCCCCCATGTGGATGTAATATAAGACATAGGCCATGAGGAAAGGGGCCTAAGCCATTCATTTACTCAACTCTCCACTACTACACTCTCTTTCTCTCTCTGTTTGGTCTGTAACCACAACAGGGCACAATCGAGTTGATTTTCAAAAATAAACAAACAATTTGTGAAAGCGAGCTCCACTTGGTCCATAAGGTGCAATCAAGACTGAAAATAACCGAGTATAAATGAAGCAAAGCAGCTAGAAAGAGCAAGTTTTCCATAAATGCTTCAAACTTCACCAAGAAAGGGTAAATCTCACTCTATATCTATATGAAAGAATAATGGTTTTATTTGACCTTTGTCATGGTGAGAAAAGATCAATAAGATCAAGAAAAATCAAGAAAGCCATAAAATCTCAAAAACCATTTTTAGCTCCTCCCTCTTTCATGCAAAATTTCTCTCCTACAAGCAAATGCTCAATTTGACATTTTAGGCTTAATTCACTTACAACGAGCATTTTTGGGCATATTTAGCCCCCTTTGACAATGGATTCATTAAGGTTCAAATTCTTCTCTAATTAATTTATGCTATTAATTCTAGAGACAAATTCTTCCCATTTGACAAACTAGAGGGACAAATAAAAGAATAGGAGAGAGCATGATGCAAATAGAATGGTTGCAACTTTATTCCTTTAAGTTTAGCAAGGAGAAGGAGCTATGAAGATTATCTATATTGATTCAAACAAGAATTGCCACAAGCCATATGATGAGTAGAAGTTATCTAGATTATTGTAATTCATATATGGCAAAGCATTGCCAAACTAGCATAATATTTATGGTTAAGTCAATTTGGGTAAATGTTAAGATGATCAAAAACCTAATTTAGCCAAAGATATCCAAATATGAGACAAGCAATACTAATAAGCTAAATGGAACCAAGAATCTATAATTGAATCATTTTGTTTAAGCAATTGGAATTACGCACAAATAGCACATTTAGCATTTTTTAAAACACATTTTCGCCTAATCATAGTAAAGCAAGTCCTGAACTAGAAGCCATCCACAACTGCCTCCTAAGCCTGAAACCTTTTTCATAATTCTTTTTTTGTTTATTTTTACTTGGACATGTGCTTGATCTCAACCCTTTGTCGACCATCTCAAGCGGTAAGCTTAAAAGCAAGGTCATGGTCATCCAAAACTCACCTTGAGTTCATGCCTAGTGTAATGGCAAGCCATCTCATGAAAAAGAATTGGTGAAATCAGTTTTTCACACATAAAGAGATCATTTTTTATTTTTGTTTCTAGTTGAAAAAAATGAGCTACTCTTGAGTCTGTAAGCAATACCCGACTATAGCTACAAGAATCCAGAATAAGTAAACTGATGCTTCAACAAAGAACTAGTATAGCTCAATTTAGATTCAAGATTCAACTGAGCATATTTGACATGATATGAATCATAAAAGGATCACTAAAGCAAAACTAGTCAAAAGATCAAACATTGGCTTGCTTTAATTCTAGTTTTGCAATACCACTTGTAATTTCAGTTTTCTAGCATGCTAAAAGGTAATCTATACATGAAAAGTCATGATAAATCAAGCTAAACTAGCTCAAACCATGGCAAGGAGCAATTTTAAGATAGCAAATCATACATGAGTAATAGTGAGAGCTCCATGGGTGATTAACTAGTTCTAGTTGTAGAAACTTAGATATGCAATATCTTACAATGAATGCAACAAAGATTCAAACTCCCCTCAAACCAAAAATGAAAGGAAAATAACCTCAAAATTTCCTCAAGAAGTAAAATGAGAGAAACAAAATGCTAAAAGAGTGAAAATGAGATAAACCTCAAACTCGACACAAGAACACTAATCTACCTTTGTCCATAAGGGTTCTAAGGGAAGAGAACCAAAGTAAGCCAGAAAGATATCAATTACGGAATTGATACCAATTGTAGCAAAGAAGTAAACCAATGGAGAAATAGATTCCTAGATAAGAAACTACAATCAATTGAAAAAGACTAGGGTCACCAAGGCCTAAACAAAAAGCACAAGACACCTAGTCCAAGAATTAACCCTCTACTCCACAAAAGGTCTCTAGTCCAAGAGAAACACAAGCTAGGGAGTGAATCAATAACATTAGGCACCTCTACTACTAGGTACTAGACAAGATAAAAGACTCTATAAGACCTAAAGGAGAGAGGACACTCTTGAGAAAAACACAACTCAAGAGAACAACCTATCCAAAACCAAATCCTCAACTACAACCTAGATGATATGCAATAATGATAATGAGAATTGAGAATCTGAAAAGAGCTTAAGAAATGATACCACTTGTCCATATGACACTTGATACCACTTGTAAACCCATTGTTGATATCACTTGTTGATGAAGCACAAGCACAGTGCAGTCTCAAAGATAGACATCACTAGAAGTCCAAGTTATTCTGATCCAAAATAGCATCCATGATCTCCGCACCACCTGAAAAGTCTATCTCAAAGTGACAAGAGCCATTGGTGCCTTAGTGTTTGGGTTAGTGATAAATGACTTGCGAATATATATTTGGACACACGACATGCAGGAACAACCGTATGTGAACCATGTAAGGGATTAGAATGAAAAACATGTGAATGCACATGAGCACTATGTAGACCTCTCTTGGGCACTCTCCTAGGTCCACTAGCAAAAGTTCGACGCTCCCCTTGTCCAGTAGCCACTCACGAACTACCCTTACCCTCATGGTATCGCATATCCCTGTGCTGTCAAGCACTAGTAAAGGGGTCATGGAAGCCATCTACAAACCTTGACTTGTACATGACACTAGGAACCTCAATAGCTCTAGGTGCACTCTGGACTGAGGACACCTCTCATACCCTTCAAAGCTCTCACGTGCTCTTTTTGCAAAAGGTACATTGCTATTTGACATTTGAGGGGTCTTACCTGATAAAGCAGAAGTACCAATAATGCTAGAAGGATTTTGGGTAAATATAGCTGACTTGAAGATTGTCTTAATTGGCTAAGGTGGTTTTACCTCAATCTTACCACTATTCAAGGTTCTAACAATTTGAGGAGGGTGATTCTTGGAATGCTCAACAAAGTTAAACTCTAGGCCTTTATGTTTGACACTCACCTTGGATTGGTCTAAAATCATATTCAGGTTTTTCCTGCCACTAGAAAATCTTTCCAAGGTCTTCTTGAGGTAGTCATTTTCTTTAGCTAGGTTGGCACATGAAGCACACTCAAGATTCTTGGTTGCCCTAGATAATATCTCTTTATTGGTGGCTACCTCTAGTTTCATGGCCTCACAAGAAACACAAGAAAAATCTCTAATCGCACCCAACTGCTCCTCAAACTCAACTCTAAAAGCCTCATGCATCTCATCTAAATTATTTCCAATCCCAGCACAAATGCACAAGCAATTGATTCAATAGAAGTTTTAGATGTAGACATGGATAAGATTTTCTCATTTTTATCCTCAAGTGTCTTGTTATGAGCTTCAATTTCATTAGTGAGCTTAGGGTAGTTTTCACATGATTCAGTTTTAGAATGATGAAGCAAATAAGTCAATTCTTGTAATTTTTGCTCACTAAACTCATAATGAGAACATGGATACTCAGGACTAAATTAAAGTAAGGTTTTAGTGCCATGTTCCAATTTTAGCTCAAGCAAAGCAAAGTTTAAACAAAATAAAGCACTAGCATTGCAAACACCAACTACTATGCCAACATGATCTTTGCTAGATTTTAGTATCACTAATTCAACCTAAACATCAATGAGTTGGGTAACAACAAAAGAATATGTAGTCCTAAGTTTATCCAACTCAAAATGCAAGGCAAGGCAAGAATCACAATTTTCATCATCAGGAATTAAAGCTTTAATCCTACCAAGTTCTTTCTGCAAGCTATCACGCACAATCCCAATTATCAATTTCCTTGGACTTCTCCTCAAGTTCTCCACCATAGTAAATGATCACATATTTCATATCCTCAATAGAAGGGTAAACCTCATCTAGATCACTGAAGTTGGAACTGTCATCGGATGCATCCCCGGTGTTGCCCCTGGTGAAGTCCTCAAGTACCATGAATTGCACATGCCAGTGAAGTCTGGGAACTCCTTTTTCCTTTTGCCTTCCTGATCCTTCTTGTTGTCACCGGCCTCTGAGTCCACATCGCTCATGTTGACGGTCTCAAGAGCGGCAAGGACCCAGTAGATGAACTTGTGGTATGTAGTTGGGCTTCTTCTTGTCATCACGAGCTCAAGAAGATTCGTAGTACTCCTTCTCCTCCTTGTCCTTCAGTTGGGGCAGTTTGCCCGATGTAGTTTGGCTCACCACACTCAAAGTAGAAGAAGGGACCGCCTCTTTTCCTATTCGTCATGTTGTGATAAGCTTTTTATAAATTTGGTGGATATGAGAGCTAAATCTTCATCAGGTAGCTTCTCAAGTTGCTCACCACTCAACTCATGTAAAGCTGACAAGGAAAATCTAGAAGAGCCAAAATCCAATGATTGAGAGGAGCCATTCTTCACGCGGTCAATCACAAGGACTATCGACTCTATCTTGGGAGATGAGAGTTGAAGTCAATCTCATGTGTCTTCAATCTCAAGTAGAGCTTATCCAAGGTAAGCTTACTCATAACAGTGTTATCATTGATGGATGTAATCTTCATTCTCCAAAAACTCACATCTAGGGCACCAAGCACTTGCATTCTTAGACTCAGAATAGCTCAAGCCAACTGCACACAGGTTGCTAAGAATATTTGGGAACCTAGAAAATTACTCACCTAAAGATTCATGAGGCTTTGTCTCAAACTTAGAGTACTTCTTGAATTGGTTCTGTAAGCGAGATACTCAATCAAATTCGAATCTACCAAGCAGTTGTATCAAGAAGTTGCGTGCCTTGTTGTTTGCCTCTACATCTGTAGCACTTACTGGAGTAATCTGGTCATTGGTAGGCACAACATAAGGTCAGTTGACTTTCTCCCAAATGGGTTCCCTTGGCTTGAAAGTAGGTGACCATCCGAGCCTTTCAATAGAGAAAATCCATACCCTCAAAGACCTTCCAATAGGAACTCAATTTCACAAGAAATGCTCCAAACTGAACTAAGCCGCACAAACTGCAAGATCTTATTGTAGCTAATTCCTAGTTGGACAGCATGTGATCCTCATAACACATCTCCATCTCTTACACATCCTTGGAATGTAGGACCGAAAGGTAACAGAGGGGGTGAATGGTGCCGACTAAAATTTTTCTCCAAGTATTCTGGAGCTTTTTCTCAAGTAACTATAGAGCTATTAAGAATCAAATCCAACACCAAAAATCCAAGGCAAAACACTCAAGAACACAAAATCTTGAAGAACTCAGCCCTTAGAGGTCTGACCACCAATCAGGGGTGGTCTGACCACTAACCATGGGGTAGTCTGACATCTGTTCTAGCAGTTGACCTCTATGAACAATGATTTCAGACAAGTGAACAGTAAAATTAGCATGGTTACGAATCTTCAATCCACATAACTTTTGATTGGATGATCCAAAAGCTGTGAAATTTTGTACGCACATTGCTTAAGGTCTTAGACACCTATTCCATTCCATCCATGGATTGCAAAAAACCATGTCAAAGTTCAGACCTTTTTGAGATTTGAGCAAGGTTACAACAAAAGTGACCTAAAATCAAAATCGATGATAGAGACTTGCTCAAGGGCAGAGGATAGCCAAGATGGGTTTGGATTAGTTCAGGCATGTCATAGCAAGCAAGAAGGTTGAAGAAAACACTCCAAAAACCTTGAGATCAAGAAACCACTTGGAAAATAAAAATATACAAAAATCGAGTTTCTTGATGAATTTGCTACCAAAGTGCATAGATGGGCGGATGAAGATTCCCAAAGGTTCTCTCCATCTCTTATATATCTTTGGCACAGCAAGGTCAACAAAGGGTGAGAGGAGAGGAAAAAACCAACTAAATCAAGAGCAAAGAAATTAAGTAAAGTGATAGCCATGGAGAAGATCAAAGATTGATTCTATTGCTACTTGACGAGAAAAGCTTTATAGCCACTCCATCTTGGAGGACAGAGAGCACACCAACACACCACTCTTAAAGCCAAATCCCAAACAAGAGAGCACATGAGAAGTGGGTTGGATGGTTAACCGTAAGTCTCCATCCCAACCCCTTTTATAGATGGTGTAGGATCGTATGGCGCTATCAGAGGGGGTGAATGATCACCTCCGCTTCATCAAATCTCTACATAGTCGATGATGAAGTCAATCGCTCGAGCAAACACTCATTGCATAGCTTCACTTGCAGTCGCATGCTTTGCTCAAACAGTAATCACCAGAACTCACGAACCAGATTCATTCAAAATATTCTCTATTGTTGAGTTTACGTGAAGTTACAAAGTGCCCTCACAAGCACTCCTAAAAACCCTAGCACACAGACACCTCACAAAAGCCATGCTAAAATCCTTAGCCTACCTCTGCTTTTATATGCTAATGCCCTACACTGTGTTCAACTCAAACACAAACATAGAATCTTATATCTTCCTCAAATCAAGGGATCTAAAACCCTTCCTAACGTGGGTTTTAATCAAACTCTATCGCTTCCTAGTTATGGACTCCATCCACAACCCCTAATCTAACACATGACGAAGCCTCCAGGAACACACCTCCCATAGCTCCATCTCATATCATTAACTTCTATGTCGAAGTCTCTAGGACCGCACCGCCTATAACTTCTACACGCATCCCCACCTTTAATCTCCATGTACTCCAGCGTTAGCTCGACCATCTCGTATGACATCCTCAACCGTCTGAACCTCAGATCCCCTTATCCTAGTTCTGGCCATCCTCGTCACTGACCATGATCGTCTCCACGCTCACCTGCACATGCAAAGACCAACGAAATGTTTACCCAGCACAAGTTCTTCACAACTTGACCATCATTAGCGCACACACTCAAAACACACCTTTAACCATCCATCATCAACAACCAGGTCAACCACAACTACTCACATCATCGCTCTCCAGAAATCAGTCTAAAATCACTTATTACAACCGCTAAAACCATCACTTTTCAAAACTCAGCCTCAAACAACACATTACGACCACTAGCTCAATGAGTACTCAAAAAATACAAGTACTCGGGAAATACCATCACGCCGCTAAAAACACTCATCATCACTACCGACTAGAGAACCAATGAGTACAGACAACTGAGTAGCAATCATGTACCGCAAGTCTTAGACAACCAAACACAACACCCACGACTACTAATCTCCGACCATCGAGTACCGAGCCCTTATGACTACCGAGTACCATGACCACCTGACTACCATACACCAGCCAGTAATCCCACTAGTGTCACATACTCAAAAGTACTCAAAGATCATAAGAAATAAAGGCACTCGTACCAACAATGAAGTCTACGAGTACTACTCCCAAAGTCTAAGACCACCGATCAGAAAGATCTATGATTACCGACCGGTGAAATCTATGACTACGGATCAGTTAAGTCTACAACCATGAAAAAGTAATGTAGCTACAACCATGAACAAATACCTAAGAAAATGATCTCATGACCACTGACCAGTTCCTTGTAGCTTATGACCAGTTTCCTGTAGTTTACGACCAGTTTCTTATAGCATACCATCATCAACCAAGTAAAGTTGTTCTATTGTAGTCTACTTACCATGGTTGAAATTTGTGGTCGAAGTAGGATGTGGTCAAAGTCCATCGTGGTCAAAATGCCATAGTCGAGTTGCTGTGGTCGAAGCTAGACGTAGTTGAAGTCGGTCGTGGTTGAAGTCTGGCATAGTCAAAATACAGTAGTCGAACTGACGTGGTTGTTGTTGATTGTGGCCAAAGTCGGATGGGATCGTGCCAAAGTCGGATGGGATCGAGGGTGAACATGGTCAAGGCCAGACGTGGTTGAAGATGTACGTGGTCGAAGTACACTCCGCTATTACTCGAAAGCCATCAGATGCCACTTGAAACCGATTGGACTAGCTGATTGGTCCACTGAGAACCTCCCAACTAAGCGAAGCCATTTAAACTAGTCCAAGTACTCAAAGCTGATCAAAACCACTCGAACTCACAACCTTCGAGTGTGATCGATGGAAACTTTTGCAAACACAAATTCCAAAGCAATCCAAATATCAATTATTCATCATCACTTTTAATCACAACCATCCACATGGTCTAACAATCTTCTCCTTGATGAATACATTGAGAACACCTTGAAAAACACTCAAACAAAAGAATTTGTGAGAGAATTTTGCAAAAGAACCTGACCACAACCAAAAGAGCATAGAGAGCAGATCTAATTTCTCCCCCTTTCTTCTACTTTTCTCCCCCTTTGGCAATGAAATCATCAAGGGCTCCAAAGCGGGAATAATTATAGAAAGGAGCAAAGAGAGGAAACCAGAAGCTTTATAAATTATCCAAGTCAATTTGCATTGATTTAATAGTTTGACCATGTCATCTGTGTGAGTAGAGCTACCTAGACCATATAAAGTTATATATCATATAGTAATGTCAAAATAGGTCTTTTATCATGATTAAGCAATTTATATTAATGACAGACATTGCAACAATGACCAAACCAATTATAAAACCACAATGAGATATAACACCGAAAAGTCAAAGCCTAAAAAATGAAGTAGATTTTAAATCTAGGTGAGTTAGCAGTCTCATGTAGTAACCTATTGCTCTACACTCGAGTCTTAGGCATGTGGCATGCTTGTAGCATACTTCTTTTCTTGATAACTTGTTTTGAAGCATCTTTTTTTTATTTTAATGGTGGCATGCTTGAAACATACTTCTTTTCATTTGCACAATTTTTGTGCCTTTTCTTTTGTTTGACCACGGCATGCTTGAAGCATACATCTTTTCATTTGTGCCCATGCCAACTTGAGTGATCATAAAAGATTGCAACATGAAACATACAAGCCTAAAAGCCAAGATTTAAAATAAGACTCAAAATCGCAAAGTACTATCTATAATCATTCTAGTCAAAGTGTTTTGTCTTGTCATGATTTAGCTCAGTTGTTCCAGGTTAATTATCATCAATCATGACCATTGCTACAAAACATATGAGTGAATATGATAAAGAAAGCTCTACCACTCATTTGATTTCAAAGGCTTAGACTTGACGAATTGTTTGATAAGTATAATAAACAAAGTTTCTAAAATTTTAAATACCAAGCTCCCCTCAGAATAATCCCATATGATGCAATACACTCAACTCACTCTGCAATTGAGCAAAACGAGAAGAATCAAGTGGTTTGGTTTAAACATCAGCAACTTGAGAATCAAAATCAATGAAATGCAAGACAACATCTCCCTTTCCACATGGTCTTTGAGAAAATGGTAGCAAATATCAATGTGTTTGGTTCTTGAATGTTGCACAAGATTTTTAGCAATACTAATCGCACTAGTGTTATCATAGAAAAGTGGAACACTCTCCAATTTTAAGCCAAAATCCTTAAGAGTAGCTATCATCCAAAGCAATTGAGAGCAACAAGAAGTAATAGCTACATATTCAGCCTAAGCAGTGAAAAGTGCAAATGACACTTGTTTCCTAGAAGCCCATGAAATAAGAGATGTGCCTAAAAAGTGACATGTTCCTGAAGTACTCTTCTTATCAATTCGACAACCCCAAAGTCCGCATTAGAATAAGCTCTAAAAGTAAGACATGAGGACGAAGAGTACCATAAGCCAAATTCCAAAGTTGATTGAAGATACCTAAAAATTCACTTTACCGCTTGACGATGTGAAGCACGTGAAGCTTGAAAGTGAGCACATAAACACACAGCAAAGTGTATGTCTGGCCTTGTAGTAGTGAGGTACAAAAGAGAGCCAATTATGCTTCTATATTCCTTTTGATCAACAAGCTCACCATCGTCATCTGGATCCAACACAGTCAAAGACCCCATGGGAGTGGAAATTGGTTTGACTGATCCCATGTTAAAGCAACGAAATAGATCTTTGGTGTACTTAGTTTGATGCACAAAACTTTCCAACTTTGATTGTTTGATTTGAAAGTCTAGGAAGAATATGAGCTCTCCCATCATGCTCATCTCAAATTCCCTGCTAATAATATCTGAAAACTTGGAAACAAGAGTATGTGAGGAACCACCAAAGATGATATCATCCACATAAATCTGAATGTATAGAAGATCATTGCCATGCTTGAGAGTAAACAAAATATTATCTATCTTGCCCATTTGGAAATCATGTTTTAGCAAGTATGATTTAAGCCTATCGTACCATACTCTGGGTGCTTGTTTTAAGCCATATAAGGCTTTGGAAAACTTGCAGAAATGATCAGGAAACTTATGATTCTCAAACCCAAGTGGTTGTCTAGCATAAACTTCCTCCTCAATGTAGCCATTAAGAAAATCATTTTTTACATCTATTGGTGAAGTCTAAAACCTTTTAATGCAGCAAAATCTAACAAAATTCTAATGTCTTCTAATCGAGCAATAGGACCAAAGTTAAAAGCTTCTACTTGAGTGAATCCTTGAGCCATAAGTCTAGCCTTATTTCAAACAACAACACCATCCTCACTTTGTTTGTTCTGAAAGATCCATTTAGTTCCAATAACATTGTGACCAAGAGCGGGTGAGACTAAAGTCTAGACTTTGTTACGCTCAAAATTTTCTAATTCTTTATGCATGGCATTAATCAAAGACTTATCAAATAAGGCGTGACTTACATCATGGGGTTCAAAAGAGGAGGTGAAAGTAGAATGAGCGCATGAAGCATTGGAGTTATACCTGCTGTGAATAACTCTCATTTAACTCACCAATTATTTGTTCTAGGGATGAAGCCATTGAATGTGCAAAGGAGCTTGCAAAGTGGTTGTAGATCATTGAAGTAGTCATAGCAGCCATCGTACTGGACGTGGGTGTAGCCGTAGTAGTTGTACGAGTGGTCATGGCGCCCGTTGTTGTAGGTGCAGTCGTAGTAGAGCTCGAAAACTCCCTGTAGTCATCGTCGAAGTCATAGAAGATGTCGTCGAGTGCGTCAGGGGCCCGTATACCTGCATTGTCTAGTCTAGTACCAGGACTAGCCTCATCAAAAGTGACCTCACAGGTGTGAACAATTTTGTTAGCTTCCAAGTTGAGTACACAATAACCCCATCTATGAACTGCATACCCCAGAAAGATGCCATTTGAGGATCTAGATTCAAATTTGTCAAGATTGCCATGTTTTAGTATGAAACATCAACATCCAAACACCCTCAGATGTGAAATGCTAGGAGACCGACCAAAACAAAGCTCGTAGGAAGTCCTATGCAATTTAGCTCTCAAGAAAACCCTATTCAAAATATAGCAAGCAGCCCAAACGGCTTCAGCCCAATACTTTCTAGGAGTAGCATGTTCATTTACCATTGTTCTAGCCATCTCGACCAGGGTTCTATTCTTGTATTCGACCACACCGTTCTGTTGCGGCACTCGAGCTAACGAGAATTGATGTGTACACCCTTTTCGGCACAAAAGGAAGCATATAATGAGTTCTTGAATTCAGTTCCATTATCACTTCTAATTGCTATAAGTGCTCCTGGAAGTTCATTAGCTAGACTAAGGGCTATCTCTCGAAAGTGTCCAAAAGCTTCATCCTTAGAGGCCATAAAATACACCCAGGAGTATCTAATCATCAACAATAACAAGGACATACAATTTACCTCCCATAGACTAAACCCTAGAAGGACCTATAGTGTCCATGTGCAATAATTGTCTCGGGGAATCAGTTATTACTAGTGTGAGAGGGGGATGCCATGATGCAACCATCTTACCATGTTACACGGTGAACAGACTAGATCCATCAACTTTTTACTCTTAAGATTAGTAGTTCCTCTAACCAGATTCAAATTACTGAGCTGAGCTAGATGATCAAAGCCAATGTGACCTGATCTATGGTGCCAGAAAAAAAAATCCTTAGAGTCTAATGAAATAAGACACCTAAGTTTAGAAGATGCTGAGTATGAAAAATCACCTTTAAACAAGCGACCAACTTGACTTATTTTGCAAACCAGATCACAAGATGAAGCTAAGATATAGTATGAGTGCCTTTTAAAGCTCATGTCAAGATTATCGTCTACCAACTATAAAACTGAAAGCAAGTTATAGCTCAACTTACTGACGAGAGCGACATCCTTTAAGATGAACTTGTTGTTGACGCACACGGTGCCTTTAGCAAGAACTTGTTTTTTAGAATTATCCCCAAAAGTGATCGTTTCATCACCAGGGGCACGAGTGAGGGAGGAGAACCATCATGAGTCTTCGGTCATGTGGCAAGAGCAGCCGGAGTCGATGAGCCATATGTTCTCCTTACTCTTGTGACGAGCCTACAGAGCATGAATAGTCATCGATATCTTAGTGCTAGGGTTAGTCAATAAAGATTTAGGTATACAGTACTAAGATACTCAATGAACAGGAGCAAAAGTATGCACAGATAAAGACTTAAGTTTAGCATTTGGCAAACTTCGACCAGTCGGTCATTGAAATGCAGGTTCAACCACAGAGCAGTTTGACCTTCTCGGAAGAGGTGGTCTTACAGCCGATCGGTCAACTTGCATGCACAACATTGGTCAAAAATGATCCGACTGACTACGTAACAAGGGTATGGCCATTGGCTAGTCTAAGCGAGCGGAAAACGCTGGTCGGAGGTCTTTAGAGCTGGTTTTACCGCAAGAAACAACATGTAGAAAATCTCACTCGACCACTCTGGTCCGACCATGAAAACAACCCAGTCGAGCACCTGATCCATCCACACAGACTCAACCATAGGAAGCAACTGATCAAAAATACTTTTCTATCCTGTCTTTCTTTTCTTTCTTTGCTTTTCTAAAACAGAATTGAACCAAATGGTCATTTATTCCACAATGAGTGCATTAATACTTGACTTAGTGAGTGGTCGTATTGGTTGCCTTAACATCACTCGGTTTGATAGAGTATTCTTTTGCAAAACCAGTAGACCTAAAAATAACTTGTTTTAGTTTTGACTCTACTTCGAATTTCCCTGGTTCGAGTACCTTGGTTACTTTAGGAGGATTATTTCTAGCATGTTTAATAAAATTAAATCCTAGACCTTGATCATTCACACTAGCTCTCGACTTCTCTAGAATCATATTCAAATTATTCTTGCCAAAAGAAAACTTCTCTAAAGTGTTCTTATCGGACTTGGATTTTTCAACCCAGAATCCTCTGTGATTTACTGCACTATTCCCTGGATTAGTAGATAGTGCTCAGAGGTACATTGCTGCATCAATTTATACATCGCATGAAATATACCAGACCATAATATTACATATCAGAGTTGAAATACACCACGTTGGGTGACAGTTTACAAAAGGACCGATCAGGCCAAATACCTACAGTATAAAAGACAGTAGCGGAAAAGTATAAACAAAAGGAGGACCAACATCCATAGGAAAGCGATTGAGGGGTAAATGTGGGAAACAATTATTATCTAGGTCTAGATAATATATGTGTGAGACCATGTGGAGGTCACCCCATGGTTGTGATGAGTAATTGACTCTTGATCTAGAAAGATTGAGTTTGGTTTTTGAGGTTTGAGCTGTCTACAAAATCGTAAGCCTTGAGAATGGTCAGCATACCACTTACGACCACGTTGTCGGTAGCATGTGGTCAGCAGTAGCTATTACGACCACTTTGGCCATGGTCGAAAGTTGTTATGACCACGTTGGCCATGGTCGGAAGCTGCTACGACCACATTGGCCATGGTCGAAAGTCAGCAGAAGGGTTTACACCACTGCAGAGCAATCTTGATGAGGTCGGAAGGGTTTATGACCACTCTGTCACTGGTGGGAAGCCGGCTGGACCATTTACGACCACTTTGCTAGGAGTCGGAAGCTGGAAAACGAGTTTACGACCACCTTGTTGGAAGTCGAAGGCCGGCTACACTGTTTACAAACATAATGTTTAAAGTCGAAAGTCTGCCGAAGGAGTTATGAGCACTGTAGAGCAATTTGAACGTGGTCGGAAGGGTTTACGACCACGTTATCTCTGGTCGGAAGTCGACAGGAGCATTTACGAATGGTTGGAAGTCGGACGCCGCTCTCAGTTGGAAGTCGGCAGACTTCGACCGCGCTCGGAAGTCGAAGTCCGCAGCCTTCGACCACGTTGTAGCGAGCAGCGATCGGTAATAGGCAGTCGGGCTTCGACCAAGTTGGGAAGTCGGCAGCCTTCGACCACGTTGTAGCGAGCTGCGGTCGGTAGTCGGCAGTCGAGCTTCGACCACGTTGAGAAGTCGGTGGCCTACGACCACGTTATCGCGAGAAGCGGTTGACAGTCGAAGCTTCGACCGCTGCGGTCGAAAGTCAGCACATTTCGACCATGACCACGTTGGGAAGTCGGCGGACTCCGACCACATTGTGAAGCGGTCGAACGAGGTCGGGTCGAAGTCGAACGCGGTCGAACGTGCTTGGGACAAGGTCGGACACGATCGGATAGGCTTGGGACACGGTCGGACGTGGTCAGAAGTGCTTGGATGGAGTCGTAGCGTGGTTGGACGTGGTCGGAAATCTCTTCGACCATGTTGGAACCTTTGGCCGTGGTCGTAGCTTCGGTCCAACCGGTCGTATGGTCTTCTGAGGTGGTCGTAACGATCTGGAATGAGGTCGTAGGCTGCAGGAAGGCTCTGGTGAGCTCAAGTGCTACTCTATCTTGTGCAACAGAGTGGTCGTAGGTGCCTGACGACTTGTTGGTCGTAGCAGAGGTAAGCAGTAGTCGTAACCGCTGGGAGCGATGGTCGTATCAGTCTGTTACATGGTCGTAGCTCGTGCTGCTTGGTCGTAGCAAGCTACGTGGTGGTCGTAGCAACCTAGCGAGTGGTTGTAGGCTGCTGACACTTCTTGTGTTGTGCATTCGATCGATCGTAGGGGGTTTACAACCAGGTGTTTTATTGCGATTGTGCACTGAGATCGTGTTGGGTGTGCTGATTGATGATCTAATGTTTTGTGCGGTGCTTTGTGACGGTTTGCTTGTCTGTGTGGCTGCAGAACTTCGGAGCTAGGTCATGGTGAGGCATGGGAGGACCAAGACTAGGCATAGGAGGTGTTGAGGTCCAGACGGTCGGAGACGCCGAAGATGATCGAGGCTGCTGAGGTGGTTGCAAGCCAGGAGACGAGGAACCGGAGCTGGAGCTACCAGAGGTGGACACGACGGGCAACAGCGAGGTGGACCGGGACTAGGCTCAGGGAGGAGCTGAGGTCCAGACGGTCAGGATACCTGGTCTGGTCGTGTGCAATGGAGTGGACCGGGACTAGGCTCAGGAGGAGTCAAGGTTCAGTCAGTCGATTGCAAGCGTGATCGGCAAGACAGAAGGAAGCTTCCGGGAAGGTGCTTGAGGGGCAATTCGGTGAAATTGACTTAGGCCTGAGGAAGCGGATTTTGTTGGAAAAGCACGGTGGTTCTGTGAATGTTAACGGGTAAAGCACTAAGGTTGTTGGTGCTAATGGGCAAAGCAAGGTGTAAAACCCGGTGTTAGGTGGGGTTTACAGGTGATTCCCAGTGTGGACTAATGGGTGGATCCATTAGGTCAAAGTTCGCATGTGAGCCTATAAAAGGGAGAGGGGAGGCAAGAGTTTGAGTTGAGCTGGTCGGCTGAGCCTTGGCGGCTGCCGCCTCTCCCTCCCGATGGGAGTTTGTCTGTGTGAGTGTAGCTCTAGGGTAGAGCGTGTCCTCCCGAGGGGAGTGGGTGTTGAAACTTTCATGTATGCAATCATTCATCTCTCTGCCTCAATTTGAGTTGTGTTGTCTGCTTATGGTTTGAATGACTTGTTTGAGCTTTCTCTATTCCTTCTTTTATCTGTGTTCTTGACTTTCCGAATCGCAGTGACATGTGGGTTGTACTCCAAGCCATCTTGGCTACTCTAGTCCCACGAGCGGTTTTGTTCTCTCTCAGATTTGATTTTGGGCGCTCTCGGTGAAATATAGTTGAATTCTCATTTTGGTTGCTAAGTTTTCAATTTAAGATCAGAGCAACCTCCAGAGGCCCTAATCATGTTATTTGCAAAGTTTCTTGGCCAGACGAACTCTTAATCGAAAGTTATTTGAAGTCTGGCTCTTGCGATCGAGCGCCTCGCCGCCTCCTCTGTTTCGAGTTTGACAACATCATCTGTTTTGGTCTCAGCAGAGAAGTCTTGCCTTCTTTGTATTTTCTCCTCCAGAGAAAGTGATCTTGCTTTGTTTGAAGTCTCATGACAAATTGATTCGTGAATCAAAAGATATTCGGAAATTGGATCTTGTAGTCGAGCGCTTCACTGGCCTCCTCTGTTTTGCTTACGATCACGTTCTATTCGGCACTTCTCTCTTTCGACCAGTCAAGACGTAGATCGTTTGCTCTCTTTTGTGCTTGTTTTCGAGTGTTTGATGGTCGTAGATCTCGTGGTCGTGTGCCCCCACGGTCTCATGAGGTGTCTGCAACCGCAGTCGACTGCAGGTGCTAGTCGGTCTTCGACCACGTTGATCGTATGACCATGCCATTGGCTTATGACCATGTTAGTTCCAACCTCACTTATCTTTCGATCTCGTCAGTCTTGATTTGGTGGTTATCGACTACAATGCATTCTGTTTGATCGTCGATTTCTTACCAAGTTGCTTTTCGGTCGAGTGGTCGAAGTTATGACCACTGTACAGGCTATCGACTGAGTTGTCGGTTTCGACCATGGTGTCGATCCAGACCACATTGTCTACCCAACTACGTCGTCTGTTACCGACTACCTTGTGCCTCTGCTGAGTGGTCGAATGCGACCATGTTGAGCTTCCGCCAAGTGGTCGTAATTCGACCACATAGTGCTCTGTTCTGGACGTTGAGTAGTCTAAGTTCCTCTGTTGTCTAGTAGACCTCATATCCTAATCTTCATAGCTTTGTAGCTATTGGAGAAAAAGGAATATGTAAATATTTCGAGGAAAATCTTTGGACACCATTCATCCCCCTCTGTTGCCTCATCCAGTCCTACAATATGTGCACACAATCTCTATCAAGTCTACTTGTCTAGGACTCGAACTTGCAAAAGTCGTCCTAATTCCCTTCATCGGCTCCTCCATCCATGGCAGGTGCGTCCTCGTAGGCGTAGTGGTATTGGTTTATTTCTAGTTTTGATAATGCAAGGGTGAGCACAAGTACACTATGCTCTGTGAGCCAATATGCAGTATGCAAGTAAATAACATGCATGGCTTATCAAAGAAAGGCTCGGGTTGTTTTACTTGCTAGAAATTGCTTTTAAAATACTATACATAGAAATTTTCTGAGACCTAGCAGTTTATACTAAAACATGATATTTGGGTAAAAAGAATGTAGTATTAATAGTAGCGCAGATTCCATCCACCATTCCATAGCATCTGCACCACATGCAAACCTTTCAGCGTTATAACCGCTTACCTTATCACTGGAGCGGCACCCAGGACAACATAGATCACGACTCTTCATGGCCCGCCACTTTTCCAATTTCACTCACAAAGTTTTTGAAATGCAACTATATCTGGTTAAGTTCCCATATCCGCCCTTGACCGTAGGCATGGCTATTCGAATAGTTTTCACTCTGCAGAGTTCGTACACTTTACCCACAAGAGATGATCCGCTCATTGCTCCATACGATTTCTTAGTCATGTAGTTGAGTAGACCATCACAGTAACTTTTATTAAAGCACCAACATTATTACACAAAAGTGGACACCAACCTTTGGTGGCTAGGCCATACCAGGGTAATAGCAAGCTACTTCCTTCAAGGCCATTGAATGCTTGCGACTTTTCAAGATCTTAACCATGGCATACTACAAATATCTAGAGTCTTCATTATAAATATGAATATCTAGATATATATAATTTAACCATGACAAACTAGTTCTATACTTTTCTAGCAAATATATATCTTCGCTTCATGCAAATTTTGGATGACATTAGATTGTTCTAGAAGTTTGCGTTGCAATCTCGGAGGAATTGGGACAATTAGGGATGGTCAAAATAGATTGAAGTTTGGTGTCTCGACATTGGTGGATCTCCAGCAAAATCAGATCACTAAGCAATTCCAGTAAAACGAATGGAACATATTGGGACTCAATGGAGCATAAAAATAGAACAACATGACTAATCAGAAAAGGCAACCAAAACTATACATGAATTAGCCATGCACACAACAAAGACAGGGTTCTACCTTAGCAGTGCAGCGTGAACAACCAAATTATTAGCAAATCGTCCAAGGAACTGACCTGCACCAATAAAAAGGACCAAGTGAGCAACGGAAAGGAATAAATGTAAATCAAGCAAGAAACCCTGCGCTTGATTGCGTCCAAGCCAAAATAGCCCGGTGGTGGGCACGAACACGGCATTGCCCGACCGCTCGGATGCCTCGCTACACTTCGCTCGGATAACCGAGCCGCTCGCCGCTCGATGGTTCACGTTGCTCGACAAGGCAACAGAGTCGATCTAGTGGCAATACTGTGGCAACCAGATGGAGCATGACTGATACGGGGAGGGGTCCCGATCTTCTCAGTGAGGAACCGTAGATAGTTGATGCGAAGTAGACGATGTCGCTAGTTGAACACTCGCGCCAATGCACGAACCCTCAACTCTTCGGAATATGAAATCATCATAATATTCAAATTAATCATGTGCATATTCGCATCAATGACGGCCGTAGGCACCACACCACTCCACCAAATGGATCCAAAATGAACTGAATGCGCCATCGATCGATCTCGATCGCATATGGTAGTATTCAATATTAATATGATGTCGAATTGGATCACCCATCTGTCTTCTAATTCATTCAGTATGTAGATCGTTGGAGCTAGCAGTTGTGTCCAGGGTTCACGTTACCGGTTCTAAAATTTTATAGGAGGGGTTCAGTTAGACTGGCTAAACCAATTTTCGGATTTTTTGGAATATTTTGGGTCAAAAATTCAAATAAAATGTAAATTTAAAATGGAAACCGGCCGAATATCGTCGATAATCGGCCAAAAAATAGTTGAAAAATCGGCAAAACATCCATACAATCTGTGTAGAGCAGAAGCATGCAGATGCCAGATAGCAGAGCATTCTGATTTCAGAGTGCAAAACATAAATTAATGGTTCAAAGGTCCATAAGCACAGGTACATAGAGAGCAAACAACAAAGTAGCCATTCCAGGACAGCAGGAGGAAGCTCTTCACAGATCGTCCCGCTACAAAAGCATTGCTCTGAAGTCTAAACTTGCCTACAACAGGAAACTATGCATGGATCCTCCTGCCACAAAAGGATTGTTCTAAAGTCTGAAACCGACAAACCCAGACCCTTCAAAGACTAGCGAAACATGGTTGATCAACGACAGTGAAATATCATGGGATAGCTTTTCTAGGAGTTCAAACATCCCGAAAATTCAAAATGAATTTGAATTTGCTTGATTTTTGGATTGATTTGAATTTTTTTTCCAATTTGGAAACTTCTGGCCATTTTATGCTTTCCCATTTTGGCTTTACACCTTTTCCTCCCGAGGACACCATTCTGCTTCCTGCCCCTATTTTCCCCTTCACTTGGCTCGGCCCCGTTTGCCGCCATCACACGAAAACCGCTTGCCGCTGCCAACCCCAGTCAATCCACCGTACCTCCGACTGTTGAGCTCTGACACACCCATTCAATGAGCCTTGACATGCACCGGAGCTGCTGAGACCAAATTCACCGCAGCCGATGCCCTCCTCTCTCATGGCCGATATACTGAGCCACAAGAATTAACTATCATCACTCGCCGTTCAAGGAATCAGTGAGGCTGAGGCACCACCTCATTTGCCAACCTCCCCACCATCACTGTTGACCTTAGCCAAAACCTCCCGCGCTCTCTCGCTAGCAACGTGCCAACATCCAAGCGGAGCTCCCCACTGCACAAATCACCTCACTTTGGCTATAAAGTCGTGCCATTGCCTCCATTCTCCAGTACTGGTGCCCAACTCCACCCCAACCTCTCCTCCCTCTCCGGCCGACACTTCGCCGTTGCCACCATAAACCTTCGATAAGACCAATTTTTCAATTCTCACTAATGCCTACGCCATACTCCAATTACTTCCTTTCTTAGCTCCCTTGAGCCCCCACAAACACCGTCGCTCACTTACCTTAGCCTCTCCGACCCTCTACCTCACCAATGACCAACCTCCTCTCCCGACCATGCTACTTCACTGTGGGTAGCTCTCTGTGGACCTCCGTAGCCCAAGCTGTCACCGCCATGGTCTACCTCATGCCTTGATGATGCTCAAATGGCTCTCACCTTCGCCAATTAGCCACTAGATCACTCCTGTGCCATGGTCAACTGTCGTGAAGTCCACCCCACTGCTGGCCATCCACAGCGATCACCGAACCCTAGCAAGTCTCAAAATGGGTTCTTTGGCGCTTGTAGACCCCATCCATGCCACCGTTCCCATCGCTAACCTTCACTCACGTTGCAATTTGGCTGTTGACATTACGCTCTATTCAGCCGCCATAGTGCCACCGTTCCCATAGCCGCCATAGGCTTTGGGCCACACAGTAGCGGCCGAACACATGAAAGCCAACTAGGACAAAGTTTTGGGCCAAGCCCAATCCTATATATCACTATTCATTTCAACCATTTCAACCTAATCCATCGTGACACAATGAAAGCATGTTATTGTTACTAGCCTGACCCGTGATGAATAGTAAAGATCCATTACTATTTAACAAAAATCTAATAAACATATATATACCCATCTTGATCATTTCGAGCACGTTTAAACTATTCTCAGCTCTGTTTCACCAACTCAAACTCCAATAAAACTCAAACCCATCTTTATTTTATTTTCTGGATTTTATTTCTTTTTATTTTATTTATCCTAGCTCGTATTCTTTTGAGCATGGAATTAATTACTTGCTTTTTATTTGCGCATGCACCTGACTTCGTAGAGTAGTCAATCCTATAAGCATATCAAGATCCAGGGGACTTAGAGCCAATCAAAGACTTTGAATAACAAGGCAAGTTACATGTTTTTTATCATATTGAACCTATATTTCTTAATTATTTAATTATCAGTACTTTCATTATTCCTTATTTATGCACTATTCTTTATTTAAACTAATTGTTTAGAATGACGTGAAAATTTAGCTATGTACTACCATTGGAAACGCCCTGCTTTATTTGATGACCACATTCACCTTCACAAGACTTCGTAATAATAAATTATTATAAGATATACCATGGTATAATAGAAATTCAAATTTTTCATACTAATAAGAAATTTGATGTCTTACTTGTAGAATTATAAAATGATACTAGGGTGAAGGATGAAGCGTGGAAAGCCACGAGATGGTTAGAGTCCATGACCTTACCCTAGGGAGGAGGCTTGGACTAGAGTGGTGGTAGTGCCGTGGTGAACAGGGTTATTAGTTTGTGGATTGATGCCTTATTAGTGAAAAGTAAGGATTAGAAACTTATACTAAGTAAAAAATGTAGTGATCACTCAACTATAAGTTTTGACTTTTCAAACCTAATCTAGTAGCTACTCAAATCAATTGAATATCTACAGGATAATCGGGGTTCCAGAAGAGGGAACAACCCGCGTAAGAAGGGGGTGGTATGGAAGTGGTAAAACTATACTTAACAATGCTAGGTTCACTCATTGTTAGGTCGCAGCACACCTGACTATGTGGCCCCATTCCCTACCGGGTAGTGGCTATAGAAAGAGGAGGGAAGTGAAAAGCCTTGTTTTCTCAACTCAGTTATAAGTATTGAGAAATCTTATGGGTAAAGCTAGGCAAACTCCGTAGAGTCAAAACTATAAATAGTATTCAAATACACTGTGCTTCCACGACATGAAGCTGTGTTTAATGGGTGATTCTAATAGCAAGGCATAAGTAGCTTTAATAATGTTTCAATTTGATAATTAACTTATTTCAACCCTATTTCCCTTAAGAAGTTAAAGTTTGTTGTTTTATGTTCAAAAATGTTTACAAATAAAATTGCAACCATAAATACCTTAATAAAACTACTAGATCCCCATCTCTTGATAATCTTGGCAAGTTGTTAAATAGGGTTCGCATGTGACTTGTTGAGTACAGTTGGTTGTACTCATGCTTACTAAAATATCAATAGAGAATGCTTGGGAAGAAAACAAGGAGTTCCTCGAAGAAGACTTTGAGGATTCATGTGACGTGGAAGATATCTAGTTTTAGGACTTATCCTCGCTTAGGCATGCCTGTAGTGTTTCTTTTGTGATGTAATATAACTTTAGGCCGAACGTTCCGCTGTGTAAAACTAGGCTGCTAAGCCATAATTCTGTAATAAAGTTTGGTTTTTATGAAGGAGCTTGTGTTGGCATGGTGTATACTCGATTACAGTACCTCGCAGCTGAACAGTCCTAGACAATTGCGGGGAAACTTAACGACCCTAGAAATGGGGGCATTATAGGAACAACTCATTTTCAAAAAAAAATCACAAAGCAGAAGACTGCACAGGATGAATAGAAAATGGTAAGCAGCAACACTAACAATGTTACTACAATAATATATAGGCAGTAGACTCCTTCCACATGAAAATTTTGAATTTACTCGAATTCCAATTCTACGTTAATTATAATTGGGACTCAGATTATAGAATCTAAATTTAGTTCAGGGAAATCATAAAATGCATAAGAATTTAAGTACCAATTGCAGGTAACCAAAGGTTTCAATTTCAAACCTATTATCATTTTGTATAATTTGTGTCATTGTCAGTGCCAACCATCATAATCAAAATATAATAAAGAAGCTAATATACCTATGATGTTGCTTTGTGCTGGACAAGGCATTGAAGCAAAATGTTTAACTTGTCAGGTCACTATTACAGGTTAAGGACCTAAGTGAAATTTATTTTTCTAGGATTTTGAAGACTTGAAAAATCTAAATGGTGAGATGTAAAAATGCTTAGACACGAATGTTCTCATATGATACAAGGAAGAACAATTTGGTGATTATAAATTTAATTAGTAAGTGATACTACAAAAGTATAATGCACTGGAAACATGAATGTGATGGTAAACGTGTTAAATCACATATCTTTACTCTTTTACTCTTTAAAAAGGAGTTGGTGGTTGGTCCATTCTCTCCCACCCTTCTCTACTCCTTAAAAGTCTGAATTAGTGATAGTAGATCCATTCTCCTTTATAGCCATTCGATCTTACTGTAAAAGATCTGAACCACACCTTACCCCTCGCATAGCCAACCCCACAACGCACCATCGCATTGCCAAAACCAACCGCACGTCCACGTCCACATCCTTCTCAGCGGTTCAACTTTCTCCCCCCTCGTGGCCTTCTCTTGCCCTCTTCATCGCCGCAATTTCTCCTCGGTTTTGTGGTTCCAGATGTTTGATCCGTAAAGCGAGATGCAGAGGTAGAAGAGAGTGTGCCTGCGCGATTGGAGGAACGGAAGGGAAGAATAAGATTAGAGAGGAAGGCTGATTTGATGCGTGGCTCCGTGGAGCCCGTCGCGGTTGCTTGGGATGTCGTGTCATCGAGCCTGTCGAAACCCCCGCCGGCATTGGACATGGTGAGGTACGCTGGGAATCCCCAATCCCTTCTCTCGGTTGCCGCCGCTGCAATTTGTGCTGCGCTCTTGGTGTTGTGCTGTGTTTGTTTGCTCCTGAGATCAAGTGCGATTTTTGGTGTCCTGTTTCCGCTTTCGGTGTGTGTTGTTTCGACTCTTGCCGGCCGATTTGAGCAGGTTTATCCCTTCCTTTTCCTTGCTCGCCGTTGTTCTCTGTTCACGTGCCGTCTTCTTCTCCTGGTTCATCGAAGGTATCGTTTGATATGTGTTCTGCTGTTTGCATCCCGTCTCGCTGCTGGATTTTGCCAATCTGCCAGTTCGGTTTGATTATCTCAAATTCCTTGCTTTCCCCCCATTTCGTGGCTATTTTGATTGGTTTCTGAGTAACCTATCGATTTCGTTCGTTGCTTGGTTTTTCGCTGGCTACGTTCTTGCGGAGATGAAAGCTCATGGCTGAAGATTCATTCCTCACCTGATTGTTTCATATCTTTGCCGCTGTTCTGCGTTTTGTGTATATGTGTGTTGTGCTGATTTCTCTTAAATAAATCTCTGAATGGTTGGTTCGGCCTTCAATTTGGCAGTTTGCAAACATGGTGGTTTTCTGCTGATTTTGGTTTCAAATTCTCGCAAAAAAGAAAAACATTTTGCCATTTGTTTCATCCTCCATTCCAAATGTTCGACTTGGTTCTTGTCCGATCCAATCACTCATGTGGTTTCTCCATCCTTTGATTTTTCTGCAGGTACCAGAGAATCAGCCCGGATTGCCTCCCACCCGCCAGTGGCGGCGGGAGCCGGAAGCCAATGCCGGCGGCGCCCAGATCAAGCAAGGACAACGACGCCCCGGCAGTCGCCACCGACAGCGGCCTGGGGGTCGACGGCGGCCCGGGTGACAGCGCTCTCGGCGGCGGATCTAGCCCGGGCGGCGGCACAAGTGGCGACGGGCGACAGGCGGCTGCGATGCGGCCGGAAGTGCCCCGTGCGACGGCGGCGGCGGCGGCGGGGGAGGAGACGGCCACGGGCGGAGACAGCAGCGCGGATTCGACCGCCCGGGGGACTCGGGGCGACGACGACGAAAAGCGACGGCGACGGCCCGGGTGAGGCGGCCCGACCGGCGGTGGCTGCGCGGGCCGGAGGTGGCACCGGGCTTGGCAGCGATGGGGTTGGATCTGCGGCAACGGACGGAGACGCGGGTGGAGACGGTGCGGACGGCAAAAAAACGCTGCGGACGACGCTGTGACCGAGGGAGGAGCGACGTGGTGGGACGGCGGTGCTTTTGGTGAGATGTAGTTTCCATTGGCAGCGGTGGCGCAGAGCAGATGCGGACGAAGCGCTGGAGGAAGTTGTGATCCTTGGCCATTGTTGTGATCTTTTTGTTTTTGTTGTTGTGAATCTGGTAACGTAGTGATCTGGAAATCCGGTGTTAGACGATGAAGTGCTGCAATCCTGGCGTTGGTTGCAATGCTTTGCCGTGTCAAATCTGCAAGTTGAGAGTTCATCTCGGCATACTGCTGCACGATCGCAGCCATCTGCTCTCGAATTGCTTTGAACATGGCTCTCACGGAGGAGGCGTCGTCCCTAGAATCTGAGCTGGGAGTCGCAGAAACCATGGTAGCAGAAGTCGTGGGAAGGGATTGACGGCTCTGATACCAAGTTGTTATGAACATTAGTTCATAACGGGTAAACACCACCAAGAAGATGGCCGGATGGAGTCGGCGTAGGGAGAGAGAGGAGACTATAGACAAGGAAGACTTTGTTATTACTCTGCTTGATTCCAATAGCATGCGGTAGCCCTCTTATATAGATGGTTCCCCCTAACAGATGTAATCTAACTCCAATCATATCTCTAACTATATCTCTAATACAAGGAAACCAATCTCTAATTCTTAATAATAACCCGACTGGCCCAAGGCCCATATCTATAACAGGATTCAAGCAATCAAACCGCAAAGTCTGCATGGTTTTGACAAAGAAATTCAGGAACACAGTTAACACAATTTGCATGGTTTTGACAAAGTCCGCAATCAAGAAAGAAAATTATTTATATTTGTTTTGACACAATCTTACAGCTGTTCTGCGTGGTTGGTTCGGCCTTCAATTTGGCAGTTTGCAAACATGGTGGTTTTCTGCTGATTTTGGTTTCGAATTCTCGCAAAAATGAAAAACCTTTTGCCATTTGTTTCATCCTCCATTCCAAATGTTCAACTTGGTTCCTGTCCGATCCAATTGCTCATGTGGTTTCTCGATCCTTTGATTTTTCTGCAGGTACCAGAGAATCAGCCCGGATTGCCTCCCGCTCGCCAATGGCGGCGGGAGCCAGAAGCCGACGCCGGCGGTGCCTAGATCGAGCAAGGACGATGACGCCCCGGCCGTTGCCACCGACAGCTCGCACCTGGCGTCCTACCTGGCCGACACCTCGCTGGGGCCCAAGCCCATACACATGATTTAATAAGTGGCATTAGTTGAGTGATTTACTATTTGCAGCTGATGAGGTTTTAGTTAAGAGTAATGGATGCTTACCTTTATATTTAAGTTTGATTTTTTAATGTTTGTGGTGTGCTATATAAGTTTGCTAATTTTTCCGCAGAGCTTTTTTATGGAAACCATATTGCCTAGCTTCAAGACATCTACAATTCTCCCTTCTTATGAATAATTTTTCTATCATCGGATTTATACTGTGTTGTTCCTTTTAGACTTTGCAGATAATCCTCGTAAGAGAAAAACTAATACATGTGGATTCAACAGGAATGTTATGTTGTGAGAATAAAATATATGTATGCTTTGTTTCTCAAAACTGTGGTAGATACAGTAGGAAGCGTACATATCATCAAAAGCTTTATCACTCGATATATTTATGCATGTTCCTGTTTGGAGAGGAGAAAGAAAGCTGCATATCATAGGATTACTGAAGATGTGTGTAGAGAAAAAAATTGCAATAATGATGTACTCTTGTGGCAGCATAGCATCAATTTCTTTTTTTTTCTTTGTTCGTAATTCTAAATTGTTAGCATATGCAAATAAGTGTTGACAAGAGCACATGTTCTATTGGAGAACTCCTGATATTGTTTGCGTGTGAGGTAAGCTTTGGCGTCTATTTCCTTTCATGCTCATACCAAAAGTATGTTTTCATCTGATAATCTGTTGTTTGTTGATTAGATTTCCTTGGTCTCTAGGTGCATAATCAGTGATATATTACACCCACATAGTTCTTTGTTTTTGTATGTGAAGGTCCACGATGTTTGATTAATCAATAGTGGTAATAAAGTTCTCATCATAACTAATCATTACTTGTGTATGAAACATCAAGTTGTTAGTAGCTTTTGGAATTCCTTATTTTTCGACTACGGTGGACTGGCCATGAGGAATAGAATTATTTATTTTTGTTGCATTTGTCTCTGGAAACTACATATGGCCTACTTAAATCTGTCATTTTAGGGGAAAACATTGGTTTTTGTTCATCCCATATTGGAGTCATTAGTTAATGGGACACATAAAGCATCCAGAAGGACTGATCATGGTAGACCTCCAAGTGTTTTGGTTTTACTACCAACCAGAGAGCTAGCTAAGTAGGTGTGTAATTTTCTAATTCTTAAGAAAGAAAATTCTTTATATTTGTTTTGATCTAGCCAAAATGAATTTCAGGTGCACACTGAATTTGTGGTTATTAAGTTGTAGACTTTGGAGGTGAAGTCCATGGCTGTGGGTTCCTTTGCGTGGGACTATGCACTTAGGTTGTTTAGTTTAGTTTTGGCTTTATTGGACCTACTAATTTATATTATTTGGTCGGTCTAGATGTTTACTATTGAATTTACAGACGTTACTCTTGAATTGAGGTCTTTTGAGTTCCATTGAGCTAAGATTGGTTGAATAGGTTGGCCATCTACAGTTAAAATATTGTGTTGGAGCATTTGTTTGGTGATGAGGAGTTGCACTTTGTTACATGTCTAATCTGGTTTGGACATGTCTGACAGTCTGTTATTCTCCAAGACGGTTTGACAGTTATTTATATATTAAGTATACTACGAAAAAATATTATTTACTATCATTTTTGTACATATTGTTGTATGTGGTGCTTGTTCTATCATGCTTCACTAATATGATGCTTGATTTATTTACAAGTATGAACATGTATATTTTGCTTGATACATGATGACGTAAGATAAAATTGATGTTTATTATTCAGTTTGAGATCATGTTTGATAGTATGTATCACTTTTATTTGGTACTCCGTTGCAACGCACGGGCATTTTACTAGTAGCATTATATATGATAGTTGAGTATCATAATACTGCAAAAGAAAGAAATTACTAAGCGCATTGCCTATGTGAACTAAATTTATATCAAAAGTGCTAAAATATGTGATATGTCTTGAGATAGTGCTAAAATTAATTGAAAAAGGATTTTGCCCAAAGGTAAACTTGGAGGAAATTGACTAAAGGCTAGGGTCAAGCATTTTAAATATGTCTTTAAACATTGCTAAAATTCAAATATTGTAAGTAAAAATGATGCACTTGTACTAATGAAACATACTTGTAATCTACTCTAGTAAAGGCACGAAAGGTCCTCCATCTTCTTTGTTACTGCCTTTCCTTGCCCACATGCATCATCATTGTCCTTCGTGATCTCACCTTCTTTCTCTTAAAACAATGAATGGCAAGTCACTTTTAATAAAATTAATTGAATGGGTAGATTGATATATACTAGGTAGTAGGTAGTACCTAAAAACACTCACCTACTAACTCATTCGGTTCGTCGTAATCTTCTTCTAGCAATCCCTTGTGGCCACATGCGTCATCATCACCATCATCACTTGAGGAACTACTACCATCCATGTCCTCACATGCTGGGCATCCAGAAGGAGTCAGAATGTCCTCACCACTTCCCACATCATCCTCATATTCATCCATTCCCTTCCTTCTTTTCTTGGCCCTATGCTTCGATATACTCTTGGGGTATTTCCTCTTTGATGCCCAAACATTGAGGCGCTTGTTGAAGAGTGTTTCACTTGACTTGTCTACTTTTACTTCTTCAAGCACAACCCTTTCATCTAAAACAGGTTGGGATTCCCTCATCAATCTTGACAACCGGTTCATAATGGGGTTGTCTTGGTCATATTGTACAGGATCCATCAACATCGACCAAGGATTCATACCATTCTCTTGGCATTCTATTTCTTGTTGTTGGAGGTGTAGCTTCAAATTGTAATGCACATAAAATCAATTCATGCATCTTATCATAATCTAGTCTATTCCTCACTTTCATGTGAATCAACATAAATGTACTCCAATTGTGCTCACACCCGCTTGAGGATACGTATTGCGACACAATCCATATTGCATGCTTGTGCAATACCTTCATGCTTCCTCCATACATGTACAACCATGCAGCTGCAAGAAAGACAAAAAAAATATTCAAGCAATGGCGTATGAAATTGAGAGCAAGCATTGTTGACGGAGATGAGTACAATCACTTACATATTGTCATTTGTGATGCTGTTAGCGTGCACCTATACTATCAAAATCGCCTTTACAAGAACAGAACACATCAAATTGTGCAAGTGCCTACACCTCACTCCGAGGCAAGTCCACAATCTTCTCAATTAACTTCTTCAGTGCTTTCACATATATTGGATTTTCCCCAAAGTCATACTTGTAGTAGGCTTTTGAATCAAGTACAACAGCTACATGAACAATGAAGGAAAAAAGTTAAAATTCATGAGGACAATAGTAACAAATAATTAAATTCAATATACTATGCTCATTACTTGCAACTATGAGAATATTCTTGTAAATATACTTGACCCTTGCCTTCACAAGGCCAATGAATTTGCTCCTCTCTTGACCTGGGGCTCAAATGAGCTTCCATTTCATGCAAAGTACCCATCATCGTTAGCATAAATTTTGACATCATGGTCTTTTCTGTGTATCAGTGAACCACAATGCATGGTATAGTGGTTGCATTGTATCTAGCACTCACTTCACATCTAGCCACCTTGCGTCGCTTGTCAAGCAGGCATCTGGGTGAGCATAGTCATGATTAGCACTCCATGTGCTATGTTTCCAATCCTTGGATACCATCCATTGCCATAATTTGTCTTTCCTATCCTAGAAACTTTGCAAAAAGATGAACACTACCCCAAATCTCATGGCATTGGGTCTGACTAGCTCTCCACCAATCTTGCTTTTCATCTCAGCATGCAACCGGCCATGGTTGTACAAGAACCTACAGATTTGCTTGGCATTATTAATGACACTAGGTGGGTTCTTTTGGGCAATGGCTTATGGCTTAAATTTTTGAATTTGGCTGTTTGCGAGATGTAGTATACAGAGAAAAATTATCACATGCGATTTTGGCTGGTACAGCTGAACTCAGTACATTTTTACTAGAATCTTCTTGTTGACCTCACCTTGAAAAATGCATTGTTTAAAGCTAGTTATTGTAGCATAAGCCATAAGTCATAAGTGGAAAAGAACTAAGCCATTCTCCACCTCTGTCTCATTTGCTATGTCTTTCAATATTAGATTCATAGTATGAGAACCACCTGGTTGCCAAGTAATATGTGAGTACTTGGTGATGAGCTATGAATAAGCTTTCTTTAAGTTGGAATCATTGTCAGTGACTATTTGAACAACAAATTTGTGACCAACCTCATCAATAACAACTTGTTTGGTCTAGTCATACAAGAATTTTGCATTTTGCATATGGCCAGTTGCATTGACAGAGTTGTGGAAGAACATGCACTCATTGCAATACACCATGACGTTGACATGCTCATAGATGTAGGCCTAGTCAATGAGTCACACATGACTATAACCCCATATACACTCCAATCTTCTTTTAATTTCTCCACATAGCCTTGCATCTCCTCAAAGTTACCTTGCAAATATGGGCCATCGATGTCTAGCCCTTTAGGAATTTGCATTCCTTTACCAAGCTGCTGAGTTAGCTTTATTGCTTCTTGAGAGTATGGACAATTGCTTTCCTACTAGAATGTCGTTCGCATAAACCACTTAGCCCAAGCTTGGTCAAGTCCTTCTTTAGCTTTTGTGTTCAGCATTGTGTCCACCTGACCTTACACGGGAGCCTTGCTGCGTACTATGTTAACATCAAATGCTTTACCATGAGACCTAGCAATGTGAAACAATTCATGAATCTTGTTGCTGCTACCACTACCAGTCCTAGCACAACTACCACTCCCACTGCTACATTTGCCACTAGGTCCACTACCACTCTCATCTCCATGCTCATATATCCCACCCCTCCTCTCCACAGTCTCCCAAAAGTAAAGGTCCCTCAATGATGCATTCAAAGCCATCTATTCTTGAACATCTTCATCGTTAAGCACATCAATTGTTGCATTCATCTATTCCAAAATATCACTCTCCATTTGAACCTTATGCTCTTTAGCTTATCTCCTCTTTTGCCTTCCTGTGTAGTCAGACTTCCTCATCACATCGCGGACCTCCGGCGGCACATAATTGTGTGATTTCATATTCCTTGTAATACCCGCTAGATGTAGCCTCAACCGAGTTACACCTCCACCTCCAAATGTTGCTAAGTAATATCTGCACTGGAAGCCAGCTCCTACTTGCTCCCCATGGCTCCTAACATGGCTGATGTCTCCTAAAATTCAGTAACAACAAACAGTGATGATGAGTGGAAGACTAATAGTCTTTCTTGAAACCAAAACTTAGTATTAACTGCTTAGTACAAATTCCTTGCATAAAGTTCAATTTGCTAAATACCTTTCTATATTTGTAGGTCCTTTCAATTGTTGGTAATTTTGTTTGTAGGTGCATTTGCTTGGCAAGTGCAAATAAAAGTATATTTGCAAATGCAATGTGGGAAGCATGTAACTATTCCTTTGAACCATGTTCTTCGTCTGAAAAATTACAGTAGGGATTCTTGTACGAACATTGCTGGTTCTTGGTGGTCACATTTTAATTACAGTAGCGTTATCCAGCAATGCTTTTTTATCGGACATGACAATTTTTATTTAGTGAAAATGCACCTCAGTCTACCTAATTTGAGAAAATCATTTCCATGTACCAGTACCATTTACTAATTTCTAAAATGTAAATCATGAAAAATCTTCAATTGCTACTACCAATTACTACTTGCTAGATTAGTACCAATTACTAATTGCTAATCACTAGATTATTTCTAATTACTAATAATTACTAATTGGTTACTAGACCCCTCGGCTTAAAATATAAATCATCAATTGCTAGTTGCTACTACCAGTACCAATTACTAATTTCTAGATTTGTATATGAGATTATCAATTAATACTATCAATTACTAATATCTAGCTTAGTACCAATTGCTAATTGTTATTTTGCTACTATCATTGGTACATTTGTCATAAAAAACAGCAATCAAGCAGAATCTTATCCATACTCTAATACTTCATATAGGGATACACCATAGTTCCATACCTTCGGTCTCTGTCAATCCTCTTGAACTAGTTGGTCTGATGCCGGCACCGCCACCGTCTTGGTCTCCCCCCCCCCCCCCCCAAGCTGCCATTGTGGTCTCTTCCCAAGCCAGCCTGGGTGCCATTTTCGTGTCTCCCACCGCCTTCTTGGCCGCCAATCACTTCTCTTCCGCCGCCATCCTCCATGCGCACTGCGTCTACATGAGCCATGGCCAAAGCAGACGGCCGGTTCGCATCAGATTTTGATTTAAATGGGTTAAAATATTTGGACTCGGTATGTAAACCAATCGGAGGGCCCAGTAAAACTGAAAATAGGTGGAAATACGTTGATAACTGGCAGGTGAAAATTTCCCTGGCTCTGCCTTTTTGTCAGGTAAGCATGATCGATCGATCGATCGATCATATTAACTTGCATTAATTGAACCTGGAGTACGTACGTACGTAGCAAGATTAATTTGTTTGATACTCTATGTCCGTGCTACCTACGGCTCCTAGTAGGTGGTAGCGATGATGTATTAAATATACAAGCCTGGCTAGCTAGTCTGTGGTAGTACGTACTGCAAGAAATGTAAGAAGGAAGCATGCAACATATGTTCCAGCAAGATAGCTAATAAGCTAGCAAGGTGACATATGCAGCTGGTATACTATACTGTATGCTTCCTAGGATTCACCCTGCAGGACCTCGATCGCCTTTTTCTTTCTGCTGCTGTACTCTACTGGACTGTACGCCCCTCTCATCAAGCTTTTTTTCCAAAGGAGGAGGAAAATTAACAATGTACAATGCAGACTTCATTAATGAAACAATGTACAATCCCTATCAAGATCCCCTACATAACCCTACTGTTTCCCGTCAAAAAATCCCCTAAATAACCGGATTACATAAGACTAGCAGAACTAAAGAAAATTAACCAACATGCTTTGGTTAACCTGCAAGAGACAACAGCCTCTTTCTACCACCAAACGCGCGCATGACGTACGCTCCTTTTTTACAGTACCGGCCCGCTCCAACCAGGTTCTGACTTCTAAATTTTTAATTTCATCCTTTTTTTAGCTTTTTAGTATTTTTAGGATTTTTCTTTTTCTCTTTATTTATTTACATTGTCTGTGATAATACTTTTTATTTTTAAAATTTAATTACGCAGAAAAGCTGACAGTAGCTATAGTGCATTTTCAGCCGTTACAGTAAAAAAAAGCCGTATCTCACAAAGTAAGGAGTATCTCGTGCAACGGAAGATATGTACGTGTAATATATGAGTATATAAGACTAAGTATATTTTTTTAATGTGGTATGTATACTTTTTTTAACATACTCATTTTTATGTATGAATATGAATGTATTAGCAAAATATGCCAGAAACTATGTGCTCTCTTGTAATTTTTTATGTGGTTATATGCCAGAAACTATGTGCTCTCTTGTAATTTTTTTATGTGGTTGGCATTGAAGTATCTTAGAATTAGTATATGAGTATAACTAAAATGATAAAGGGGTATATTAAGTTTGTTTAGGCGGTATATCATCTGTGTTTAAGCGTGGAATAACTTATTCTACGATCCAGCAAATCCCTCTGCCCGACCAAGCCCATCCCCCCACCGAAATCGTGCGACCCACCTGTCCCCACCCGATCATGCCAGTTACAGACCATAAACCAATGACCCGCCTGCCCCCACCATTCTACGATTTATCTTGGCAGTAAATTTGTATGTATTTGAACGTAAATATGGTATCATTTTTTACTTCCATCATCGTATGGCCAATATGCTCCATGGCAGATTTGTTGATAAACTCTAATGATGTGTTAATTAAATTCATCTGTACAGTAAAAGCGGTTTCATCTAGCTGTATATTTGTATGCATCTGGTTGTAATCATGATTTTCAATTTACTACCGCCGTCACATGGCCAGCATACACCATGGCTAGATGAGGCAACAAATTCTAAGGATATGTCTAGTAAATTCGTTAGTATAGTACAAGCAATTTCATCTAGCCGTAAAATGGAATGCATCTAGTCGTAATTGTGGCTTCTAATTTTACTTTGCCATCATACAATGGTTCTAGTTTTTTATTCACTACTAGTTTTCAGGTCTAGGACAACGGAGCGAAATCGTTGCAATAGGGCCAAAATAGATGCAATATGTACCTATTGCAACACATCACTTCCGTTGGCAAGCGTGGCAAGTACTTGCGTGCTTAAAAGATTGTGCAACGGATTGTGGTTTCGTTGCAATACCTGTGGTTATTGCCATGCAATGTGTTGTGGCAATTGTTTGTTGTTGCAACGAATGATGTCGTGGCGATATAGGCTATTGCCACGGCTGACTCCGTGGCAATAGCTTCTTTTGCCACGAAGTTTGGTCGTGGCAATAGTATCATTTGCCATGAAAATATTGCGTGGTAATAGGTTCTATTGCCACGCCAATGGTTCGTGGCAATAGACCCTATTGCCACGGAGAGTATTTCGTTGCAACAGGATATATTGCTACGGGAGGCGTTTCGTTGCAACATGTTTATCGCAATGGTAAAATTTGCAGTAGCATATTGAGCATATGATAGTTTATTATAATTTGTTGTTGCAAATTAATAATCAAATTAGGAACACGATTGGATCAAAAACACATATATTAATTCAACACATAATAATTTAAAAGTGCCACCACTCATGCAAGAATTACATATCAATCTCCATACTTAAACTACAAAGTTTGTAACTAATAACAAAAGTATTGTCACTTCCATTCCATTTGTCCGTGCTTCTTTGCCATGTTGAATTTCCTGACTTGATGACGCCACGACTCTGTTTGCTCTAATCAAATTGTTTCATCCTGATAGAACATGAACAATAAAGAGAGACCTTAATGTGAGTATTGTCCAGCAGCACATACTTAAGTACATCATAGTGCCTACCACATGGGCTTTTTTTAACTGATCTAAACATGGGCACTCCAGAGCTTTCTGCACCTTCACATCAATTGGCTGCACAAGAAATCAATGCAAATTCATTGATTCTCTCCAGAGTTTCTCAGAATGGTTGCATACTTGAGCATCTAGACCTAGAAGCAAAAGAAAAGTTTGTACCTCCTCATTCCCATCCTCACCAAAAGTCATAGGCTCTGCATTTAAAGAGTAGCATTAGCATAATGCATGCCCCATCAAGTTCCAACATAAGTAACCTACGCTGCAGATTCATATTTTCATGATCTTTAGAGTTCAGAACTAGAAGGAATTGCATAATCTAATACTACTTGGTTCACAAAAAACTAAAGCTCACTGGAAATTAACTCATATAACAACATAAGAGAAACAGCTATACCAACTCTTCTGTTTTCTTTGATGGATGGTAATATCAAATTATCGACCCATAATCCTTCAATCAAATTATGGCCTCCTCGGAGAGGTCGTGGCTGCAGAGGGCCTCCACCGCGGGATGCATGTAGTTGTCGAGGTCGACCATGAGGGCGCGGGGGAAGCGGCTGAAGCCGAGGCGAATGCCGTCTTTGGTGCCGATGATACCGCGGAGGAACTGGATGCAGGGGACAATGTGCTTGTCCAGGCTGCGCTTGAGGAGGAGGGGCGCGGAGGTGAGCTTGCGGGGCTCGAAGCCCAGGGACGCGAAGAAGTCGAGCTTGGGGCGAATGATCCGGTCGGGATCGGCGGAGAGGAGCCGCGGGGCGCCACGGGCCACCCGGGCGATGTCTGCGTCGGAGAAGCCATAGCGGTGGAGGAGGGCGCAGACGGCGTCGGCCTTGGCGCTGGACCGAATGCGGCCGCAGCGGGCGGTCGCCGCGGCGGCGGCGGGGGAGAGGCCGCAGGAGATGAGGTAGGAGATGGTGGCGCGGTAGGGCTCCGAGTTGGGGGTGCCGGCGACGGCTGTTGAGGAGTATCTGCGAGAGAGGGATGGCGCCGGGGTTGGACTGAAGGGGGCCAATGCCGCCGCCGCCGCAGGGGATTTGGCGGAGGTGGAGGAGGAGTAGCTGCGGGAGAGAGGGATGGCGCCGGGGTTGAGGGGGCCAATGCCGTCGTCGCCGAGGTCGTCATAGGGCTGCGGCTCGGGCAAGGTGTCGCGGGCGTCGAAGTCCATGAGCAGCTCGCCGTCCTCGTCGATGTAGCTGCAAGCGCGGACCGCAGGGGGGATCGGGGTGAGGCAACGAAACCCAAGGGCAGAAGAGGCGGAGACAGAATAGGAGAAGTACTTACCGGTCGTCCATGGCGATGGCGGCGGGCAGATGCGAATCCAAACCCTAGGCGCGCACGCGCGAGAGAGAGAGAGAGAGAGGAGGTAGAAGAGAGTAGAGGGGAGGAGACGAGTCGGCGAAGGGAGGAGAGATCGACTCAGAGTCAAGTTGGCGATGGGGGAGGGGATGCCAGAGAGTTGAGGGGATTCGGGTGGGGCGGCGGCTGGGAGTTGAGTGGAATGGTTAGGGTTTTATCTCCTCTTGCAATTAATAACTATAGATAATATAATTCCTCTACACCAATTCGGCCCTTGTGTTGAGCAGTTAGGCCCACGAAAACAAAGCGTTGCAATAACAGATTATTGCCACGAACAATCATCATATATAGAACCAAATTTATTTCGTGGCAATACAAACTCATTTCATACGCATTGTATAGGAACCTTTTGCAACGCAATTGATGACTATGACAACGCAATAAAATTGTGGCAATATTGTCACCCACTCGCAACGAAATTCTATAAGGTGGCAATACCTCCTAACTATTGCAATGAAAATCAATATTATCACAAGGCAAGACAACCGTGGCAATATACTACTCGCAACCATTTTCTAAATGGTGGCGATAAAGCCACCTTATTACAACGAATTCAATGACTATCGCAACGTAATATTTTAGAGGCAATACTGTGCACATATCGCCACGATTTTGGCAAAACGTTGCAATAGTACATACCTATTGCAACTAATTTAGTGTCGTTGCGATGCGTTTCGTGGCTAAAGGGTCGGAATCTAGTAGTGATTTTGTCGTAAATGTGAATGTATCTGAATGTAAATGTGGTATTCATTTTTATTGCCGCCATCACACAGCGGTTCCATTTTTTCACCTAGCCGTAAATTGGAATGAATCGCACATAAATGTGGTATCCATTTTTATAGCCACCATCACATAGCAATTCCAATTTTTCATCTGGCTGTAAATTGGAATGTATCTAGACATAAATAAGGTATCCATTTTTACTGCCACCATCACATAATGGTTTCATTTTTTTCATCTGGCTGTCAATTGAAATGTATCTAGACATAATTGGGGTACCCATTTTTAATGCCGCCATCACATGGCCATCATGCACCATGGCGAGATGCGGTAGTAAACTCTAACAATGTGTTCAGTAAATTGGTGAGTACACTAAAATCTCACTCATCTGGCCATAACTTGGTTTGTATCTCGTCGTAAATGCAATTTCATTTTATTGAGCCCATAACATAATGGTGGCATCGGTACAAGAGACAGCGGATGTGTGACAATGGCAAAACTCCACATCACGGGCGACGGTGATCGATAACTACCGATGGGTTGGGCTCCTACTCCTTCATGGTGGACGACCTCATGCTATTTTATCGTCGATGTAGCACGGCCCGTGGTGCGGTGGAAGACGATGGGTATGGGGGCGGCCATGGTAGAAGACCACAGTTAGGGGATGTTGGAATATTGGGGTTGTGCGATTGTACTAGCGGTTGCACGAGAGGTGCTTGGACATGGTGGGTACGATGAGTGATGAGGCCAATGCATGTAAAGACTATTCGGGGGAGTTTGAATGCATGAAGACGTGATGGCTAGCAATTTTGGCACTACGGGCAATGTGACAAAAATATAGAGATGCTTTGATGTGAAGACACAGCAGGCAACGACAAGGTGGACTAGGACTAAGCTCAGGAGGAGCTGAGGTCCAAAATGGTCAGGGAAGCCAAGTGCAATCATGGTGTAAGGTGAGGCATGTGGTGAACCAAGTGACTTGGACCTGTTTGCCAGTGAGGACAATTTTGTAGGATCTAAACACGTGAGAGGCTTGGCAGTTATTGGGGCCACATGGGATGTGACGGAGTCAAGCAAAGGTGCCTGAAAGCTTCATCGGGGGTATGTTGGGAGTTTACCAAAATATCAGGTTTGAGCCTTGGACAAAATCATGGCATAGAGAGACACAAAAGAGAAGTATTTTAGGTCAAGGTGAGTTGGTTTGGCTAAGTGGATCAATTGCTAAGCAGGTTGAGTTTTGTAAACATTTTAAGAAGCATGCGTGAGTGTGTAAAATCCTTATTAATGGGGTTGACAGGTTTCCCCATGTGCTTAGCAGGTTGAGACCCCTTAAGTAGTGCTAACTATACAAGGGAGGAGAGGGGAGAGCTAGGGTTGAGGCTTTGTGAGAGACATTAAGATATTGTCTAAGTCTTAAGTAGTTTATTCTCTCCCTCCCTATGTGAGAAATTTTGTGTGTGTAAGGGTGGTGCTTTGAGAGTACCTTTAACCATTTATGTACTTGTGAATCATCTACTTAACCGATAATAGATAAACTCTTTGATCCATTCTTGATGTTTCACTTGGTGACTCCCATAGTCACTTGAATTAAGATTTTGAATACCATTGGAAGAAAATGTTTTGAGAATCATTCACCCCTTTGATTGTTGGTATCAGTCCTACAAGTGGTATCAAAGCTCTTCTTTATAGATCTTAACCAGTCTTTAGAGCCATGACATCAAACATGTATTCTACCACACCACTCATCTTCTATTGGGTCAACTTCCCATATTGGAAGGTGAGGATGGCTACATACAATTAGGCTCAAGCTATTCCATCTGGGAGAAGGTCAAGAGTTCTTATATTATCCCTGCCGATGATCAGATCACTCTGGCAAGTCTTCCAAATGTGGAGGCAAATAGAAATGCTAGGAACCTCCAAATTTAGGGACTCGGCAGAAACAAGTTTGACCATGTATCTCATCTCGCTTTAGCGCACAATATTTGGCAAACTCTCACTGATTATCATGAGGGCACTAAAGCTATCAAGGAGGTGCATCAGAACTAGTTCAAGAAAGAATACCAAAAGTTTGAGATGGGACGTGGACAATCTATGGATGAGTTCTTTGCTTGCTTTCACAATATCCTTAGTGACTTGCATGCTATCAGTGTGGTCTATCCTGACTCCGAAAATGTAAGTCAAGTTTTTGGAGCCTTGGACATATTAGTTTGAGAGATGTAGGTCACTTCCATCAATGACACCATTGTTATGAGCGAGCTCACCTTGGATAAACTTTATTCAAGGTTGAAGACTCAAGAAATTAACTCACTCTCTCGTAAGAACAAGTCACAGTCAATGCATGTGTGACTGATCCCACTAAGAGTCCTTCTTATGGCTCAATTGTATTTGCTTCTTCAGGATTGTTTTTGTCTGTTTTGCATGCTATGAGTGATGATCAACTTGAGCGGCTTCCTTATGATGACCTAGCCCTTCTATCCACTAAGTTCACTAGAGCCTTAAACACTGTGAAGATGAGAAAAAGAGGAGGAGGTCTGATTCAGTGCTTCGAGTGTGGTGATCTCAACCACATTAGAGCCTACTATCCTAAGATCAGGGGTAAGGAGGAGTACCACAAGCATCCACCACCTCATGATGCCAAGCTGAAGAAGCGCAACATGACTTGTGACTTGGACTCGGGAATCGAAGAGGAGGAGGACGAGCCGTAAGGCAAGAATAAGGTAGATGGCTTCATCAACATGTGCTTCATGGTGAGCAACAATGACATCCCAAGTAAGGATGATCTCTACAGTGACCCTAATGAGGTAAATTCCACATATGATTAGATGTCTTGTGCTATAGTTTGCTTAGATCATGATCTTAGAAAATACAAAAGAAAATAAAAAAAATATGATTTCTTGGTTGAGGGCTTGAATGATGAAATTGCCAAGCTTAGATTCTTGATTTCTGATGATGATAATTGTGAATCTTGCCTAGTTCTTCACTCTAAGTTAGACAAACTAAGAACCATCCATTCTGATGTTGCTAGTGAGCTTAGAGTAGCACTTGATAAAATTGAGAAGATGGAAGCTTGGTTTTCGCTACACACTACGGTGCATACTTATGTTGTTGATGAGCTGCTCGTTACTAGGGATAATCTTGCTAAAATAAAATGTGTTTTTTTATCCTTAGTGTACTCAACTCATGCTAAACAACTAAAACATGCAAATGGTGAACTTGCTCAACTCAAGTCTAGCAAACCTCTTTTGTGCTTAGGAGCTGGGGACATGAATGCTAATGCTTTATTTTGCTCTAAGAGTGCTTTGCTAGATTTGAGCTTAAAAGTGCCATGGATAAATTGCTAAATTAATTGATGAGATGCTTTACTCTAGGTCTCTTTCATGCTCAAAATGTTCTAAGTTGCATGAGAGACCATGTACAAGGTCTAATATATATTTGTGATGAACAATTGGTACTTTGGTTGTGTTGAATTTGAATTTTGCAATAGTTTCAAAAAATTTAGATTTCAGATTGTGATGTCAGCATTTAGGCAGTCTGACTAGCCAGTAGCTAGCAGTCAGACTGGCTAATGGCTATCAGTCTGACTGCCATAGGGCAACCAATTGGACTAGCCATGGGTCTTTGGAAAATTAAACATCAAACACTTGTGTAGGCTTGTTTGGGGATGGGTTTGTACTTGATACCACTAGAATTGGAATTGTAGTTGAAACTGGATAGAGGTTAACCTAATTTCCAAATAGGGTGGTTTTCAGTGTAGTCAAGCGGTCAAACCGGCCAGTGGCCGATGGTCTGACTGGAGCGGTATGACCGACATGGTGTCGTCTATTAGCCCAACCCCAGTCGTGTGACTAGCCTTATAATGGCGGTCTAACTGGCAATTTGTGACTTGGTTTGGTCAATTTAGGATCAGTGGTGATTGAGTGTGTGTATGGCATGGGTGCCATGGGTTGATTGTGTTGCACTGCATCATTCATGGTTTTGAGTAACGTGAGTCAAATGCATGTAACTTGTGCTCAACATGGTTGCTTCGTATTTGGATATGCAAGTCACTTGGAAGACGTAGTAGTCGATGGCAATGGACCGGGATTAGGCTGGGGAGCTAAGGTTTGAGTGATCATGTATGTCTGAGTGAGGCTACATGGCTTGTGTGGGAAGCACAGAGATGGCAAGGATCACAAAAAGGCAATTTCGTACACGTGGTGCACCAAGTGATGAGGCTGATGTTCGTAGAGACAGTTTGGGGGAGTCCAAATACTTAAAGATGTGAGACTTGTAATTCGACACTATGGGCAACGTATCAAAAGTCTGAGGTTAAGGTGAAGATGGAGTCAAGAGAAGGTGCCTAGATTGGTTTAGGTTCCAATTTCTTTGAACAAGTCTCATACAAAACTTGGAAGTATTTGAACGAGAATCAAGCAAGTTCTTGAAATTTAAGTTTTTGACTCAAGAGATTTTTAGGTCTAGGAACAAGGGACTGGTCAGGCTAGCCTGCTGGTCAGACTGCTTGCAAGCTAGCAGATGGCTGTCTAACTAGACCTGTGTGGTAGGCTGTTGATTTTGTTGGTTTTTGTATCTAGCTTTATTTTGTTTAGTCTAGTTGGTGTGATCTGAACTTTGTGACTATCATAGTCACTTGAGTGAAGATTTTGAATACCTTGGAGGAAGAAAGTTTCAGGAATCATTCATCCCCTCTGATTGCTGGATTGTTCTTACAATGCATTAACAAAACACATGCTTCGTCTTCTACACCAAAGAAATATGATCATGTTGCATCCATTTCATGTGCATTTTGTACGAAAATAGGTCAAGATCTAGATGATATACATGAGGTATTTAGAGTCAAGTTTGATCAGCAGCTTAGAAAAATTAAGACTGCATCATGTATCTCTTGTGAGTCTCTTAGACTTGATGTAGCTATTCATAAGGAGATATATGCTAGAACGGTGAAGAATAGTGCGCTTAGTTCATGTGCATCCCTAGCTAAGAAAAATGACTACCTTGTAAAAACCTTAGAGCAATTCTCCAGCAGCAAAATTAACCTCAACATGATCCTAAACCAATTAAAGGTGGGTATCAAGAATAAAGGTCTAGGTTTCAATGCCTTAGAGTATTCCAAGAAAAATCTAAATAAGGTAATGAACACTACAAGAAACCCCCCCTCTAGGCACGTTTTCATAGTAACGCACGCTGAAAGCGTCTCTACATGGACACGTAAAGACGCTTCTTGACACGACTTTTTGAGCATATCAATGTGACACGACATTTGACACGCTTCACCGTCAAAAGGCATCTAAAGACACTTTTTAACATGATATTGAAAGCGCCTCAAAATGACACGGTGTTAGACACACTTTTAATCATTAATAGCATCTAGACATGTTGTTAAGCGTATCATACAAGCGTCCATAGCCATCTAAAGATGCTTTTTGACATGTACTAAACGCGTCTCAAAATGACACGGAGTTAGACACGCTTTAAATCACCAATAGCATCTAGACACGTTGCAAAGCGTAACAAACAACTATCTGCATACATATTAAAAATGTTTTTTGCTTTGATATTAGAAATATCTCAATATGACACAAAATTTCAGAAACGTTTGACCATCCGTAGCATGTAGATACGTCATAAAGCGTATCAAACAACCGGCATAGCCACTTCCAAATTTCCCAGTCATCCGAAGCATTCTCAATCGCGCCATCAGTCCATCACGTCTCCACATGGACATCCGCTGAAGTTAATTAAGTTACCAATATTAGTGTGTTGTTTTATTAAATGTGATATTTTGTCTAATAAAATATCAATTTATAAAGAAAAAGGTTTCTTAGTGTGGTGGTTTGGCCCTTTATTGCAGCTTTATTTATATTTTTAATTAATTTAATAGGTAGGTCTCTAGTTCGAGTCCAATTTAATGCAACATTTTTTTTATCTTTTTCAACTGTGGAATTAGAAGAAACAAACAAAAACTGGGACCATGAGTCCAATCGAAGAGATTGAATTCATACAACCATTATGAGTGCTAACCATCAACCTATAAACCAATTTGTGAAGGTCATTAGGAAAAAAATGCTAAAAACATTTATATGTGAATATTTGTCGACATTTGTTGCTACGTTGATATTGTCGACATTTACGTACAGATATTTGTCGACATGTGATTTTGATCGTATGATATATTCTTAAGTTTTGTTGTCTGCAGCGGGTGTGCATTATGCGGTGGGTTAACCGTATGATATATTACGAGAGGAAGAGAGTAGCTCCGAAGAGGCAGCCCCAATGCAATGCAAGCACTGATTCTACATGCAACATTTGGCAAAGGACAATTCTCATTTCGCCAGTCTTTTTCCTTTTGTCGTGGACCATAGCTCGTTGCCCTATTATTTTTATTTTATGTTGTATTCAAGACGAGAAATCCAATTCATATACGTTTCGAACTGCAGCACGTAGGATCCACTTATACCTAACACAGTTAAATGTTGAAAACTGAAATAAGCGACAAAGTAAGAAAAGTTGTCACAAACTATGGTAAAAACTCACCGACAGGTAGGCCTTTTAATTTTCATGGATACGCTATGAACTATAGTGCATAGAATCCGCTTACAACCGAAGCAAACCCGCGTTGAAAGTTAAAACTTAACAAGTGATCACAAAGTAACTACATGTAAACAGAATTGACATTGATCACATTATGCTTCAGTATACAAGAAAAAAAACCAATCCATATATATTTCGAAAGTGAAATGCGTAAGATCCGCTTGTAACCGATGCGACCCAGAGTTGAATCCGAACAAAGCGACAAAGACTCATTTTGAACAGTTTTTGCTTCTAGATTCTAGTTTTTAAAAACTAAAAGCCCTTTAAAATATATTACCTTTTAACATGATTTTGTTAAATTTTTTCTTCTCTACAATGATCGTGCGAATATAACGGCGTTTTTATTTTTCTCTTTTTTTATTTCTAGTTGAATGTATTAAAAAAAACTAGCATACGATACAGTATTATTTCAAACAAAAGCTAAAAAAACTAAAATAAACGGATTGTATATGTACGAAAAATTGTCATAAACTTTTCATATATACTCGCCGGCAAATAGGCGTTTATTTTTTTCCCTCCTAGTGCCAAGCCCAACCGTCCTCCACTACACCGAAAATTTCGTACAAATATTTTCCCAGAGATTTTCTTTTCGTCTTCCAGCATCATATCAGCACTGACAAAAAGCTGCTGCGGCACCCGCACATCTATCTCCATTTCTCTCTCTCTCTCTTTGCCGCTCGACGAGAAGAAAGAAAGAGGCGCGCGGCCATGGCGGGCGGCGGTGCTCTAGCAGCTCTTCCCCCTACGCCGCCGGCGCAGCAGATCAAGGAGCAGCCGCAGCAGGCGGTGACGGTGAACGCGATCCGCCTGCGGGCCATCGGCGACCGCCTCAGGGCCCACCTACGCGGCGGCCCGGGCGTCCTCCGGTCTGCCGACTTCGCCCACCTCATCTACGCCTTCGCCAGGTTCGCCTCTCCCCCCGGCCACCTCCGCGATTCCGCGACACCTAGGGCTTCCGCCATTACCCCGCTGCGCGTTGTTTCGTGGGCGATGTAGCGACTCTTCGCTTCTTTGTGCTTGCAGAGGGATTGATTACGCGCTCTCGGGCGGTGATGTTCCTAAGATGGCTAGTGAAATTCCCGACATTTTGAAAAAGGTAATTATGTTTGTTCTCTTCCTCTACCAGACAATTTCCCCTTGTTTTTTAGGGCATTCCTCTCAATTTGGTGCATGTTTTATCGGTTCAAGTAGTGGTGAAACGGATATGGTAATTGTTTGCTGGGCAGTTAATGATGATCATAATTGCTATTCCTAGGAATGATTAAGTGCTGGAATGAATTATTAAAGCAGTTGTTGTGTGTTTTTGTTCTAGCATATAAACACACAGTTGTTGTGTGTTTTTGTTCTAGCATATAAACATATATATGTTGTTCTCCTTTGCTGTTAATTGGTAACTGAGTGTGCACGAATATATGGTTTAGTAATGTTAAGTAATGGAAGCATTGGTATAAGCACTTACAGATTGCATGAGTTATGTGTGTTTTGTGTTGATCGTTGTTTTGTGTTGATCGTACTTGAGTGTCCCTGGATATTGGTTTATACTTTATACTTGTAGTCTTTCATTTGATCCATTTTTTTTATCATTCTTAGTCAAATTCCAGCATATTGAAAATTGTTAGACGCAACTTCTCGGATGTTGTTAATGTGGTCCGTCTATGCATGAAAATCTTGTTGTTCTATTTTGTGCAATGTCATTAGCTAATGTCTAAACTGTGTGATTATTATTACATTTCTTAAGATTTTTTGACTTTTTTAACTAAGACTTAAACTCGGTATTTTCTTTATTGCAATATCAATAGGTAACCTGTAATATTTTGAATGATGCAGCACGGTTGGGTGCCCTTTTGGTGAGGGCTGTCATTTCCTGCACTTTGTCCCCGGCGGATACCAGGCGGTAGCAAAAACACTCAACCTAGGCAACCCTGCTGTATCTGCACCGGCAAGAGCTCCTGTGGATCATGCTGCTGTTGCTAATTCTCATCCAGCTTCTACTGGCAAGACACGCATGTGCACCAAGTACAACACTGCGGTAGGCTGCAAATTTGGTGACAAGTGCCATTTTGCTCGTGGTGAGAGGGAGCTTGCCAAGACAGCCTACATATCCCATCCTCTGATCTGGCATTTCTTCCAAGCAATTCCTCCAAAACAACATGGTATGTTTTATTCTTTAATTATGGTCATCATGCAATGTAGCGTCATGCTGTTTGCAGATTTGCTTATGCTTTAGTCTTAGAAACTTGCAGGCATTTCATATTAACATGATTTTTCTAGTACCTAAGTATTCTATGCTGTAGCAAAAATAATGCACACTAAGAACTTATTCATGATCTCTTTGCTTATTTTTCACCATCTAGTGGCATGTAGAAGGAACCGTGTAAGAGATAATATTACATAATCAATTTACCCAGTAGCCGTTTCACAAGAAGCATAGTGAAATGTTGCATCTTAATTTTGTTTCCATTATAGGTCTGTGCCATGTACTGGTAGTGAATGTTTCAAATTTACTCATATCCTTGTGACATTTCTAAAAATTTTATGTTTGGGTAATGTTAAGATTATATCTGTTCACTGCCTGCGTCATGCTTATTATATGACTTTCTTTATGTTGACTACCAACATCAATTTTCGAAGACCTTGCGGTCTGCTTGGCAGTCATTAGCTATGCCATAATTCTTAGCAGCACGTGACCTGAGTAGTAGCTATTTTTATCTAACAGCAAAAAAGATGGTGTTTGCAGGCTAATTTTCTATAAATACTGACTTATGCTACATGCCTAAGCTAACCATAGAGGACTGTTGTTCGGCTTATATTTGTTGCTTCTCATGGATATGCTTGGACTCTTAGTCTCTTATTTGTGTCGGCTGCAATAAGAAAAAATGTTGAAGCTACATTATTTTAACTCATGTCATCTTTTCAAACTGCAATTTTTTTGTGTCAATGCTATTATCAACTGCATCAGTGCAATTGCAGGGCGAGATCCGCATCTAGATCGAGGTCTTCTTCAGTGCCTTGCTGCTGGTGTGGAGCAGTGGTGATGAAGATGGAGCCTTTGTATTTCTCTGCTACTAGGACTAGGAGTTTCTAGTTGTCGTGTACTCCACATATGTGATGAACCATTCAGTTTGATATAGTTACTGGTCTATATGATGTCCAGGGAGTGAACTAATTATTATCTTGTTTTATGGATGCTAAAGAGATGATTTTACAAATGGAATACTATTGGTGATTTGCATTGTCATTATCTAATCATACGAATATTATCTATATTTGGATGTCCATTTTGAAGAAAACATCACAGTTCTTAATACATAAGAAGGTGTTACTACAAAGCATGTGTATATTAATATATACACAAAAAACATTACTGACACGAAATATAAATGTACATATGAAACCGTCTCTACATATCTTGAGACGCAACAAGATGTTACTATACAACGAATCTATATTAATACACACGCAATGTAAATGTATCATCATATCGTTTCTACATTTCTAAGCACGTGGCTGTGTTACTATACAGCGTGTCTATATAATTAAACACGTAATATAAATGTATCTATTAATCATGTCTATACTTCTTAATACACATTAAAGTGTCATTATAAAGCGTGACTATACTTCTTACGCATTAAAGCGTCGTTATAAAGAGCGACTATACTTCTTAATACGCATTAAAGCGTCGTTATAAAGCGCGACTATACTTCTTAATACGCATTAAAGCGTCATTACAAAGCGTGACTATATTAGTAGACACGTAATATAAATGTAGCTACGAGACTGTCTCTACAATTCTTAATACGTGATGAAGCGCTACTATACGACGTAACTATACTCATAGATGCGTTGTATAAATGTGTCTATAAAAGTGTATCAATATATGTAGGCATGCATTAAGCGTCTCTATAAAACGTCTTTTTATCTCATAGATATGCTTAAAGAATTCGTCTCTACAACTCCTAACACGGTCCATGCGAAGACGCTCCTAACACGCTTTACAAAAATGTGCCTATATTCCTGTAGAGACGAAATAAAGCGTATCAAACATAACAATACAGCGTTACTATAGGGGGGTTTTCTTGTAGTGGAAAGTTTTGAAGAGTGGCTTGTTTGAGTCAAAGACTAAACCAAGCAAAATTATCTTCAAGTCTATTGGCTTTGCATAATATTCCATTTGTGCAGTGGGTGCTTCTTCTTCAGTAGGTCAGACTCCTTCATCAAGTCAAGTTCCATTATACCTATTGTGAGAGGGATGGCCAGTTGGTTTGTACTTCTACAAGTGAGCCAGACAAGAGAAGAGGGATAGAGAGATCCTTAAGAGCTAGACGAGTGCCTGTAGCCCAGAGTGTCCCTAAAGCTAGCTTAAGGACTAGATTTGTTAAGGACCTCTTTGATGGCTTTAGGTCAACCTCTCGTCTAGGCATAGGTCCACGAATGTCTGCTAGACAGGGTAATCACTAGGCTTTTGTGAGACCTAGGAGAGAGTTTAGAGGGAGTCTGGGAAGAGCTCATGTGGGGTGCATTCTCATGGCGTCTATGCTTTGCCTCATTCTACATCATCTTTAGCTTATGCTTCTACTGTTTCTTCTTCTACTCTTTGTGTGCCTTCGTACTAGATTTCTAAATCTTTTATCACTAACCCCAGTAATGAGTCCTTGATATTTTTCTTCTGTGATGTAGGTTCGACATGGGAGGAAGGAGAATCTATGGCTAGTGGACTCCGGACGCTCTCGACACATGACTAGAAATTTAAGATGGTTTTCCTCCCTTACCGAAGCATCAAACCACGAGTTGATCACATTGAGGATGATTCTATCAGGGCTATGATGGCCAAGGGCACAATCCATGTCAACAGTAACTTCATACTCAAGGATGTAGCCCTAGTAAGCAAGCTCAAGTACAATTTGCTTTCAGTCTCACAATTAATTGATGATGGTCTCAAAGTGAGCTTTAAGAGGAGTGCATGTAGAGTTCTAGCTCAATCTAGGAATCTACGCTTAGGTGTCTTGTTGCTTTAGAGTTTAGAGATTTTATTTTTGGGCACCGTAGACTTAGCTACATTTGTTTTGATCACTTGACATGGGTCGGTAGCATAGATCTGATTAGGGGATTACCTAAGCTCAAGGGCTGGAAGGATTTAGTTTACTGATGAGGCTCGATCCCGATCTTCACGGTGTAGGATCATGAACAAGATAACTAGCTGAACAATAGCTGGGATAACTTGCTGCAAGCAGCGGATAAATAGTGCAACCTGACGATACGCACAAGGGGCTAACCACCGTCTCTATACGGTAGCCTGAACCAAGGATTCGCCCAACCACACTCTCAAGGAACCAACCTACATAACCTGGAATCAATGGACCAGGAGCACGGATTGGGTGCCGATGACGCGGCCGCTTCTGTAAATCCCGCGTAGGAAATCACAAGAGCAAAGGGGTAGAGATCATTCTCTGAATATGTTAGCACACAGCTGAACAAAAGGCATTTGTATTCGATTCTCAATTGTCTGCCCAATAGCTTAGATACTAGGAGAATTTATACTAGGAACAACCCTCCTAGTTGAGTGTGAAATGGCTCTTGAGTTTCTGAAGGTAGGCTAGCTGAAAGGTCTCCACAAAATGAATTCCCGTGGAGCTTCGCATGGCTGTTGGACTTCTGTGCAATCTCCACTAAAATAGTTATAACTGCTTATTGGGAAGTCCAAATGATGCAGCGTTTGTTGCGTTGGAAAATAGACTTGATAAGCTTTCCAACCATATGTATTATGCCACCCAGAACTTCACAGGTTGGTACGTACATCCACATGAAGTTGCAGCTCTTGCTGTGTAAGCTGTAGTCTTGTTCGCGTAACCTTCTTCAACATGTGCAGCATCCTTGTCCTTCGTGTAATCTTCCTCGTCTTCAGTGTAACTGTTTTCCACTTCAATATACTCCATTTCCTCATGTGTGAACTTGAGCAACAATAGTATATATGATTTAGGTAGTATAAAGTTTTCGGTTACATTGAAGTGAATTTCAACAAGGAGTGAAGTCACCTGTTGCTGTAGCTTCTTGGCACGGCTTTGCGTAAACGGTCCTTGTTCCATTACATGGCTTACATTGTTTGATGTTGCTTTGCCATGTGCTTGTGTAACCGGTTCATGGGTTACCTCATGGTTTACTTGCGATGGTAGCTGATCGACTGGGATGTCCTCATCATCCTCCCCATCTTGAAATAGAGTCGTCCTCGACTCTGATCCTTCTGAGCCAAAGAATGGTGTCAAATCAGCAACATTGAATGTTGTGCTAACACCATAGTCTTCCGGAAGCTCGATCTGATATGCATTGTCATTGATTTTAGCCAGCACTCTGAAGGGACCATCTCCTCATGGCATCAACTTGGATTTGTGCTTTTCGGGAAAACGCTCTTTGCGAAGATAACCCAAACCAAATCTCCAGGCTCGAATAATACCTTCTTGCGACGTTTGTTTGCCCATTTAGCATAGTACTTGGCCTTCTTTTCAATTGCTTACCTCATGGTTTACTTGCTATGGCAGCTGATCGACTGGGATGCCCTCATCATTTACTCTCCCTGCAGGAATGGTAAAATGGTTGCTACTTCACATCCACCTCCTACCATGGTCATGACAAATGTTGGATCGAATTTGGCGACAGAGGGGGGGTGAATGTCGACTATTAAAACTTGCCCCCAAAAGTATCCACTAAAAATCTTCTCTCTAATAGCTATGGAAGCTATAAAAAGGATTCAAGAGCTCACTGGGACTTAAGCTAACACAAAGAAAAATAACGAGTAAAAAGACTAAGCCGCAAACACAAAAGCCAAGAGAACTAGCTGCCAAGGCATGCAGGGCCGGTCAGACCGCCTTATATAGGCCAGTCAGACCGCTCCCTGGCCGCCGGTCTGACCGCCCATATAGGGCCGGTCTGACCGCCCATGGTGAGCTGGTCTGACCGGTCTTACACCGCCGATTCAACCGCTCCCCTGATCCCAGGCAACCCGAGAGCAGACTGAAAAAACTGAACCTCGGGCAAAATTTCAGATCTTCGAAAATCAGAGAAAATGATGGATTTTTCCATTCTTTTTACCTCAGAGCAAAACCACAACAAACTAAATAAGGAAAGGGCCTTGGGAAACAGAAAAATCCCACCAAAGGTCAAGAATTTCATATTTGAGCCAAAATCTGAAAACTACAGAGAGTAGCAACAAAAATTCAAATTCTCATCTAATCTCTGATCCTTTGACCATGAAACTTTGATGATAGCTACTTAATAGCTTCAGGACTTAATATGCCATGTTTTATGCCATCTCATAAAGGAAAACAGGAACCACACCAAAACCCTAGAGAAGAGAAACAGAAGGCTCAAGAACACAGTACAGAGACAAAAGTGATTCTTGTGATTCAATCAATTTGCTCTTGGAACTAGCTGACCAAAGGGTCTAGAAATGCAATTCCATCATAGAGCAACCCATCTTGCCACTCCTCTGCAAGAATCAACACAAAAACGAAAATCTCAGAAATCAAGCCTAGAGAGCATCGAAGAGACTAAAACCAACAGAGAAACAGAAACTCAAACAAACTCAAACAAAGCCATCTCAGATAAATATTGAAGAAGAGAGATGAATGATTACATAAAGTATCAACTCAATTCATCCGCTACATGTCTCCTCTCAAGAACACATGAGCACACATACTCAGAGAAGCATCGAAGGTGCCAAAGCACAGAGTCTTCTGCCTCTCCTACCAACTCTCACCAACTAAAGCCTCAAAGCAAAACAATCTCTCCAAAGGCCATTTTGACTAAAGCAAAACCCTAACAACCCCTAGAATCCATGCAGCCACAAGGAGACATCCCCTCCTTATATAGGCTTTGGCTAACAGGCCTCCAACCCGTTATGCCCGCTAAAACTCGAACGGAACCGCTTCGACTTGTGCAGCTTTGCGTTTTTACCGAAATGCCCCTCCTGCATCTTCCGGGAAGCTTCCGCGTTCCTTGTCATCCAAGCCTCGCAACCACCTCGAGTCTCCACCGTCTTTGACACATCCGACCGTTCTGACCTCGACACCGCCCGTGCCTAGTCCGGTCACCTCGTGCCTCGCCACGACTCCGCCTTGAAGTCATGCAACCATCACAGACAAGAAACACATCAAATAGCACCGCTCGACACATGTAAGCATAAATAGTATCAATGAACCATACTCAGGCAAGATTTTGCCCAAACGACCAATCGGGAAGAATAATATGCAAAGTTCGTCTAACCAAACCCGACTGAGCCAAATGCCGTCCTAGCACAAATCACTCAAACCAAACTCAATCTTTGCAACATACTTGTCAATTACTCATCATAAAGATGTGGTCACCTCCACATGGTCTCTCAACAAATGGCCTAGGACAACTATTGCACATGGACATTGTAGATCCTTCTAGAGTTCAATCAGTAGGATGAAAGTGATATGTACTAGTCATTGTTGATGATTACTCCAAATACTTATGGATTTACTTCCTAGCATCTAAGGATGAAGCATTTGAACATTTCAGACAATTAGTTCTTAGATTATCAGTTGATCTTCTAAGAACCCTTAGGGTCATTAGGAGAGACAAATGGGACTAAGTTCAATAACTCATCCTTTTCTTCCTTCTGTACTTAGCATGGTCTAGAGCATCAATTCTTCTCTCCTAGAGTTCCTCAACATAATGGTGTAGTTGATACAAAGAATATAACCTTAGTTGAGATGGCTAACACTATGTTAGATGAGCATGCCAATTCTAGGAGGCATTGGGCTGAGTCTATTTCCACTGTTTATTATGTGTCTAATAGGGTATTCTTGAGAGCCTCATTGTGCAAGACTTTCTATGGATTGAGATTTGATCATAGGCCTAGTATGTCTCACTTTAGAGTCTTTGATTGTAAGTACTTTATTTTTAAACATGCAACCTTTATAAGTTTGAATCTAGGTCTTCAGATGGAAGTTTACTAGGCTATCCTGCTCATTCTTGTGGCTATCGTGTGCTTAATCTTATGACCAACAATATTGTGGAAACCTACGAGATTTCTTTTGATGAGGCTAGTCTAGGGACTACATCAGACACTGCATGTACATAGGTTCTGGGAGATTCAAAGAGTATCTTCCTTAAGGAGTGCAATGAAGAAGATGAGGTTATTGCTCTACTTTCTCTTTTATCCAGCTGAAGCACCTGCTTCATCTATTTCACCTTCAGTTGGACAGCCTGCTCCCACTTTTTCTTCAGCACCATGTGGCTCTGCTTGTACCTCCACAACCCATGAGGTAGAGGCCACCTCAAAATTAGGAATGCCTCAACATCTTCAGTAGCGACATCTGCCAAATTAGATGATTGGAGATCTTCATGAGTGAGTTACTCACTTCGGTTCATCTCTCCTGACTCACATACTCATTCTAATGTCATTGCATCTTTTGAGCCCCGTGATGTCACCTATGCATTTAGTGATCAGTCTTGAATCAATAACTACATAAGGAGTTAGATAACTTTGAGAGAAACAGAGTTTGGACCATAGTTAGGCCTCTCTATGATCACAATGTCATAGGAACCAAGTGAGTTTCCAAGAATAAACAAAGTGAGGATGTTGTAGTTGTTTATAAGGCTAAACTTGTAGTTGAGGGCTTCACCCAAGTAGAGGGTTTTAATTTTGAGAAGACCTTTGCTCCTGTTGCTAGACTAGGAGCCACTAGGATACTCTTAATCTTTGTAGCTTCTAGGGGCATTAGGTTTTATCAAATGGATGTTAAAACTACTTTTCTTAATGGTTTTATAGAATAAGAAGTTTATGTCAAGCAACCTCCTGGTTTTGAGAATCCTAAGTTCGCAAATCATGTCTTCAAACTATCCCAAAGCCTAGTATGGTCTTAAGCAACCCTCTAGAGTTTGATATGATAGGTTTAAGTTATTTCTATTAGAAATGATTTTTAAATGGGCAAGGTAGACAAGATACTATTCACACTTAGGCATGATAGTGATCTCCTCTTGGTTCAAATTTATGCGGATGATATCATTTTCGATTGCTTATCTCATACTTTAGTTTCTAAGTTTTCAGATACCATGAGTAGGGAGTTCGAGATGAGCATAATGGGGGAGTTGACTTACTTCCTTGGATTCCAAATCAAGTAAACAAAGGAAGGTACATTTGTGTATCAAGCCAAGTACAGTAAGGACCTACTTCGACACTTCGACATAGAATGTCACAAGCCAATCTCCACCTCGATGGCTTCCATGTCGAGCTTGGATCTGATAAGGACAATGAGCCTATCAATCAGAAGGAGCACCGCAGCATGATCGGCTCCCTCCTTTATCTCATGGCGTTGAGGCTGGACGTACACTTCTCAGTATGTCTATGCGTTTGATTTCAAGCTTCCCCTCATGCATCTCACCACCAAGCGGTGAAGTGCATCATCAGGTACCACTAGTCTACCCTTGAGTTTGGACTTTGGTACTCCTCTTCTTTCTGCCTCTCTATTTGCGCTTTCTCAAATTTAGATTTGGGTGTTGTAGGATAGATAGAAAGAGTATCTCACACACCTGTTATTTTTTAGGCGCATCTGTTGTCTCTTGGTCTTCTATGAAGCATTTTTCTATTGTATAGTCCACAGCAAAGGTTGAGTATATAGCTACTGCCAGTAGTTGCTCAACTACTCTCAGGGTCTTTGAGTTAGATTTAGATAGTGTTCCACTCTTTTGTGATAATGTGAAACATGTTGTGAATATCCTTGGTTCATTTGTGTTGCATATTGGCAATCGTATCGAGTTGAGATTTGAATTTGTGAAAATTTGCAAGTTTTTATTCTTGCTATCAAGGGGCAATGATCTAACTGCTATGCAGGAGAATCCTGATGGCTATTTAGGGGCGGTCTGACCACAGGTCTGGTGTGACCAATCTTTGAGGGCAATCAGACCACCAGTGCAGTACAACCGACTTTTAGTTGACAGTAGCAATTTTCCAGAGAAGTGCTCGCTTATGTGCAATTGCAATGTTCAAATAGGCTTTTAGCTTAAGTGAGTCAATTTGGAACTCTTTAGCATATTTCTTACCTAACTTAGCATCTTACTTCATTTTGTACTTTTCTTGTCATGGCTCAAATTATGATCCCTCTAACTATATTTGAGATTTTGAGACAACCTAATATGTTGTTAATCCATGTAATCACTTCTAGCTAGTATTGGCTTGCTTTACCATATATGTTCTTACATGATTCTGCAAGCTAAATAGCATGGTTTGGTGAAATACCTTTTAATTGACTTGGATGATTTTCAAAGCACCCAAACCAATTAAAATCTAAAAAATTACCAAAAATAGTCATTGTTGTGGCTACATGCCAAACAGTAAAGAAAGGGACTAGTAGAAGAGGAAGAAGAGCCAGATTTATGGGAGAGTTCGTAAGAATGAGAGGATATCCCCCCCCCCCCTCCTGCCCCTCCTGGGGGTTTATATATATATCAGTGGGATAGAATGGGAAATACCCATTCTATCCCTTAGTATCTACAAAGGATGAGGGTACATTGATATATTTACATGAGTATATTCCTCTACACTATCGGGCCTATTACACATTAGGCCAGTTGCACGGCCCAGTTACGGGGGGTTGGGCCACCCCCCACAACAGTCATGTTTCTCTCTTAGTCTTTATTAACTCCTTCCCTTCTTTATTTGGTGAATTCATTACCAAAGGGGGAGAAATTGTGGCAAAAATGCAAGAATTAGACTAAGGGGGAGAAAATGATGGTTCTTTTAGTCTTTTGAGCTTTATTGCAAAAAAAACTTGATCTTCTTGTTATTTTCTCACCATGAACAATGTCACTCTAAACACTTGTTCTGTCATATGGATGTAGAGTGACAAATTTCCTAATTCTTGGTGGAGTTAAAGAGTTATGTGAAAAACTTGCTCTTTTTAGTCCTTTACTTCATTTCTAGCTCACTTGGTTATTTTCAAACCATTCTCCATCTCTTGGACCAAGTTGAGTTCACTTTTGCAAAATTCTCTTCTAATTTCTAAAATCAACTCAAATTTGCATTTTTTACGTAGTTGCCAATGTGTTCATCAAGAGAAAGATTGAAAGATCATGTAGAAGGTCTAGAACATGTTTGTGATGAACAATTAGTACTTTGGTTGAGTTGAAATTAAATTTTAAGAAAGTTTTAAAAAATTTAGATTTTAGAGTTGTTGTCAAGTTTCAGGTGGTCTGACTGGACCTGGGATGGCAATTAGACTGGCCTTCACTTGTTTGTGAGGTTTTGTGCTCAACAGTCCGACCACCATGGGGAAGGTAGTATGAATGGCCTGTGGTCATGGAAGCTAGTCATGCAAGACCAGTTTGGTCATGAAAGCTGGTCACGCAAGACCAGTGTGGTCAAGGAAGTTGGTCATGCAAGTACGGTGTGGTGGTCGTGGAAGCTGGTCGTGACCAGCCATAACACAATGGTCAGACCAGTGCTGAGTGGTCTAACCGGTGCTTGGCGGTCTGACCGATTCTAACACAGTGGTCAAACCGGCTTCTCAAGGGCAGACATATCTGGGGAGTACCCTAAACATGTCTTAGGTATTTGGAGAGTTTTTGGAAGGGCTAGACATGTCTGGAATACCCAAGACTTGTTTGAGGTATTGATGAAATTGGATATTAAGTTGGTTTGTGTGAGCACGGCATGGGTGCCATTGTTTGGTTGCGTTGAGTTGCATGATGCATTATTTTGACTAACATGAGGAAAGTACATAGAACTTATGCTCAAGATGGTTGCTTGGTATTTGGATGTGCATGTGGCTTGGAGAACATTAGCATCAACAGCACGGGACCAGGACTAGCCGAGAGAGCTAAGGTTCACATAGTCAAGTTTTGGTGAGGCTGAGTGGTTCAAGCGGGAAGCATAGAGAAGACAAGGATCATGGAGGTGAGTTGGTGTATATGGTGCACCGAGTGATGAGGGCGATGCACAGAGACTGTTCAGCGAGGGTTTGAATGCATAATGATATGACAGCTAGTCATTGGCACTACGAGCTACATGTTAAAGCATGAGGAAATACTTTGATGTAAAGACCTGGTGGTTAATGGCAAAGTGGACCAATACTAAGCTAAGGAGGAGCTGAGGTCTAGAACTGTCTGAGAAGCCTGGTGCAGTCATGGTGCAAGGTGAGGCATGTGTCACACAAAGTGACTTGAACCCGTTTGCATGCGAGGACAATTCGGTGGGATCCATATGCGTGAGAGGCTTGGCGAAAGTTATTGGGGCCACATGGGAGGTGATGGAGTGAAAGGAAGGTACCCGAAAACTTCATCGGGGGTATGTTGGGCATTTACTAAAATACCTAGTTTGAGCCTTGGACAAAACCACGGTGCGGAGAGACACAAAGAAGAAGCGGTTTAGGTTGAGGTGAGCTGGTTTGGCTAAGTGGATCATGCTAAGATGTTAGCAAGTTGAGTCTTGTAAATGCACTGAGAAGCATGCGTGAGTGCATAAAACCCATGTTAGTGGGGTAACGGGTTCCCCATGTGCTTTGCTGGTTGAGGCCCACTAAGTTGATGGGTTGAGATTTTGTGAGAGGCATTGAGATATTGTCTAAGTCTTAAGTAGTTTATTCTCTCCCTCCCTATGTGAGAAATCTTATATGTGTAAGGATAGTGCTTTGGGAGTATCTTGTAACCATTTATGTACTTGTGAATCTTCTACTCTACTAATAATAGATCAACTCTTTAATCCATTCTTATTGTTTTACTTGTTCTTTGCTTGGTTTTTTATGTTCTTGAGCAATAAATTCGAAATCGTGTTTTAGATGGTTTTGCCCCGAATCTTTGCCTAGTTTATCTTGCTAAGACATGAGAGTAGATCTAGTAGGCCTTGTATCTTACATCCCACGAGCAATAACTAATTTGAGTTTTAGGGGTTTGCGTGTTCTTGTGGTTTGGCTTTGATTCTCTTCAATTCAATAAACCCGAGCCTAAAAATCTTGTGATTCTTAATTGATTTAGGTTCCTAATACCTTCAACAAATCTCTTGTAAAATTTGAAAGTATTGGATAAGAATTAAACAAGCTCTTGAAGATTAAGTTTAGATCCAAAAGGTTTTTAGTCTGAAAACAGAGGACCGGTCAGACCGGCCTTAGACCTACGGTTAGACTGGCCCCAGCGGTTAGACCGTCCTTGTCTTTACGGTTGGCGGTCTGACTGGTCTTAGGATGAAGATTGCTAATTTTGTTGGTTTAGATCTCTATCCTTGTTTTGTGGAGCATAGTAGTTGTAATATGGACTTGGTGACTCTTGGAGTCACTTGAATTAAGATTTTACATATTGTTTTCACTTCCTCTTATTTCCGGTATTGGTCCTATACATACCTTCAAAAGAGTCAAAGTAAGCAAACACTCTTCTTTCTGTTGAGCAAGTGGAATGCAATATAATAAAACGTTTATATTTATATAATTATATTCCGTTCCAGATCGAGGACTTTGGGCAATGGTGAGCGTGCATATATCTTTGACATTTTCTCATTTTAATTGTCAGATATGGTATCGGCTCTAGAAACTTAAAATAGGACTGCATGCTACGTTTTAAATCTTCCATTACTTTTACTTGAGAGAGTGATATATCTGCCGCAAATTAATATTGCATCTTCAAAATTGATTATGTGGTTCCTTCGCGAAAGCTATGGTCGTAGAGAATAAAGTTATGGTGGGTAATTAAGCTCACGTATTAAAGCTCCCATTAAATTTTCCTCTTAGAACAAAGCTAGATATGCAGTTGCTCCTGTATATTTTCAGACTTCTCATAACTAAACTGAGATTTTATATGAATTTTATACACTTGTGTGTACGAATGAGAATACAGGATAGGCCAACATATTTCTCTCTACACGGGCTCGGGTATTGGATTGTGAGAAAGGTCTCCATGCTCGATCATCTGCCCACCCGTCCCCATGCGACACATGCAGCAAGAAACCACGTAACGTACGCATACATATGTACCGATATACTATATATATATATATATATATATATATATATATATATATATATATATATATATATATGGGGGGAATGTATCCAGTGCTAACAGCCTTTTCAGTGCTAACATGCTAACACTTCTCCACAGCCATCCGATCTGCTCCGGCCCAGATTCTTGAGGGTGGAAACACTCACTTATGCCTTTTCGCGCAAAACCCCCGACTGGTCCTGTCAATTTTTTTCCAACCCCCGCCGTGTAAACTTCTCCTCCGCGCGATCGGCTCATCCATTCGTACCAGGCACCAGACGCCGCCCTCCATGTGCCGCCCTCCATGTGCACGCGCAGTGGCTCACGCTCCCGCTTATCCAGCACGTGCTCCTCTTCGACGGCGGTGGCGGCGGCCTCCCGCCCTTCGCATCCGTCGTCGACTCCCTCTGCGCGTCCCTCGCGGCGACGCTCGCGCGGTTCCTCCCGCTCACTGGGAAGATAGTCTTTATCCCTTCGTCGGGAGACGCTACCATCGACTGCTCCGAGGAAGGCTTGGCGGGCGACGTCCGGTTCGTTGTCGTAGAGAGCGACGCGGACACGGGGAAGCTGGCCAAGGACGAGGTCCACGACGTGGAGGCGCTCGCGCGGCTCATTCCGGAGCTCGACGCGGGCGAGCTCCCCGCAGAGACGATGGCCGCGCAGGTCACGCAGCTGGCGGGGGGCGGGCTGGCTGTCGGCTATTGGCCAAACTCTTGCTAACGCCTAAGGAACACAACACAAGAACATGATGAACTCACATAGGATTTGGCGCTGCAGAACTTGGCAGCATTTTCTAGTTTACTTCTTCTCCTTTTATAGTAAATACAAGAACAAAAACTGAAGTACTAATGACCAAAAAACTGCAAACACTAAAGACCAAAAACTGCAAGCACTAACTCACTAGAAACTGCAATCACTAACTCACTAGAAACTGCAAGCCCTTACTCAAAGCAAATACCAAATCAAGATTAATTTCCAACAATCTCCCCCTAATCTTGATTTGCTAAACCTCACAAGATGAAGTTCGATTTCCTAACGCATCTCTAAGGAGTTTTGCCTTCTTCTTGTTGACAATGCTCCTAGTGACACACCATACCGACGACTTTGACTTCTTCCTCAGCTCCAATTGTCTTTCGTCGATGACGCAACTTGACGGCAACGGAGACTCTCATCAGAGCATACACACATGAGAACTTGGACACAACTATGTGGACTCACACACACATTACATCATGCACTGACACATCTACGTGCATGAGCACGACACGACTATGCACTCGTATGTAACACACATCCTACGTGCACGACCAAATAAATGACACATCTATGTGCACGAGCACGACACGACTATGCGCACATATGTAACACACCTCCTACGTGCACGACCAAATAAATATCACATGTAACACACCTACTGTGCCAAAAGACTCAAAATGCAATCGTGCACTAATACTTGTACACGGACTCAACTAAATGCACCAAAACACTGCTGATGGTGGAAGAACATCGTTTTCCGTCAACGTCACTCCCGCTTTGCAGCCCACCTATGCCGCTCGTCATCGCCACATCACAGCGATCACATCATCACCCCCAGTGTGCATGTCACGTGCGATTATGACACACCGCCCTGACCTTGTCATGGCTGCGCGAACCTTCACCGCCATGCTTTTGAGCTTCTCGTCGCACCTCGCTCTGATACCAATTGTTGGTCCAGCTCCTGGAGAGAACTCGCACAATGTTTTCTCTCTAGAACAATTGTTGGCCCAGCTCCGGGAGAGAACTCGCACATTGTTTTCTCTCTAGAACACACGCGAGACAATGGATCTTAACACAAGTTTTGGTGCTGCAAAAGACTGCCAATCTGCAGCATTTTCTTCTCCCTTTTATAATGCAAAGCAAGTAAAGACTCTAGTACTAATGACCAAGAAAAACTGCAAACACTAAAGACCAAAAACTGCAAACACTCACTCACTAGAAACTGCAATCACTAACTCACTAGAAACTGCAAGCACTTACTCAAAGCAAATACTAAATCAAGATTAATTTCCAACAATCTCCCCCTAATCTTGATTTGCTAAACCTCACAAGATGAAGTTCGATCTCCTGACGCATCTCTAAGGAGTTTTGCCTTCTTCTTGTTGATCATGCCGCCAGTGACACAACTTACTGGCGTCTTTCACTTCTTCACCGTCGGTGACACACCTTACCGATGACTTTGACTTCAGCTCCAATTGTCTTTCGCCGATGACGCAACTTGACGACGACAGAGACTCTCATCAGAGCATACACACATGAGAACTTGGACACAACTACAAGGACTCACACACACATTATATCATGCACTGACACATCTACGTGCACGAGCACGACACGACTATGCACACGTATGTAACACACCTCCTACGTGCACGACCAAATAAACGACACATGCAAATGCACACGTATGTAACACACCTCCTACGTGCACGACCAAATAAATAACACATGCAACACTCCTACTGTGCCAAATGACTCAAAATACAATCGTGCACTCATATTCGTACACGGACTCAACTACATGCACCACAACACTTAGACGATGCCGCCGCCGATTTAGACATCGTCGTGTTCGCGACACCTTACACCATGACGCTGTTGATAGTGGAAGAACGTCATTCGCCGTCGACGTCGCTTATGCCTTGCAGCCCACCCGCCGCTCGTCGCCGCCACACCACAGCGATCACGTCGTCACCCCCAGTGTGTACGTCACATGCGATTATGGCACACCGCACTGACCTCGCCATGGCTGCACGAACCTTCGCCACCGTGCTTTTGAGCTTCTCCTCGAACCTCGCTCTGATACCAAATGGTTGGCCCAGCTCCTGGAGAGAACTCGCACATTGTTTTCTCTCTAGAACACACGCGAGACAATAGATCTTAACACAAGTTTTGGTGCTGCAAAAGACTGCCAATCTGCAGCATTTTCTTCTCCCTTTTATAATGCAAAACAAGTAAAGACTCTAGTAATAATGACCAAGAAAAACTGCAAACACTAAAGACCAAAAACTACAAACACTCACTCACTAGAAACTGCAATCACTAACTCACTAGAAACTGCAAGCACTTACTCAAAGCAAATACTAAATCAAGATTAATTTCCAACAATCTCCCCCTAATCTTGATTTGCTAAACCTCACAAGATGAAGTTCGATCTCCTGACACATCTCTAAGGAGTTTTACCTTCTTCTTGTTCATCATGCCGCCAGTGACACAACTTACTGGCGTCTTTCACTTCTTCACCGTCGGTGACACACCTTACTCTCTAGAACACACGCGAGACAATGGATCTTAACACAAGTTTTGGTGCTGCAAAAGACCTCAAATCTGCAGCATTTTGTTCTCCCTTTTATAATGCAAAACAAGTAAAGACTCTAGTACTAATGACCAAAAAACTGCAAACACTAAAGACCAAAAACTGCAAGCACTAACTCACTAGAAACTGCAATCACTAACTCACTAGAAACTGTAAGCCCTTACTCAAAGCAAATACCAAATCAAGATTAATTTCCAACATCGGCGTCGCGCTGCACCACTCCGTTTTCATCTCACACAGGTTTAAAATAGAAGTACAGAAATCACAAAGAAAATACATGAATGAAGCATACTCGTTTAATCTCACACAGGTTTGAAATAGTAGTACAAAAATCACAAAGAAAATACATGAATGACTCGAATGAAGTACTGTACGAGCGTACATGTAAAACAGCAACAGAGATGATTGATACTTGGCTCAGACCTTTATTAATTTGTGCGTGAAGCGCCGAACTTGGCCTGTAGGAACCGGTGAACTGGACCACCTCCTCCGTCTCCGGCAGGACCACCCTGGCGGTGGGGGCGGCGACGAACCTCTCGCTCCACTTCTTGAGGAGCGGCGTCGTGGCTTCGTCCAGCAGGGCGACGCCGTTGAGCCGCTCGCAGGCCCAGAGCGCTGGCAGGAAGCAGCCGAGCGCGACGTCGAGGAGGCCCGGCGCGGCGTCGCGGCCGGAGAAGAAGGCCCTGCCGTCGCTGCAGGCGGCGAAGGCCTCCTCCAGGAGCAGCAGCGCGGCGCGCGTGTCGGCAATGGCTCTCCCACAGGCTTCTTTGGTGGGCGCCAGGGAGACGGCGTCCAGCGCCGGCCAGAACTTGTCGTCAACGTAGACGGTCCAGAAGCGGTGCATGGCGCGCTCGTAGGGGTCATCGAGGAGCAGGGCGGCCAAGCCACCGCCGGCCCAGGCCTCGTTGGCGTATTGCGCTATGACGGCGGACTCGCAGACCGCTCGGCCGTCGGGGAGGATGGGGACGGGGATCTTCTTGTAGACGGGGTTGGCGGTGAGGAGGTGGTCGCTCTAGCGCGGCTCGAAGCGCTCCTCGACGAGCTCGTACGCCACCCCGCGCAACTCCGGCGCCATGCGGGCGCGCATCGTGAATGGGCTCAGGCGCCGTCGCCGTGGATGAGCCGATCGCGCGGAGGAGAAGTTCAGACGGCGGGGGTTGGAAAAAAATTGACGGGACCGGTAGCGGAGGAGAAGTTCAAACGGCGGGGGTTGGAAAAAAATTGACGGGACCAGTAGGGGGTTTTGTGCGAAAAGGCATAAGTGAGTTAGTGTTTCCACCCTCAAGAATCTGGGCTGTACGGAGCAGATCGGATGGCTGTGGAGAAGTGTTAGCATGTTAGCACTGAAAAGGCTGTTAGCACTAGATACGTTCCCATATATATATATATATATATATATATATATATATATATATATATATATATATATATATATATATATATATATATATATATATATATATATAATAACAGGGGCACCTAGGTGTCTGGACACCTAGTCTCCTTACCTTTGGATTGATTTTAGATGCGTACTAGTGTGATTGAGACTTTCCATCCATGATTAAGACTTTCCTTCCATGATTGATTTAGCATGCCTAATATATTACATACCATTGCTCTAGCACGTATCTAAAAGCAATCTAACGGCAGGGAGCCTAGGTGTCTGGGCACCTAGGTGTCCCATTTCAGCGTCCTATATATATATATGTGTGTGTGTGTGTGTATAGTATATATATGTGTATAGTATATATATATATGTATAGTATATATATATATATATATATATATATATATATGTATAGTATATATATAAATTTTGAAATTTTTGGGTGTTATGTTTGACTAGATTGTTAACTAGCTCGAACAAGTTTGAACCAAAATTTAAACTAGAGTTACCTTTTTATGATATTTATTTGTAGGTATTATAAAAATCAGCAAAGCATGTGGTAAACAATGTTGAAAATCTTTGAATTCAATTATTTATTTTCAAAGGGATGCATTTCATTTGAATTGTTATATATAGGTATATACTGTAAAACTAAATTTTTGGAAAATATACCCGAATTTGGGTGAACTCATGCATTTAAAATTATGGTGCCCTCTATATATCTTTACTATTATAAAATGTGAGTTGATGGTCGTCAGTTCATTCTCCCTCCTCTCTTCTCAGCCGTCCGATTAAAGATCAGCCGTCCAGATCTGTATGTAGGTAGTTCTTCCACTCCTCGTAGAAAAGGTGGGGCCGACACATGCCCGCATCCTTCGCCTCCTGCAACCACTCCACCTCCCACAACTATTGCCTCCTTCTCTCCCCCGAACCCTCATGCCGTGCCTCCTCCTCCTCAGTGTCACCACCAATTCCTTCCCAGTACGGCAGCATCTAGTCGCAGTTCCCTAACTTTCCCTAGAAGTGTCGCATCCTCTCGTCACCTCCTCCCCAACGCATTTGCCCACCGTCTCCTCTCCCCATTTGCCCGCCGCCGCCTCCCTACCTCCACCTCCTGCAACCACCACCTCCTTCTCCCCGAACCCTCGTGCCACACCTCCTCCTCGGCGCCGACACCAATTCCTTCCCCGTGCGACAGCATTTGGTCGCAGTTCCCCAACTTTCTCCGGAGCACCGCCACCAATTCCATCTCCCATCGCCCCTCCAACCACCGGCACGATGCTCAGCAATAGCGGCTGGTGGATCGGAGAGAATGGTGCTCAGCGATAGCGGCCGGTGGATCAAAGAGAAGGGCACTGGACGATGGTGGCGGCTTCCTCTTACTACGCCCGCCCACGTGGCTCTCCCCTCGCCACCGCTGCCCAGCGGTTGCTCACCCGGTGAGCCTCTCTACCTCCTCCTGCTCTTCGCTCAGATCCCGTTGTGTTGTCTGGCGATTTTGGTCTCCCAAGTTGGTCATCAAAGTCGGTGCCATGGTCGAATAGGGCCATGGTCGAGGGGCCATGGCCGAAGTTGAGGGGCTGTGGTCAAAGTTGAAGCCATGGTCGAAGGGGCAGTGGTTGAATTCGAAGGGCCATGGTCCAAGTCAGGCCGTGGTCGAAGTCCAAGCCATGGTCAAAGGGAATAGTGGTCGAAGGGGGCAGTGGTCGAAGTCGAAAGGTCGTGGACGAAATCGGTCCGCGGTCAAAGTCGAAGGGCTGTGGTTGAAATCAGGCCATGATCGAAGTCGAAGGGTAATGGTTGAAGTCCAAACCGTGGTCAAAGGGGTAGTGGTTGAAGTCCAAACCATGGTCGAAGGGGCAGTGGTCGAAGTCAAAGAGCTGTGGATGAAGTTAGTCCACGGTCGAAGTCGAACGGCCGTGGTCGAAGTCGAAGGGTCGTGGTCCTAAGCTGTGGTCGAATGGGACAGTGGTTGAAGGGGCAGTGATCGAAGTCGAAGGGCCATGAACGAAGTTGGTCCGCGGTCGAAGTCGAAGGGCTTGACGTCAGGGCCGTGGTCAAAGGGGGCCGTGGTCGACGTCGGGGCTATGGTCGAAGGGGGTCATGGCTCAAGTCGAAGATCTATGGTCGAAGTCGATGCCATGATTGAAGGGGCGATGGTCGAAGGGGGAAGTGGTCAATGTCAAAGGGCCATGGTCATCGAAGGGGATAGTGGTCGAAGTCGAAACCGTGGTCGACATCGAAGAGCCGTAGTCGAAGGGGATAGTGGTCAATGTCGAAGGGCCGTGGTCAAAGGGGATAGTGGTCGAAGGGGATGGTGATCAAAGGGGCAAGTGATCAACATCGAAGGGCCATGGTCGTCGAAGGGCCGTGATCAAAGGGGACAGTGGTCAAAGGGGGCAATGGTTGAAGTCGAAGATCTATGGTCGATGTCGAAGCCGTGGTCGAAAGGGGCCATGGTCGAAAGGGAAAATGGTCGAAGTCGAAGGGTCATGGTCAAAGGAGACAGTGGTCGAAGGGGGTGGTGGTCAAAGGGGGAAGTGGTCAACATCGATAGGTCGTGGTCGTCGAAGGGCCATGGTCGAAGGGGGCAGTGGTTGAAGTCACAGATCTGTGGTTGAAGTCGAAGATCTGTGGTCGAAGGTGGCCATGGTCGACGTGGGAAGTGGTCGACGTCAAAGGGCCGTGGTCGAAGGGGATAGTGGTTGAAGGGGGCAATGATCGAAGTCGAAGATCCATGGTCAAAGCCCAAGATCCTTGGTCGAAGTTGAAGTCGTGGTCGAAGGGGGCTGTGGTTGAAGGGGGAAGTGATCGGCGTTGAAGGGCTGTGGTCGTCAAAGGGCCATGGTCAAAGGGGACAGTGGTCGAGGGGGCAGTGGTCGAAGTCAAAGATTCATGGTCGACGTCGAAGGGCCGTGGTCAAAAAGGACAGTGATTGAAGGGGGAAATGGTCGAAGTCGAAGGGGGCACTACTCGAAGTTGAAGGGGGCAGTGGTGAAAGTCGCAGTCATGGTCGTCGTCGTAGCGCTTATAAATGTGATCGTAGCAGTCATGGTCGTAGTCGTAGCGCCAACCGGGAGGGCACCTGCTGGTTTGTCTACAACCTCCACCGCTAAGAGTTCCCCCTCCAGTTGGACATCCCCATCGCCTACCCCCAGGTCACCCCCGAGATCAAGCTCCCCACCCATGACGATAAAACCCACAAGGTGGTCGAAGTCGAAGTCGTAGTCGAAGGGGCCGTGGTCGAAGGGGGAAGTGGTCAACATCGAAGGGTCGTAGTCAAAGGGGACAGTGGTTGAAGGGACAGTGGTCAAAATCGAAGGGGGCAGTGGTCAATGTCTAAAGGGGCAATACCCAGCGGGTACATACCCGTTGCCGATTTAACCCTTCTGCGGTGAAACCTCAGCGGGTGGTGTCTAGCTAGACTAGAGTGAGGAAAAGGCTTTGTGATATTTTATCTGTGTCTCATGCCAAAGGAAGCGTGGTGACTATTAAGATAATTTATCTCTTGGGGGTAAAGTTGTACAACCTCTGCAGAGTGACAAACTATTCGAATAGCCGTGCCCACGGTCAAGGGCGGGCAAGGAATGCATTCACATGGTAGATCCTTGGTTTTCATTTTAAAACAAAGTTATGTATTCCGAGAGTGGAGGGAACTTTCGGATGGTTGTCCTGGCAGTTGGAGCCAGTGTGGGTGGATGTAACCGCAGTTTTAAACTTTATCGGTTAGAGCTGGTTAATTAGTGTTGGTGGATAGACCCTTCACTATAAAATGCTTACTAGTTTCAGTTAAAACAATTATTTTGTTAGATTAATGCCTTTGAAAATATTTAATGTTATTTGAAATAAAATATTGCTTTGTGCAAAAGAACCATATAGCCTTCCTTTGTTAAGCCTTGCATCTACTGCATTTTTCCCAAGACTTGCGGAGTACTTTTTGTACTCACATGCTGCACTTAAAATAAACTCAGAAGAATATGAAGCTCAAGAGGGAGACTACGACTACTTCGCTTGCGGATACGACGAAGGATTCCCGGAGTTCTAGGTCGCGCTTCCCCAGTCAATTGCCTGTGGCGTATTGATGGGTCTTCACTGGATTTATTTATGCTTCCACTGTGTTTTATGTGTGTGAGGTCTTGAAACCTCCTTTGTAATAATGAGACCTTTCGGTCAGTACTCTCTATTATTGTAATAAAGCGTTGTTGGTTATGTAATCATTTCTGTTTGATTGCGTGCACTAGCTTTGATCTGGGATTTTGCTGTAATACAGAGGGTCCGGGTTCGGAAATCCGGGGTCCCGACAGAGATGGTATCAGAGCCAATTTGACTATAGGACGTGACCTAGGTTAGAAATGGTAAAACCTTAAGAAATTATATTTTATTAAAAAGAGTATATTAAGCATATATAAGCTTCTTGGCTTCTACTCTTTTCTTACTTGGTATCTCGTTCTTGTCTTTATATTCATTTGTTAAATCTTTTTACTTATCTTTTCTATTATTTCAACTTTGTAGATGGCCAGTTCACCCGCTGCTGAGCCGTGGGACTATTACTCTCATGGCGAGAGTGTTGGGGCATTTGCTAGTCTTCTTGACAGCTTATGTAGTACCTGCAGTATCGCCAGCTGCCTATCTTCAGGGGGTAGAAGGTACGTATCCTGGATCGGGACTCTTGGTTGATGGAGGTATTCCTGTATGCACGGGATGAGGAATTCGATTCCCACACATACCCCATTAAGCATCCCCGGACCCGCTGTTTCGATGCTATCCAGGACGCAGCTCACCTTGCCATAACTGATTTGTGCCACATGCACAAGGATGCTGTGCATCAGTCACCCTTTTGTTTCTCCATCGCTCCTCGAGCAAGACAGAGCTACCCGGAGCCCTTCGATATTCCTGCAGACGACCCCCGACTGTCACACCAGGTGCAGCTCACTCAAGCTATGGTAGTTACCTATGCTAGTGCCTTGGAGGAGATTGGACAGCTTCGGATGCTCCTCACTTCTAGCTACCAGCACTCCGACACTCTTCGGGCACAGCTTCGCCAGAGTCAGGCAGCAGAGTTCGAGCTGGCACGTCTTAGAGCTGCAGCTGACTACACGCCGTCTTCGCCCGTACCAGCTGCCGTTCCCAACAATCAGGCGCCGACTCGACGTGCGGGACTCCGCACCATGCTCACAGTGCGCAAGAGTGTGCGGCGCTCTAACCCGCTACCCGCCATCGACATCGGCGATCCCAGCAGAAAACGCAGGCTTTCCCATTCTCGCTCGTGTTCCCGGTCGACTGCCTCCAGTCGTATCCGTTCTCGTTCTCGCACTTCAGCCGCGTGTGATTGTTCGCGGCACCACGTGGACGAGCACGAGGAGGACCCGGAGGAGGATCCTGAGGAGCGCATCATCTTGGAGGATTAGTAGTCGGTTGAGTCAATAGTACCCAAATAAATGTCTACGTCCTTAGAACGTTTTATATTTTGTTTTGGTGTGCTTGATGGACTGTACCAAGCCTTTGTGCACTTGTGGTACAGCTATTCTTAAAACTATTTTGATTTCAATATAAGTTTCCCCTAAGTTGTTGCTTGCTTCTTTCTTGTGTGTTGGTTTGGGATGTTGTTAGTTTCCCCCTAAATCTCTTACCTGTGCTAGTTCCCTCTTATCTTTTGCTGTCCCCGGAACCGCTTCAGATGGAGAACACAAGGAGCAACCCTGGCAGCAGCCGTGATGCCAATGCCCAGCCAAACAACAACATTCCACCACCTCCTGCTCAAGCCCCTAACTTGGAGCAGATGATGGATATGCAACTGCAACTACTTCAAGCCCTTGCTCAGAATCAAGTGCAACAAGCTCCGCAGGCACTAAACCAAGCACCCCAGTCTAAGTTAGGAGAGTTTATGAGAACAAGACCTCCTACCTCTGCCGGTTCAGTGGATCCATTGGAGGCCGATGATTGGATTAAGGATGTGGAGAAGAAGTTGATCCTAGCTCAATGCAGTGATAATGAAAAAGTGTTGTATGCAGCTCATCAGCTTAAAGGAATTGCTGCTAATTGGTGGAAAAATTATTGCGCTGCCCATCAAGATGTGCAAGTCATCACATGGGCTGAATTTGTTGAAGCTTTCCACACTGCACATATTCCTATGGGCATAATGGAAATAAAGAAGGGGGAGTTTCACAAACTGCAGCAAGGAAACCTTAGCGTACACCTAAATAGGTTCACCCAACTGTCCAGGTATGCACCTGAAGAAGTTGCATCGGAGTCAACAAAAATTTGGCGGTTCATGCAGGGACTTGATCCCAACCTCAAGGTGCAGTTGGTGTCCAATGATTACCCAACCTTCCAGCATACGGTGAACAAGGCCCTCATACAAGAAGATGCTCAATGTCAATTGTACGAGACACGAAAGAGGAAGTTTCAAGCTCAGCAGGGAGCAAGCAGTTCTCAATTTCGTCCTAATCCATCCCAGTTCAATAGGCCCTCAGAGCCAAGTGTGCCAAGGACGCCATCTGCAGGACCCCGCCCAAATCCGCAAGCCCTCGAGCAAATAATGGTGGCCAACTACAGCAGAACAGGACTTCAGCGGCAGGAGTGCAATGTTTCAACTGCAAGAACATGGGACATTATGCCAACAACTGTCCTCAGAAGCACCCAGCTGTGACCCCTGTTTGTTTCAACTTGGGGACTACGCCAGCACGAGCTCCAACTGCAGGTCAAGGCCGTGGAACACCTCAAACTCCAAGGACTCCGCAGGCAATGAGTAGAGGACACCTTAATCATGTTACCGCGGAGGCAACTCAGGATGCACCCGATGTAGTTCTGGGTAAGTTTCTTGTCAACTCAGTCCTGCATCAGCATTATTTGATTGTGGAGCTTCGCATTCTTTTGTGTCAAAAGATTTTGTTGAAAGATATAATTGGGATGTGCGTTTGCTAAAGAACCCTATGCTAGTCCAATCACCTGGAAAGGAAATGAGGACTAACACAGTTTGCCCTAGAGCAACTGTAGATATAAATGGAGTAAAATTCCTAGCGAATCTTATTATAATAGACTCCAAGAGCCTAGATGTAATACTTGGTATGGATTGGTTAACCAAGTATAAAGGGCAGATAGATTGTGTTGATTGTGCCATTACCCTTACCAATTTGGAAGGGATTCAAGTAAGGTATAAGTCAAATACATCTTCTCGGAACAGAAGTGGGTTAAATAGTTTGAAGGGGATAACTTTGGAAAAGGTGCCTATAGTAAGTGAAAACCCAGATGTATTTCTCGAAGATTTACCAGGAATGCCGCCAGACAGAGAAATTGAGTTTGTTATCAACTTGGTACCTGGTACAGCTCCGATTTCCAAGAGACCCTATCGTATGCTTGCAAATGACTTGGCCGAAGTTAAGAAGCAAATTCAGGAACTGCAAGAAAAAGGTTTTGTAAGACCAAGTTCTTCGCCTTGGGGAGCACCAGTACTACTAGTGAAGAAGAAAGATGGCAGTCTTCACATGTGTGTGGACTATCGATCCTTGAATGATGTGACAATTAAGAACAAGTACCCTTTGCCCGAATAGATGATTTATTTTATCAGTTGAAAGGTTCATGTGTCTTCTCCAAGATTGATCTCCGATCAGGTTATCATCAATTGAAGATAAGACCAGAAGATATACCAAAAACGGCGTTTGCCACTTGTTATGGACTGTATGAGTTCACAGTAATGTCTTTTGGCTTGACAAATGCGCCAGCATATTTTATGAATCTGATGAATAAGGTGTTCATGGAATATTTGGATAAGTTTGTGGTTGTGTTCATTGATGATATTTTGATATACTCCAAGAATGAGGAAGAGCATGCAGAACATTTGAGAATAGTTTTGGAAAAGCTCAGAGAACACCGGTTGTATGCCAAGTTTAGCAAGTGTGAGTTCTGGTTGAAGAAAGTATCTTTCTTGGGTCATGTGATTTATGCGGGAGGAGTGTCCGTAGATCCCGAAAAAGTAAATGATGTGCTTAATTGGACATAACCAAAGTCAGTATCTGAGATCAGAAGTTTTCTGGGACTGGCCGGTTATTATCGTCGCTTTATTGAAAGTTTCTCCAAGCTTGCAAGACCTCTCACCTAGTTGCTAAAGAAGGAAAAGAAGTTTGAATGGAGTAAATCATGTGAGGATAGTTTTCAAGAGCTGAAAAAGAGGTTAACTTCTGCACCAGTGTTAACGCTTCCGGATATTAGAAAGGATTTTGAAGCCTTCTGTGATGCCTCAAGGCAAGGACTAGGCTGTGTTCTGATGCAAGACGGAAAGGTAGTAGCCTATGCTTCAAGGCAATTGCGACCCCATGAGGAGAATTATCCAACCCATGATTTAGAGCTTGCTGCAGTTGTGCATGCTCTAAAAATATGGAGGCGTTATTTGATCGGTAATCGCTGTGAGATTTACATGGATCACAAAAGTTTGATGTATATATTTACCCAACCCGATCTCAATATGAGGCAAAGGAGATGGCTTGAGTTAATAAAAGATTATGATGTTGGAATACATTATCATCCAGGAAAGGCTAATGTAGTAGCTGATGCCTTGAGCAGAAAGAGTTATTGTAATAAACTGTTGATTAAAGACAGTATGCCTGCACTTCAAGAAGAATTCCAACCGCTCAATTTAGAAGTAGTAGAAGAAGGGTTTCTAGCTACTTTGGAGGTTCAACCAATTTTTGAGGATCAGATCAAGGCAGCTCAAAAAGACGACAAGTATGTCCAGGAAATCAAAAGATAATATGAAGAAAGGTAAAGCACCAGGATTTTCAGAAGATAAAGAAGGAATCGTCTGGTTTGGAAAAAGGATTGTTATACCTGAAAAGAAAGAAATAAAGGAGTTAATTTTGAAGGAAGCTCATGAATCTGGATATTCGATTCACTCTAGAAGTACAAAGATGTACCAAGATCTCAAAGAAAGGTATTGGTGGTCAAGTATGAAAAGAGATATTGCGGAGTATGTAGCTTTGTGTGATGTGTGCCAACGGATTAAGGCTGAACATCAGAGACCTGCGGGACTTTTATAACCTTTACAGATACCTGAGTGGAAATGGGAAGAAATTGTATGGATTTTATAACTGGATTACCGAGAACAAAATCAGGGCATGATTCAATTTGGGTTATTATGGATCGTCTGACAAAAGTCGCACATTTCATTCCAGTAAAGACCACTTACTCTGGAGATAGACTCGCAGAGCTATACATGTCAAGAATCGTGTGTTTACATGGAGTTCCAAAGAAGATTGTGTCAGATCAAGGATCTCAATTCACTTCGAGATTTTGGCAGAAGCTGCATGGACTTTTGGGCACAAATCTAAATTTTAGCACAGCATATCATCCGCAGACAATAGTTATCAATCCAGCCTGCAAATGTCCCCATTTGAAGCTTTGTATGGCAGGAAATGCAGGACACCGTTATATTGGAAAGAAACAGGAGAAGGACAAGTGTTTGGACCAGATGTGTTGAAGCAAGCAGAAGAACAAGTTCACCTAATTCAGGACAAATTAAAAACAGCACAAACAAGACAGAAAAGTTATGCGGACAATCGTTGAAGAGCATTGGAATTTGTACCTGGAGACCATGTGTATTTGAAAGTTTCACCTCTCAAAGGAATGCGTCGTTTTGGAGTCAGTGGAAAGCTTGCTCCTAGATTCATTGGACCATTTCCTGTTCTAGCAAAAAGAGGAGAAGTTGCTTACCAGTTGAAACTTCCGCCTCAGTTGTCGAATGTGCACGACGTCTTCCATGTGTCTCAGCTAAAAAAATATCTCAGAGTGCCAGAAGAACAGATGCCTCTAGATGAAGTGAAGTTGAAGGAGGACCTAACATACCCAGAGTATCCAATCAAGATATTGGATGAAGCAGAGCGTCGTACGCGAAACAAGGTCATCAAATTCTATAAAGTGCAGTGGAGCAACCATTCTGAATCAGAAGTAATTTGGGAGCGTGAAGAAGATCTAAGAGCAGAATTCCCTAGTCTTTTTCCCAGCCCGTCCGAATCTCGGGGTCGAGATTCTTTTTAAGGGGGGTAGGTTTGTAACATCCCAAAAATCCTATTTCTGAAAATTTTAATTTCACATTAATTATTTTAAAAGTATTTGAATTTTATTTGGTTTTATTTGTCTTTTATTTGGATTTCTGAGTTTTCTGGAGTTTAAAACCTATTTTTTAAATTTAAAAAGAATTTTAAGTTAAAACTTATATACCAACATTAGTTGGAAATATTTTTATTAAGTCCAAAATGTCACCAGGAGCTTCTGTGAATTTTTCTGGAATTTTTGGAAGTATTTTCATATTTTTTTCTGTGGCCTAAATAATTTCCTAGCCTTTTCTGAAAATCTTAAAAATAAAAATTTTAAACCTCCTCCTCCACCCTCTGGCCGCCACGTGGATGGCCAGATGCCGGCCGCGTCACCCGCTTCACCCCGCCTTCCCCTCCTCTCGGGCCGCCACCTGGCCGGCCCGATGCGCGCCACGCCACCCACGCCGGCCCATCCCGTCGTCCGCACCCCGCCTGGGCCCGCTGGTCAGGCCCGTCTTCCCCACCGCGCCGCCTCTTTCCTTCCCTCTCTCCTCCCCTTTCCTTTCTTTCACCGGCCGACCGAGTCCGCGCCGTATCCGGCCTTTCCCTCCGCCCTCGACCTGGTTTTGGAAACCGCTTGCACCGCCGGGACCGAATCCCCCAATTCCGCGCCTCTCCTTCCTTTCGCGCACCCCCTCTTTCCTTCCTTTCCCTTCCCCTTCCTTTTTCCGGCCGCCATCACCGGCGAGCAATTAAAGCGCCCCCGCCCCTCTCTGGCCCCTATAAAAAGGCCCCCGAGCAGCCCTGGCCTCCGCACCACCTCGCCCCGTGCTCCCTTGCCCCTCTCGAGCTTCCCACCGCCCTAGCGCCGTGCACCCGAGCTCCCGAGCGCCAAAGCTCCTCCGGCGAGGAATCGCCGCCACCTCGGGCAACGCCTCGCCTCGCCGCCACCTCCAACGTCCTCCCCGTGCGCCGGCGACCACCCTCAGCCCCTCAGCCAAACCTCCCCACCACCGGAACGCCGCTACACCGGAGCACCCGAACCCCTCCGGCCACCCCTCGCCACTGGCACCGTCGTCCTTGTCTACCTCTACCCGGCCCCCTCCGGTAGATACCTCAAAAGGTGTACTTACCCTATATGGGTAAGAAACACTCGAGTGCTCAGACGGTTACCAGTGCTATCTCCTCCCCCTGGCTCCCTCGGCGCGCGTTCGAGCCCCCGGCTCCGCACGCTAAGGTTGAGCCATTTCTATTATTTTCCGCTCTGACAGCCGGACCCCACCCGTCAGCCGCTGTCGGTCTGTGGGCCAGCTGACATCTGGGCCCCGCCTGTCATTGCTTCTACTGGCATGTGGGTCCAAAGCCTCTAGGGTCCCACCGGTCAGTGGCCAATAGCTCGTGTGGCCACTAACAGAGGGGTCCCACTTGTCAGTGGCTAAGCAATAGGCTCACTGACATGTGGGCCCTACTGGCCATAGACACAGAGAATAAGCAATAAAAGAAAAGATTAAAATGTAAATTCTGCAGTGGGCCCCACCTGTCAGAAATTTAACAATTTTTGGATTTATTTGAACTGAGATCTTTAAATAAGCATAACTTTCTCATTTTAACTCCAAATTGAGCCGTTCAAATTTCTAAATTTTTCTAAAATCATAATCTATCCAAATATACCCTCTTTTTTAATTTTTTAATTTTATTTGAATTTTTCTTGTATTTATTTGCTTTGTTCGTTTATCTTTTTGCGCGTAGAATCTGACGTCGCCGAAGAGTTTGTCGAACCGCAGCAAGAGGGACCAACCAGTGCACAAGAAGGCAAGTCTCCTTTGATCATTTTGAATCTATGTTTGTGAAATGTTTTAAATTATTTTAAAGTTATGTGCATCGCTATTTACATAGAATCTTAATTTTGTTTTAGCAAGTTAGTTAATCCAATCATTGCTATGCCCTCAATTGAAGTTGAATGCCATGTACCTTTGTAACCTTAGGAATTCTTTTGTCTCAATAATGAGAATTATATAATTCTTTGGTAATATTAGAACGGTAGTAAAATGCTTAGTCATGCTATTTAATTCTTTTGTAACTTTGGAATGGGAAATCATATTTCATTCAACTGGTATTTGTATTTAGAAATAAGTGGTGACTGGTGTTGCCACTGTTCTTTTAAAAATAAATAAAATGTGAAAGTTGGTTTAGACTAGGGCGGATGGTTGCTTTGGATTGGTGTGGCAAGCACGAGATCTTGTAAAGTGTATGTTCCGCCCTAGTCGATTAAGGACCGATGCTTGTGATTGTCCAGACTGAGCACTATCGTACAACCCCGAGTCTATATGGGTACAACCTAGCTGATTAAATCATGATAGTTTAGTTTAGGTGCCACCAGTGGAAAGTGGGTACCAGGGAGTTACTGGTTATTCACAGTGAGGGACAGGGATTTACTGTACTCATATGGCGCAAGAGGGGGCTTCGGACTGGGTGGATTTAACCCTTCTGCGGTGAAACCTCAGCGGGTGGTGTCTAGCTAGACTAGAGTGAGGAAAAGGCTTTGTGATATTTTATCTGTGTCTCATGCCAAAGGAAGCGTGGTGACTATTAAGATAATTTATCTCTTGAGGGTAAAGTTGTACAACCTCTGCAGAGTGACAAACTATTCGAATAGCCGTGCCCACGGTCAAGGGCGGGCAAGGAATGCATTCACATGGTAGATCCTTGGTTTTCATTTTAAAACAAAGTTATGTATTCCGAGAGTGGAGGGAACTCTCGGATGGTTGTCCTGGCAGTTGGAGCCAGTGTGGGTGGATGTAACCGCAGTTTTAAACTTTATCGGTTAGAGCTGGTTAATTAGTGTTGGTGGATAGACCCTTCACTATAAAATGCTTACTAGTTTCAGTTAAAACAATTATTTTGTTAGATTAATGCCTTTGAAAATATTTAATGTTATTTGAAATAAAATATTACTTTGTGCAAAAGAACCATATAACCTTCCTTTGTTAAGCCTTGCATCTACTGCATTTTTCCCAAGACTTGCGGAGTACTTTTTGTACTCACATGCTGCACTTAAAATAAACTCAGAAGAATATGAAGCTCAAGAGGGAGACTACGACTACTTCGCTTGCGGATACGACGAAGGATTCCCGGAGTTCTAGGTCGCACTTCCCCAGTCAATTGCCTGTGGCGTATTGATGGGTCATCACTGGATTTATTTATGCTTCCACTGTGTTTTATGTGTGTGAGGTCTTGAAACCTCCTTTGTAATAATGAGACCTTTCGGTCAGTACTCTCTATTATTGTAATAAAGCGTTGTTGGTTATGTAATCATTTCTGTTTGACTGTGTGCACTAGCTTTGATCTAGGACTAGTGCTGTAATACACAGAGGGTCCGGGTTCGGAAATCCGGGGTCCCGTCATTCATTACTTATATGTCCTTGGCAAGCATCAGGATCAAGAAGAAGATAAAAGAGTCAAAGAACCTACAAGAACGAGAGCAAATCAACTAAGACAAGAACACTTCATGAGACATGAACAAAGTTGATCTATTGCTACTTGAAGATGAAGGTTTCACAACGACTCCATAAGAAGGACAAGGGAGCACATCACAACATTCAGTCTTCTCTCTCAAGCCCAAATCAAAGAACCCAAGAATGAAATGGTTGGGAGAGTTGGCATGAAAGCTTCCATTCCCAACCCATTAAATAGATAACTAGCCCACATTTACCCTACTTTGATACTATCCACTAGTACAATTAGGGGGAATCCAGTAACCCTACACAACATAGATTTTTTACTCACACTTAACTCATTCATGTTTTTCAAAGTACATGAGCCTGAACCCACTAAGTCATTAGCCTTTAATCCACTTTATGTTCTCAGCATCTCCTTAATCTAAACCGCTTTACCAATCATCATGGTTTTGATCCAACGAAGATTTTGGTATTTGGCCAACTACCAAAATGCACTCGCCTTGACTTGGTCTTCTCCTTCCCTTGTAAGCAATCATCATATTTGCCATGTACTGTAGGTGCATCAATGGCTTGCCATGCATCAATAAGTCTCTCCCACAAAGGTTCCCACCAGATCATGCTTCACTTGGACTAATTAGGCCACTTGATGCAACTCATCACTCGAATATGCCCTTTATCATTTCTTGCATTCCTTGTGCCATACTTGAGCTCAACTATCCCACCTAACATTTTTTGTCGTTCTATCCTCGCCATTTCCAAGCACAAATTCTTCATAACTTGACCCACGTTAGCTCAAATATGTTTGATACAATAGGAATGCATTGACCAAGGGCAATTCAACTCAATCCACGATCAAATTCCCAAAGTACAGAATTCACAGCTGAATTTCAGAACTAGTTGGTCTAACCGCCATGTATTGTCGATCTAGCCACTACGTACAACCTGTTTAACCACCACCTACTAACTAGTTAGGCCGGTTACACCGGTCTGACTGCTCAATAGGGCTATCTGACCACCTGAGATCGAAACCAGTAGACCAAAAATCTTAATCTTTCGCAAATTTGAATTCATATCAATATACATTGCCAATGATTCATTACAAATATTCTTGGACCTTCTCACGAGGTTTCTCAATCTCCTCCTTGATGAACACATTGGCAATTTCTCTAAAAATGTAAATTTGAGTTGGTTTTGAAAATGGAAGTGAATTTTGTGAAAGCAGGCTCAAAAAGGTCAAAATGAATTACGTAAGCAAAAAATGATTAAAATTGCAAGAAATAGAGAGAAGCAAGTAGATAAAACAAGTTTTCCTCAAAAACTTCAACTGCACTAAGGAAATTGAGAAATCTCACTCTAGGTCTGTTGGGGGAGGGTTCATGCGCCACCTTGGGCCCACGACAACCTCAGAGCATTGACACCCATTAGGAGGTCTACCACGAGCCAACCTCAGAGAAGTCCATGAGCCAACCCCAGAGGGGGTCCAGGACCAACCTGGATGAGTCTCAAACTCAAGCATGACAACTCGCCCTCTAGGGTCGGGTCATGAACTTCGCCCCGAGCACTAAGTTTTTTTCGATGGGAGATAGTGACTTTCTCACCTGTCCAAGCTATTAACCGCTCGTGACCTTTACTCCGAGCGCCAAGTTTCTTTTTATGGGAGACAATGACCTTCGTGCCTCCCCAAGTAATTAGCCACTCGCAAGGTTCGCCTCGAGCGCTATTTTTTCGATGGGAGACGGTGACCTTCTCGCCTCCCCAAGTGATTAGCCGCTCGCGAGATTCGTCCCAAGGGACACGTTTTTGGTGGGAGATGGAAACCTTCTTGTCTCCCAAATGGATTAGCCGCTCATGAGCTTCGTCTCGAGCACCGAGTTTCCTTACCTCCCCAATCGACCAACCGCTCATGAGCTTCATCCTAAGTGCTGAGTTTTTTCCGATGGGAGATGACGACGTCCTTGCCTCCCTGATCGACTAGCTGCTCATGAGCTTCATCTCAAGTGTCAAGTTTTTCCCGATAGGATACGGCTACATCCTCACCTCCCTGATCAATGAACCACTCGTGAGCTTTGTCCCGAGCACGAGTTTTTTTATAGGAAATGGTGACGTCCTCACCACCTCGATCGACTAGCCGCTCATGAGCTTCATTCTGAGCATCGAGTTTTTTTTCCGATTGAGGATGGTGATACCCTCCCCTCCCTAATCAATGAGCCATTCGTGAATTGCCTCTCGAGCATTGAGTTTTTTCTGATGGGAGACGGCAATTTCCTCACCTCCCTGATTGGCTAGCTGCTTGTATGCTTCGTCTCGAGCACCAGGTTTTTCTGATGAGAGACAGGGTAGCAAGATACCCCTAGTAAGGAGCAGCAGGTAAGCTTTATTTTAACATCAAGCAAGCAACAATTGTGCAAGTCTGATGAAAGGAACAAGGGCAACTACAACCCTTAGCATCGTCACCAAAGAGAGCCGGGTGACAGCAGGGCAGGACAAACTTCTGGCGTCCCGGCATCGGGCCACGTTGGTCAGTGAACGAGCCAGCATCATTCCTTGCACAAAGATGAGTCCTCACATAGGGCACAAAGAGTCTTACCTCTGGCCGTTTTGTGTGGTGGCAATGGAAATCGCGGCTGGGCCTCGACTCCGGCCATTCGCCGCCAGCTGTTCTGTATTTGGGCCATTGGATCCGAAAATGATCTGGCGTGATCTCTATCCGTCATACGGAAGGCCCAGTTCAAGCCACACACCTCATCGGTTACTTTCAGGTTTTGATCTGGTGGCATCCGAGCTGATATCCAACTAGTGGACATCTATAGCTCCATATCATCTTGTGTGAATCAAGCAGCTAGCGCGTATTCTCTATCGCAAGCATGTATAGTTGCCCAGATAAAGACCGCGAACAAATATGGAGTATTCCACACATGTACTTTTTTTAGGGCAAACGACAAGAGCTTTATTTATTATATCAATATGGAAGCCTGCTTCGAGCAATGTGTGCTGCTGCTGCATTTGCCCCCAGACGTGTGTAAACAAAAACACCCGCAATCTAGCTTGTACGGTGAATGGTGATCAATCGCGCCGTCAGTGTTGGTTTTCACCAAGCTCTGCTCAGGAGGCCTCCATTCCAATGCACTGCCCGGGAACTCCTCCAAGCTTTGCAACCGGCTGAAGGAGAGCCTCTTCCACCATACCTACAGCATGTTTAATTTGGCCGCAATCTCAACCCTTCTTTTGCCATGCTGCGATTGTTTCTGCCAGTCCACAATGACCATGTACCACAGGTGAGCAGTTCCGCATGCAAACCTTGCCAACCAGCAAGTCGGTCGCCCATGTTAGAGGATGAAGAGCGGTCTCAGGGACTTCATTGTTGAGTTAACATTGTTATTTCTTTTAGCTGTCACGTTATGTCTGTTGCTTTTGTAGTGCATTAGAGTTGTGGGTCGTCACGTCACAGTTGGTGATGTGGTACTAGTGTTGCATGTGCCAAAAAACACAACCGAGTCCTTGTTGTGCACATCATAGAAACATGGTGTGCCACGGGACTCGGTCTAGCCCTTCATGGGGCTGTGCAGTTAGTGCGTGCATGAGTTTAGGAGGAAAAGAATCAAGCACTGTAATGGGTAGATCATGTTTGTTTTGAGAATAATAAGAGAGAGAGAGAGAGAGAGATTAGAAAAGGCGGTAGGCAGTTGAGCCGCGAAAAGTCTCGCGTGTTCATCGCATCGTGTGAAAAAAAACCTACCTATGAGTTAGTGTGTATTGCAGGGATCTGCGCTGACAATTGGTATTAGAGCCTCTCTGCAACAGTGGCGAGGAGATGTCGAAGAACGCAACGGCACCTCCAAAGGTGAAATGACGTCCAAGGAGCCGGTGAGGGAGGGTAGCATATCCCTTTCCTACCCCATGCTCGGCAAGCACAACTAGAACACGTGGGTAATACGGATGAAAGTCTGCCTCAAGGCTTAGGGAGCGTGGGATGTCGTGGTGTCCAAAGACGTCGACGACAAGAAGGATCAGATGGTGTTGGCGGCTATCTTTCAGGGTGTCCCCGATGAGACACTCACTCTCCTCAGCAACAAGGAGACGGCCAAGGAGGCCTTGGATACTCTGAAGACCATATACGTCGGAGCCAATCTAGTGAAAGACGCGCGAGCAAGAACTCTCAAATCAGAGTTCGAGAGCTTGCGGATGAAAGACACCGAATCCATTAATGACTTTGCTGGTAGAGTTACTGGCATTGTCAATCAAATTTGGGGTCTTGGGAAGACGATGGAGGAGGCATACATCGTTGAGAAGCTACTCCGTGCGGTGCCGAGGAAGTTTCTTCAGATCATAATTGAGGAGGGTCACCTGCGCATCTATGACCAGGAGAGGACACTGCTGGCGGGAGTAAAGCGTGCACGCAACAGGGTGTACACCATTGAGCTGCACCTCACTCAACTAGTATGTCTATTGGCAACATGCAAGGAGCCGGAGTGGATGTACCATGCAAGCTGCACCTCACTCCAGGTGGCCAGTCCTCACTATGGCTCTCATGCACCATATGGCGCTGTTTGAGTTCCTTTTTAGCAGGCAGAAAATTATGGATTGTGCGCCACCAGAAATTCTCACTTTAGCTACAAACTAAATGCTAATAAATTGATATAAAAAGACTGTTTTAATAAACTAAACTATCTTATTTATTTATCTGGGAAGACATTCCGTAAACCATAAAAAGAAAAAGATAGAGCCATCAATGACTTTAAAGCCCAGATGAAGTACTTGTTTAGCATGAGTGATCTAGGGTTGCTTAGCTACTACCTTGGAATTGAAGTCTACCAGACTAGAGAGGGGACAACATTGTCACAAGCATCATATGCTACCAAGATTTTGGAATAGAACGGCATGAGTGAGTGCAACTCATGTCACACTCCAATGGAAGAAAGGTTAAAGCCAAGCAAGGTCAATGAGGCCACTCCTATTGATGCAACCAGCTACCGAAGTGTGATTGGCAGCCTTTGCTACTTGGTAAACACTCGTCCTGACCTTGCTCACTTAGTTGGTATTGCTAGCCGGTACATGGAAAGACCAACAGAAGAGCATCAAACACTAATCAAAAGAATCCTAAGGTATGTGAAGGGTTCACTGAACTATGGTGTCATGTATGAAAGAAAGAAAGAGCCTAAGGCGATGTTGTGCGGGTACAGCGACAGCGACCTTGCGGGTAATGTTGATGACCGGAGGAGCACTACTGGGACAGTGTTCTATCTCGGTGCATGCCCGATCAGTTGGCTATCTCAGAAACAAAATGTGGTAGAACTCCCCTCTTGCGAAGCCGAGTATATTGCCGTGACAACAGCAGCATGCCAAGCTATATAGCTAGCTCACTTGCTTGGGGAGCTGAGCAATCAAGAGCCAGAGAAGGTAACTCTTTATGTTGACAACAAATCTGCTATTGCCTTGTGAAAAAACCCAGTTCATCGTGACCGTAGCAAGCATATAGATACAAGGTACTACTACATCCGTGAATGCATTGAGAACAGGATGATTGGTGTAGAGCATGTCAGGACTGGAGAGCAGCTAGCTGACATCTCGACAAAGTCTCTAGGGCGGGTGAAGTTTCTGGAGATGAGGGAGAAGCTGGGCATGGTGGAGGTAAAGAACAAGAAGAAATAGCTAGCTTAAGGGGGAGATATGTTGAGTTAACCTTGTTATTTCTTTTAGCTGTCACGTTAAATCTGTTACTTTTAGTAGTGCATTAGAGTTGTGGGTCGTCACGTCACAGTTTATGATGTGGCACTAGTGTTGCATGTGTCGATCATGTTTGTTTTGAGAATAATAAGGGAGAGAAATCAGAAAAGGCAGTAGGCAGTTGAGCCGCACAAACTCTCGCGTGTTCATCGTATTGTGTGAAAAAAATCTACATGTGAGTTAGTGTGTATTGCAGGGATCTATGCCGACATTCATTGCATCCTAGAAGTGGTGAGCAAAGGCGCGCTCCAATGCAACATGAAACAAGGACTCCTCCAGGTGGCCAGTCCTCACAATGGCTCTCATGGACCATATGGCGCTGTTTGAGTTCTTTTTTAGCAAGCAGAAAATTATGGATTGTACATCACTAGAAATTCTCACTTTAGCTATAAACTAAATGCTGATAAATTGATATAAAAAGACTGTCTTGATAAACTAAACTATCTTATTTATTTACCTAGGAAGACATTCCGTAAACCATAAAAAGAAAAAGACAGAACCATTATCGTGGAACGAATGCCCGGCCAGACTTGGAATCTGTGATACAGAAAGAAAACAAAACCTAAACTTTCAACTCCCCAACATGCATGCATGCATCATGCATGTACACCCCAGTGGTGAATGTATCTTTAATCAATCTTGATTGCATTGCAGGCCCTGTGGATGTGAACATGTGATGCTACGTACTGTACGGTATTGGCACGCACGCACGCACAAGCACCACCTGCTGATCAGACAATGGCAGCCTAGCATGCGTAGGCGGGCAGCAGCTGGACATATATAGCTAGCCTCTTTCACAAACTCCGACGCCGGCCGGCCGGCCTGAGCGCATCTCTACCTGCCTCTCGGATGTATCGCGGGCTGCTTTTTTCTCGGTTTTTAAGAGCTATTTTTTTTATATTTTATAGTAATTAGTGCTTTTAAATAGTATATTTTTAAGGTATAACATATAAATTAATTATAATATATAATATAATAATTTTATTTATATCGATCAACATTGTATAAAAATTTCTATTATTCTGTACTCTTTTACAAATAGTAAAAAACTATAAATCATGATCTCAAGGTGCCGCTCGGTTGGGCTGAAATAAACTAACTGATGGTTGAAATTGCACTATAGATAGCTGAAATTACACTGTAACTGATGATAGCTTATTTGGCGTAGCTAAATTTAAAAAAATTAACAATAAAAAACAGGTTAGCCTATCACAAACAACGTAAACGACTACATAAAAAAGAACCAGCAAAAAAAGCTAAATAGGTAGAAAAAGATAAAATTTAGAAATAGTAAAAAATAAACTAGAAGCAAGAAGTTTAAGGGCATGTTTGATACGGCTGCGGCTTATGGCTTTTGGTTGAATTTTTGCTGTTTGCGACAGAGATTACGGAAAGAAAGATACTCGTCTATAATTTTGGTTGATACATATAATTAAGTTGTAGACCCCGTCTTAAAAAAATGTTCCGTTTGAATGTTATCGTGAAGAACATGCCCTTCAACCGAAATAAGGGGGGCCCCCTAAAAACCAGACGCTGCACTCCATTTGCATACACGTTCGTTCGTCAGGTCAGCGCTTGAAAAAGGTGACGAGAAAGATTTCGGGGCCAGCATTACCCAATACACTGACAGGCGAGACATTCACCCTATGAGAGAGCTGACAGTGTACATGTGTGTGTGTGAGAGAGAGACGGCGACTGGCATGGACATACTCTCAAGACCGCACAGCACAGCTAGCGCTGACTGAAAGCACAACACGCTTTGCAAAAAGCAAAGGGAAAGGGGGTTCTGACCGACTTCTGATACACTGATCTGATGACAACTACAAGATCGATGGAGTACAAGGGCTTCTGTAGCATCTAGCAACTGGTACAAACATGACCGCATAAGCCATGACACAGGCATACACCCATATGCATACACACTGACATACACGACCACATGTCACATCACACGCGCGCACACACGCACAGACATACATGGCCAAATATGATGCACCATGCATGCAACCAAGTACACGCAGCTGCAGCTAGCCCTGCAGAATCAGTACTATCATACTCTGAATAGTAGAGTGTTATCACCTCTCCCATCTCCTCCTCGTGCATTCTCCCTCTACCTCCTAATTTCATGATGCATTGTTTTTCTTCTCGATCATCATTCTCCTCCTAACCACGTTCGCATTACATATGCGCACGTACTAAATCAAGGGCTGGCTAGCTAGCTACATGGATGAGGCAATCAATTGTATATGGATGCAAACGAAGTAGTTAATTTATTGGGGACCTCCCTTGCCTTGCATCGGCGTTTAGAAGTCTGAAGCTTGTGCCACCACTGCTTGGCTCCTCGCTCTGAACAAATGAATTATAAGCTGACACAAGAAATGGCTTCATCTCTTGCTCCTCGTATTGTGCAGCAGCAGCAGCAGCAGCAATGTACTTATCATTCATGGTAGAAGTACTAGTGACCCCTTGTTGAGAAGTCAGAAGCCGCTTCCCGGTGTCCTCACGGCCACCGCCGCCGCACAACAGGCGGCTCTGCAGACCAAAGTCATACGCATTTTCGCTGCCATTATTGACAAAAATGTTGCAGAGATCAAAATAGTTGCCATTAATCCCGGAGGAGGAGGAGCTGCACAAGCTGATCAGGCTGCCGCGCCCGGACATGAGTAGGCTACCACTGCCTGCTTGGCCATCGGGGTTGACGATGTAGGGTGACATCACAGGGAGGCTTCCCTGTTCCAGCAACACTTGATGTGGATGTACATAGATCGCCATGGGGAGGCAGCTGCCAGCTTGGTGATCAAGAGTACTGACGGCATGAGGAGGGGGAGGTGGTGGATGGAACAAGAGCTGCTGCTTGCTGGGATGCTCCCGCTGTTGCTGTTGCTGTTGCTGTTGCGGATGGTTTGATGATCTGGATGATCTCTGTGTGGGAGGCTGCAGGCCCATGAGCTTCTTCTTCAGCTTGGTGTTCCAGTAGTTCTTGATGTCGTTGTCTGTTCTACCTGGGAGTTGCGCTGCTATGATGGACCATCTGCATGAACGCATGCATGCGTGTGTGCATACTCAGTAACCTGCTTAGCACTAAGCTACAATGCTGCCTATAAGCATATATGCCTACTATATATATATGACACTTTTTTGTTGGATGTATTTTGCTTGAAGTAATATCAAGAGATAATAATCAAAACAGGATTATTGTATTACAAGATCTACATTAATTAATTTTCGTGTAAAGCTCTTTGTAGGATGATCTTGTCTTCTATAGGTTTGATTAAAAAGTAAAAACTAAGCATTCATGCATGAAACAGAAGGAAAAAAACACAAGAATTCTGCAATTGCCGCATTAAGCAAGAGAACAGGGAAAGGTCTACAGTTCAGCTGACCTGGCTCAGGGTTCATCATTTCGTCTGAAGTTTTGCGAAATGAACGAAATTTTGCCCTTTCGGTACCCTCCGAAACAAGTTTTATTCAGCCAAAATTTGGCCGAATTTGGCCCTATTTGAAATTTGGTTAAATTTCATCAAAAATCTGATATTTTTTTTCGTCCTAATTTTCGAACGAAATGATCCGTTCCTTTCACCAGCGTCCAAAAGTTTTTCCTATCCGAAAGTTTTAACCCTGACCTGGATCAAGCTGACCCTGTATCTATCTATCTGCATGTACAAAAAGTTAGTTCCATGAAAATTAAAGCCTAACAACCCTCATAGATGCATGCATGCATGCATGTAACTTTTCTTTCTTCCATTTTCTAACTAGTTACGTAGAAGAAGCTTGAAAAGGAAGGATCAAATATATATAACCAATTGAAGCAACTAGCGAGCTGGTGTGCATGTGTGTGCTAGCAAAAGGGGGCCAAGATAGAAATTAATTAAACATATGCAACTTGAAATCTAATGAAGCAGACAAGCGGCAAGCATGGATAAATATGTACGTTTATGCTTGTAGGTACCTGCTTCCAATGCTGGCAAAGAGGTTGCAGATGATCCTATCCTCATCGTCAGAGAAGTCCCCGTGTTTTATGTTTGGCCTCAGATAATTGAGCCACCTTAGCCTGCAGCTCTTCCCACACCTCCTCAGCCCTGCATATGTATGTTTTAATCGACGAGGCAGGGGCAATTAAGCTAGCTAGGTAGCTAGTTAATGAAGTTAACTAGTGATCATGCATGCATGACACGAGATGATCACTGACCAGCCTTGTGAGGGAGAGCGATCCAGTTGCCAGCAGTGCCATGCTTATCGATGTACTCCTTGAGCTTCATGTCCTCCTCAGGTGACCAGGGCCCCTTCTTCACATTGGCCTTGTCACAGCATGGAGCCCTCCCCATGGCGTCTGGCTAGCTTCGATCTTTAATTTGCAGTCCAGCTCCTTCTCTTCAGTGAAGCTGTGAGGTAGCTAGATATATAGCATTGAAGCTGGTGTTGCTTTGTATGCTAGCTATTCCTGCTGCCTCGTCTCGATCATCTAGTAATCTTCTCTTCTCTTCTCTTCCTTTGGACTGCTTAGACAGACTGATAGATAGATGTAGGTCGGGATGGATAGATAGGACGGAGCGAGGGAGGAGCTGGAGAGAGAGAACATGTACAGAAAGCTAGGATGCGCAGTGTGCTGGCTAAAGAAGTCAAAGCGGAAGGATGGGCATTATTAATGTCTAGTTTCAATCAGCTCCTGCTGTACGTACCCTCACTCCCTTCCCTTCTTTTCTCCCCTCTCATCAAATCTCAAACTGCTCAGCAGAAGCTAACTAGCTAGACCTCATCTCCCATGAGTCGTCATGACCAACCCGACCGACCCTCTCTCTCTCTGTTTCTGGATATATACATAAAGTGGGCTAGGTCAAATTCATAACAGTACGACTAAAGTTTTTAATCGTATCATGGCTTCTCGTTTTTAACTATTTTTTTATTCTTTATGGGTTGCAATAGAGATTGAGAGAGTAAGAGACACTCGTATTGATAAGTCATTCTATTTAAAGTGGTTTCTACGATAACTTCTGCATACAACTTATAGAAACCAAAGAGAAATCACTCCATTCAAAAATCAGTTTCTAAACGCCTAAAGTTGTTTGAAATAAGGTCTAAACATAAACAGCATGCATAGGTGGACAAGTATCAAATTATATCTTACTCTGAAATTATATATACTATTTCCTTTCCTGTAGGTTTTCTTTGAATTTTTTGTGCTCCACTCAGGCCTAACACATATAGAGAGAAGTTATATGTTAGTGAGAGAAACATACATTCCACTAGTTTTCAAGCAATCAATTGATATACTCTTGATGGCTGATCTGTAGTTCTCCATTGGGAACTTTTCACGGTCTAATACATTTATAAAATCTTATGAAAGTGAATTGTTATAAAAGTATGTGTTATGACAAATCTAACAACATCATTTCAATAGAACCAAACTAAATATTTAGAAAAAAATTATTGGTCAAAGATTACGAGGTTTGACTAGTCAAAGCTAAGGGTACCAAGTATTCTGAAACAAATGGAGTAATATCCAGGGCAAGAGGAAGTCATCAGATGGTTACCCTCGTCATACAATATGTCTAAGAGATTGTCTATATATCAATCAACTAAAAATTTGAAGGATTTCAGTCAAATTTAGATCATTGGATCAAATTTACACCTATCTTGATGGCGGACACTGTTTGACTTCTCGACCGTATTTCCTCACCTCCTCCCTCGAGCACCGTAGTCCTGTCGCCTCCCCTCACCCCCATCACCACCTGACGCACCGCTGCCTATGAGCCCCTTTGCCTCTTCCTCCTCTACTTGGATCTACCGCCACCACCCCAACTCTTCTTTCCCTACTCCACGGCCTCACCGGCGTCCTCCACCACACATCCTCTCCTCCTCCTTTCCTTGATGTCACCTTCGGCAATGACTTGGTGGCATCTCCGACGTATCTCCTTAATATAATAAAAAATAGGTTAGGGGCATTCAGTGAGGGAGCTTTCGGCAGTGAGCATTCGGCGTAGGGGCCGTCGAGTCGGCTTCGCTTGAGGTTGCACACACGCGCGTGGTTGACTTTGCCAGAGACGGCACTAGCGCTGTTGGCCTCACCAAGGATAAAGAAGAAGGTGGGGATGCATGCATGCAGCTAGGGTGTCCATGTTAGCCTCACCAGGGATAAAGAAGAAGGTGGGATGCATGCAGCTAGGGCGTCCATGGAGTCTATCGTGCAGCTAGCGTCCAAAGTGTAGAGTGTGACGACCCGCGTTATTACCATGGGGTAATAATGCTAATCAACGGATTATTATTCGTTTTGGCCGATAAAACATCGCTCTAACGAATAATAAGCCTATCAGGGTGTTGCAGTAGAACAATAATTAGAGACAACATAATATTACAAGAATATTGCCACGCAGGGCTACAATTTATTACAACGCCTCAAGGGCTTAAATATTACAATCTTTAGACAGAAAATACTCTAACTACTTCCTATTCAAAAACGACTCCACACGGAGTGTCCACCTTGTGTCCACTGTGTTCCGAGTCCACGGTATTCTATCCAGGTAGCTTTCTCCTAACCTTAGCTATCCTCTGAACTGACATGCTCCTAAGCAAGGGGAGATAATAGCAAGAGTGAGTACAGAAGTACTCAACAAGCGTTAATAGCAAAATGCACCAAATGCTTTATCTTCACACTTTTAGGAATATCAATTCCTCTCCTCAATTCTCTTGCTCATTTCCATCCTCTTTTTCTTTCCTCATTTTCTTTCCCATGACTTATAACAAAATAGGTTTTGGTTGTTGGTTTTGAAAGAATTTACAATTTATTAATTTAGAAAACTACTGAATATACACATGAACAGCAAAAACCCCCATAAGTTTCCGTAATTCTCCCTTCCCGGAGACAGGCATGAATTCATGATTTGGATAGCATTGTGCAAGCTTGTATCACTTTACCCATCATCACTCTGCTCGTGTTGGCTCCCGGATCTCCGCAATTCCTTTGATGCAGCGCCCAGACCAGAGTACAGTGCTAATACATCTATCTCAGTAATTATATCTCCACCCAGTTACTCACAAGCGGCAGCCTGGAGCGGTGTACAACCCTCACGCAGACCCACCGAAAGCGACAATAACTGTTGGCTGGGGCGGTTTCTGACCATCTCCCAACACCCCACTGCGTAATATATCGTCTTCATGTACCCCACTGCTGGTCACGTCCAGACTCGGGTTCTTGCGATCCGCCTCCCCCACTGCTAGTCACGTCCAGACTCGGGTTCTGCGCGGCTGTGGATTCCCCACTGCTGGTCACGTCCAGACTCAGGGTTCCTCCCATAATTAATACTTACCCATGTGGAGAATATAATACTTCAATAGAGTACAGACTGCCCATGAAAAACGGAATGTTGGTTGATACGAGTTGGTACGGTCTGTTCATATGGATGAAGTTTGTAATCCCTTATATTCTATTCTTATGCAGAGGTCCCACACCTGCCCACTTGTCACCTACCCTGGCAACCTTTGCCCACCTTCTTACTCAACTTAGAGGTCCAACTGCTCCATCAGTTGCCCGCTATTTCTTTTCTCATGTCTTTTATATCCATTGCCCGATTTAAATACCTTTTATTTCTTTTATGCAGGATGATACTAGATTAATACAAAATAATTGTTTTACGAAATATATTCGGAAGACTTGATCAAAGGAATGCTTGCTTGAACTTTAACCATATACTCGGATTCAAGTAGGATCAGGTGAAGGCGTTCCCGTAGCTTGGATTGTCGCCTGCAATTAAATACGTCGACTACGACTTAATTTATGAAAATATAATAAAATACGAGGTGTTGATGTGCTTGTGCTCCTATGGTAAGACTTTGTTCAATTTAACCCGATCGCGGTAATCGAGGTTAATTTCGGTACACTACTCGTCGCTCGACATCATCGCACTAGCATCATAGGATATGGTTGATCTAGTAGACCTGCCCGGCGTTTTTATTAATTACTAGTAATTTTTCGATTACACGGGATCAATTAGATGCATGAACAATTATAACGACTAATATTAATCCTGGTCAATCTTCGCATATGCAATATTCACCTCTCTAATTCGTTTTAGATCTTAAGGTTACTCAAATACATTTTCTCGTGCTAGTACGCGTGACTAGCTAAATTATAAATCTAAAAGAAAATGGTTCTTAATTAATCAATTATTTAATTCATTAATTAAAATATATTCAGGCGTCCTTATGGGATTCATAATCTCTACTTTAGTCATTTGCATAATTTTTACAGCTTAACTACTGTTTGAATCGCCGCATATAATTTTAATCACTACGAGTAATCTTAAATCAACGTGTGCCATTCCAATCGTCGCAACCAGTTTTAAATCTTCTAACGGCTATGAATTTATTCTAATAATTCAAAATACTTATTGGGGATTTTCTACAATTTATAATCGACTAATAAGAATTAACTGTGCATTTAACTTCGCGACAGAGTAATCTAAATGATATTATCATCATTTAATTCATACGCATACTAAACATTTAACTGCTCATGGATGTCACCTAATTTATGAATAATAGCTATAAATATTTATTAGCGAAGTTTGGCAATTTAATATGACTAACCAGGGGTTTAAACGGCAACATACTAATTTAATCGGTACACGTTATGTTTTAATCTATTGATGACACTAACTTTTATTATAGTAACTTGAGAAATATTATGGGTTTATATGCTTTACGCTATGGCGTTAAGGAAATACCATGGCCTAATTACTTGAGCCAACCTTACCACGTACGCTTGCGGAGGTTCCCATTTTCTCGCTTTGCTTAGGGTTTCTTATTTGTTTTAGTTCGTCAGCTACAATTGACTTTATTCGACTGACGTTATTTATATGCGTAAGGTCTAAGAATATTACACTGATACCGAAGACCGTATTAATTCTCCGCTCGATTCTAAAAAGGGTTTCTATCACATTGTTGCAGCTCACATTCTAGTCCTATAATTAGTTTATTTGATTGTGACAATTCTTTTATGACAAATTTTCTATGCTGCCCATTTACGAGTATCTCTAAATTTAGTCTAGACTATAATCTTTTTATTTTATCTAATCTATTTTCTTCTCTTTTCTTTTTCTTCTTTCCCTTCTTTTTCTTTTTCTCGCCGCCCCTTCCCCTTCTTGTTTCTTCCGCCGCCCCCCTATTCTCTTCCTCCCCCGCTTCCTATTCTCTCGGCCCTCTCTCTCTTTGCTCCGGACTCCCTGCCCCAGCGCCGCACCTCAGCTCCTCCGCGCCGCGCCATCTCGGCTCTTCCTCTCCCCGGCCTCTGCTCTCCCCTACCGGCTCTCTCTCTTCTACGCACCTCATCCCCTCGCGCCTTCCCCTCGCGTCGCCGGCCCTATCGGTGCCGCGCCACCCAGCCGTCCTCGCCTTGCTGGTCGGGCTCGACACTAGTTGTCGCTACCAGATCCGTGGCCTACGGCCCGGATTTGGCGTCTCCTCTCTCTTCTCCGACCCGGTTTGGTTGATTTGATGGTTATTTTGATTCGGTTCTAACGGATTTGCTTATGCGGTGTATTAGGGCTGGAGGTGAGCTGCCCCGGTGTGGTCACGGCCAGCCAGAGCCGCCTGCACGCCGGGGGAGTGCGCAGTGGCGGTGCGGTTAGGGTATGGCTACGCCGGTGGTAGTACGCCGCCTCTAACTCCAGTGAGTCTCGATCCTATTTACCTCCTCTACTCCACTCCTCTACCTCCGGTTGGCGTGTTTTGTGTTGGTTTCATGGTGCTCTGCCGGTGCTCGGTTGTTTGATGTCTCTAGTTAAGTATTACTTACTATGAATGAATGGATGCTACGGTTGTGCACGTTGTGGTTACCTTTACCGGTCGATGGTGGTTTGCTTTGGGTGGACTTGGGGTTGGCTTGCGGCTATCAGCTTCTTGGTGGTGTGGATGCCGCTTGATATCGACCTCCTGGGGTTGGCGGGTTCGTGGCTAGCGTCTGGCCTCCTGCCGTCGCGGTCGCCGTCGTCGTCGCCTTGCTCCCGATCGGCTCACCTTGCCTTAGCCTTGTTGTCGAGTTCTACTCGGTGGATGGACTTATCTGTTGGCTTGGAATGGTTTGAGGGTGTGGGGGAAATGGGGAACGAAAGACAGTGGGCTGGTTCAACCGTGCTCTTTCTGTTCTCCTCTTTGGTGACTGCGTGCGATATTTGGCTCGACTGTGCGGTGCCTTCTGGAAAGGGGTGTGCTGTCCCCTCTGGTATTGTGGCCGTGTTGGCCCTTTCGGTGGTGGTGTGGAATTGCAACCTTGATATTTTGGCAATTCGATTTACCTTGGATGGTCTCTATATCAAATCAGGTTTGTTTGTGCCGAGTGATGAGCCTACGGTTGTGAGAGGTGCCGACTGGCCCCCGGACGGTCAGGTATCTCCGTGAACGGATTACCCTGCCCGAAACTAATCTCTAGGGCTCTGATGACAATTTCTATCTTCTTTCTTTTGCTTATTTTTATTCGCTCTTTTGTTCGGTCTTTTTCGGTATTATAATTACTGATTCGCTCACAAATGGAACAGCGATGTGGTAGTAGCTCGACGACATCTTCTAATGTATGAAATGGCCTAAATTGTAATTCGGCTTTCTCTTAATATTGAGGTATACAATTTAATGTAATTTCTATTCTTTATTTCCCTATTGTAATAATTATGTATGAGATGGATCTCTAGTTGTAATTGACGCTCTCTATTGTAATTGCTTCATTTTTTAGATATTTATTTGGTTAAGACACAAAATTGTTTATCTGTTGTAATTCGTATTGCCGCTATTATGCAATGCAAATTGTAATATTTTTATTTGACTGGACATAAGTCCTAGTTGTCGATCAATGAATGTTAATGATTTTACCCTATATGGATTGTAATTTAATTACCGATGTACTACAGACTGTTATATATATATTTTAATTGAGTTGAAAGCTTTTACTTGTGCAATTGAATTTTATTTCTCACTTTAGTCTATACCATTTGATATTCACTCTCGTTGATGAAATTGTGAAAACAACGTATTAGTTTATCGCTCGTTAAGTTCACTTTAAACGACTGCAAAGAAAAGTTTAAATTCCCTCGTATTTTTAGATCATTAGCTACCTAATTAATCCTACTTAACGTCGTAATTCATTGCTTATGATTGATTAATGACGTGGGTCATTTCATAGAGTATGCGGTATCCATATATAGTACTGCTGTGAATGAGTCACAAGGAAATATGAAAGAGCCAATTGCTGCAACGTGCAATTTAAGAAGCTGTCTAATTTAAGGTTATGTAAGTGTTGCGATGAAAAACAGTGGATTTATCAACCGTTCACGTATTTGGCACTATAGCTATTTTTTCAAATTTGGTCCCGGATATACATTTTTGCAAAAATAGCCCCGTCCTTAAGCTCAGAAGGTGCGGCAAGCGACATATGTCACCTGGTGCACCTAGGGAGCTCAGCAGGGACGGGGGCTGCCGAGCTTCAGCTGCTTGGCAGCTGCCTGCGGAGTCGTTCTTGCTTGGTAAGGTGCTTTCAAGCAGCCCTTGCCTAGTAGGTGGCCGAGGTAGGTGGACTGGGAGGGAGTGCTCGGGGGCTGGGGCACTCGATTGCAGCACAGGCTCGATAGCGCCACGTGATCAATTTAGTTTTGTTGTAATTAGGTGAATACTTGTGCAAACTAGTTAAAAACATGTGCTTTGATACGTGTTAAGAAATCCTTTTATCCAGACACTGCTTTGTTAGTGTGTGCATAGAAATTTTTTAGGAAGGTGCAAGGGGGTTTAAAGGGGCAGATGAATTTCCATCACCAACTCCCTGTGTTAAATAGTAGAGATATGTTATTGCAAATAATTGTCATAATGGACCATGTCTAGGCAAACAAAGCATTTCACAATGAAGGTGCAAATTACATGGTGTGTAGGATTTAGTTAGGTGTGTGTGTTTACCTCATTACTCATATGATACAAATGTCAACATGAGTGAACCGTCAACCCCAACTAGAGCTAAGATACATGTGTGACTTTTGGAAGTCATGGTTGCAGTCATTTGTTGTACACATTGGATCCATCGGTGCCTTTCCCTTCTCTCTTTTGCAGGCTCTAGCCCTCACGATCCTCACCTAGTACCCGGCTTCCACAACTAGTGTAGGTTTGTTCCAATCAAAAATAACCTGGTGTTCAATAGGGGCATTGGGGACCACCGGTGCCTTACCCTTGTCCTCCACCATTCTGACCTTTCCATTGTCATCCGGAGTGTAAGGCTTCCAGTGTGTGAATCTCTCTGGCACCACCAGGTTGAGTGTGTATTTTTACTCGATGGATGCCCTGCTGTATATCTTCACAACATCAATCCATTGAAAAATGTAGTAACGCTCTGTGGTCTTCCGTGCAACCAGCATGCATGGAGTAGGTTACAAGTGTGCAAAAAGAAACATGCAATATGAATTGTCAATCGTGCTTACAAGAACATTGTCTCACATGTAGTGCACCTGAGCAATGGTGGCTTGTCGTGTGGACTGAATGATATGTGCTAGATTACTGCAGTTGCACTATGGCCATAGAAACTTCGGCAGCACGGGTGCATCCTTGAAATATGTACTAGGGTGTGATCCCTTCTTCTTGGCCATCCACTTTCTCTTACGAAGCATCTCTCTGTAGTTCGACATCATGTACCTTTGCTCTCTTCTCCCTCTCCTCTTCTCCTTTTTTGAGATTAGCTCAAATGGAGTCTTAGATCCAGTTGTGGGGGTTGGCCGAATTTTGGCCAAATTTTATAGTCATTCAGTGTGCATTGTTCGAGAGTAAAGCTTGTACGTGTTGACATTTCACTGAGGAAAGATGGTGGTTGATGTCTGATCAATGAGAAAAGCTATCATGTGCTATCAATTTGGTTAGAAAAGCTAGTACGCACTGTCAACTCACTGCGAAAAGTTGGTATGTGTGTCAAATCACTAAAGAAAGCTGGTGCACACTACGAACTCACTGAGAAAAGGTAGTACGTATTGTCAAATCACTGGGAAAAGCTGGTGCATGCTGTGAACTCATTGAGAAAAGCTGGTACGTGTTGTGAAATTACTGGAAAAGCTGATGTGTGTTGTGAACTCACTGAGAAAAGCTATTACATGTTGTCAAATCATAAATTCCATTTTAGACCGCTACAATGGAAACTAAAGGATTAACGAGTACATATTTAAGTTCGACACTTGGGACACAAACGCAGGGTCAATGGAATATATTGTTGACTTGCTCGAACTGAAGAGCTGGCACCGAACATAGTACCAGATCAAGGCTTACCTACTACCCACTTCCTCTAGCAGCGAAGCTGGTCTTGAGGGAAGGTCAGCATATCTAGGGAGTGTCATACACTGTGCAAGTCGTATTGTGGTGGTGGGTGAGTAGGAACTGATGCACCAAACAATTGATTGGGCCCCATCTCTTGAGTGCTAAACATTTGCTATAGCCAGTTGTCCACGTAATTGCTGGAGTTCTATGGAGGAAAACATGTTTTGTTAGGCCAAGGGAAGGTAGAACTGCAATGAAACTCATAATTGTAACCACTGGTGTCATGTGTTGCACATAAGACGAACCTCCTGGGTACTCCTGTCCACAGTAGTCCAATGTAGCGAAAACAGATGCTGCATAGTCCACACCATACTGGTGGACCATGTAACTATCGTATATCCAGTTTACCATTCGCTATGCTGCCGGAGATGCAGTGTAACAGCCCAGGTTTTTATAAAAAATAATAATAGTAAAAATAATTTAAAATACAAATAATTGTTTTGGTTACCTAAATTTTATTTTTGATTTGCCCTGATTTTTTAGCTTTTAAAAACGTTGGATTTAAAAAGTAATTTAGCTAAAAACATAAAAATATTATTAAATAAAATGATATTTTGATTTTTTATACAAATCCTATTTAAAATTAATTATTTGGAAGCATTTAGTGTTTATCTTGATTTTCTGTGTTTTTTTGGATTTTAAAAATCAATTTCAAAACTAAAAAGTATTTTTGTAAAAATTAAAAGACCAACTTTAAGTTGGAAATGTTTTTCCTAAGTCTAAATCATCTCCAAGAATTTTTGTGAATTTTTCTATTTTCTAAGTGTTTCTGAAAGTTCGTGAAAATTTGAATCTAATTTTAAACTCTCTCTCTTCTCGGGCGAACAAGTGTCACGCTCAGATCCAATCTTCCGCACCTGATTAAATATAGGCCCTCCATCTTCACTTAACCCAATCCATCTGCATCCGACGGCATGGATTCAATCTACGCTGCCCGATTTGATCCCATCACTGGTCCATGAACTCAGTTCACCATGGACCCAGTCCGCAAAAAGCCACCTGTCAGCCAAATATAATCCTTTTTCTTTTGAAAATAAATCGGCAAAAAAATCAATTCCCTTCCTGACGTCGCTCTGACATCATAAATCCCTTTTATCGAAGAAAAATAATTCAATTCCTTGCTGACATCATAATATTCCTTTTCCAGTACAACAATAATTCAGAAAATCTCTCTTTTCCTTTTTCTTTAGTTGCAAACTTCCAAAAGCTCGTTCTAATTCATCCTAGCTCAGATTAAGCCCGTTCAAAATTTTAAATTCTTTAGAAATTCCGATCTATCTATGTCTATTCTCTTTTCAAATTTTTAGAGTCTGTTTGAAAATTTATTTAGATTAAATTAAAGATTAGCAAATAAAAATATTTTAAATGGTTAAAACATACTTCAAATAAATCCCAAATTATTTTATTTGATCTTTTCGGGTTTTAAGGATTTTGGTGAAATTTTCCTGAATTTGTTTGAATTTATTTTATTTTTTGGAAAAAAAATTATTTTTTCTTTCTTCTTTTCATTTTCTCTTCTCCAACGGTTATCTTCTTCATATCGTTCCAGACCCGAGCGCATGCGTGAACCGCCATGGTTGAGTTCTTGAAGCTTCCACAACTCGAGATTTTTTTCAACCATTTCTTGCGCAATAAAATGCATTCAAATCCTCTCATCAAGACCTTTCCATTCCCGGCCTTAGCCTCAAATTTCGTGCGCCCATTTCGCGGAAATATGCCATGCCACTAAAAGACATTCCCTCACGAATCTCCTCATCCGGTCCACCTCTGCACCTATAAAAGGGATCACCGAGTGCCCCTCCTCATCTTCATTCACCACCGAAAATCTCAAAGCCACTCTCCCTTCCTCCTCGCCGCAATTGGCATTTTTCTCTCCCCAACCAAATGGCGTTCCTCGGCCATTTGCGCCGCCTACAGCGAAGTTCCACTACATTTGACCACACCACTAGTTTCACCTTTGCGCGTTCTACATGGTGCTCTCCTCGCCTTCGCCGGAGCATCGCCAGAGCACCATGAACAAACCGTGCCGCCGCTTCTCTCCTCGTTGTAGGCCGACCATGCATGTTCCACCATAACTAAGGTGAGCACTGTGTTCCCCACGTTCTCCTCTTCATTTCGCCATAAACCTTACCCTCTAACTCCTCTCCGTTTGCCCGGAACGCCGATGTCAACCCATCGGTTGCTGAAGTTCTTCTCTGCCATGTTCTGCCACCATCCGATGTCCTTTGGCCGAGTCGTTTGCACTGTTGAATTCATCTCAATGTGTTCTACGTCGTGCTTCCATCGCTATCGCCTAAAGATTCCCCGAGTCCTTGTCAACCTTGTCGAGCGCTGACACTAAAACCGTGTCTTCGCACGTACATCACTTTTTCGATAAGCGCTTTGATTTTTGTCCATGTCATATTGTGTCCTAACCTCTAAGAAATTTATCTACCATTTTTATTTAATTTTTCGCAGAGCTAATTGTCAAAAATTGAACTTTCCGCAAAAATGGTCGTTTTTGACTCTCGACGTCGATTTGTTGCCTCTGTTGAGTTTTAGCCTATGTCGTAATTTTTTTAGACTTGCCTCACCACGTTCTATGTCGTGCTCCCTTCCTTTTCCCTGAAAAGCCTCCACAAATTTTTGCCTTCGACATTTAACCATGGGCGCCTAAGCCATCTCATGTCTCCATCTATCCGTGGTGTTTTCCCCAATCTGTTCACATCATAATATGCCAAACCATCCCAGATAGCTATCTTTCAAATGGTTTTGGATTCGCTTCGCCGAGCACCAAGATATCAAGTTTTCCTTTTTCGCTACCGTCGTCGTTCAAACATCGATTGTATCGTGTCCGATGAACTTTCAGCTTAGCCAATAATTTTTCTAGCTTCACCACACCATGTTCTACCCCATGCTCACCTCACATCTCCACGTTCCATACCCGGTAATGTCTCTCTCCAACCTGTTGTTGTCGCTACCACACCGTCATTGACGTTTTTCTCTCACCGTCGGTGATTGCCACCATCCTTCGCTGCCGTACCCGTGTCACCACCTTCGCCTCGTCACCAGAGTTCCATTTTGCCCATTCGCCGGCCACCTCGCTGCGAACCGACACCGTACTATTCAAAAGATAAGTCTCGGATTTTGTTATCATTTCATGTGACATCCAAAACTTTCAGATATTCGTTCTCCCTCGTACGAACTTCGAATCCATTGATTCATTCTCCTAAATTCATCTAAAAACATAATCTATCTGTCAATATATATTTGATAATTTTTGGATTTATTTGGATTTTATTTGAATTTATTCGCTTTGGTTCTTCGCATGTAGACCGCGATGATTTGGAAGAATTTGACGACGACTCACACCAGACTGCGGAGCAAGGCAAGTCACGCACCTTGATCATGTTGATCCCAGTTTACAAAATAAAATTATGATGTTTTAAATTATTCTGCATGCGTACTTTTAATCAATGTATTTCAATTCCAGTTTTAAATATAGTTAATGCCTACTTGTTAATTTCTCCATTGACATTGAATTCCTCGATACCTTGTCACCCTAGAATCAAACTAGTTAGTACACTAGTATTGGCTAGAGAGGTTTACATCAAATGCTTAGACCTGCTTAGATATGATATTTGTTTTGGGATACTTTTTTCACATAAAATGATAAGCTTTTCAAATGTATTCTTGACTTCAGTGAGTCAAGAAGGATTATGAAATATTTTGAAATAAAATATAAAATCTGGTTTAGACTTAGGCTAATGGATATGTGGTCGGTGCAAGCATGCACTGTTGTTCGGAGACACAGTGTTGATTATCGGGCATAGGGGGTATGTGGCTGAGCCTAAGTCAATTAAGGACCGGTCTGTGAGCTACTATTGCAAAGCCGTATCGTACTACCACAAGGCTGGTATAGGACAGTCTTGGCTGATTAATTTACGGGTCCCAACCTGAGTCTCGTCGTAGGTTGAAAGTGAGCGTGGCGTAGGCCATGAGAAGTCTCACTCGGCTCAAGAGGGGGTCCCGGTCTGGTGGATTCCTTACTGGGGTGAAATCTTAGTGTTGGCTTGGCTAGGTTGAAGACTTTGCATTGTAAAAGCCTTGTCATGATCTCCTCGCCGCACACTTAAGGAAGTGTGTTATACGGTGGCAATATGAGATGATCATATCTTGTGGGTAAAGCTATACAACCTCTGCAGAGTGTATAATCTATCCTGGATAGCCGTGCCCATGGTCACGGGCAAGCTGAGTGAAAGTTTTTCACTTATTAGACTTTGTTTTTTAAAATAGTTTATGAAAACCTTATGAATGAATGGAATCCATGAGAGATTGGAAGTGTGTGGATGGATGGAATCCATACGAGATCTTTTGGAAAAGATGGTCCGGGTGGGATGCCCTTGGTTAGGTTAGTGTTTAGTCGGAGCCTACACTAACGGTATTAATATCATTTACAGTTACTATTTTTACTTATTGTATTAAATTCAGCAGTTTCAATCTATTTACTGTATTTCTTTAAATATTGTTTATGCTCAAACTAACCCTATAAGCCTTCCTTTGTTGCCTTTATCATTATATTGCATTTCTCCGTGTGACTTGCGGAGTATAAGTTTGTACTCACCTTGCTATCTCCACACAGAGGAAGACGACTTCGACTACGGTGAAGATCTGGACGAGTAGGCTGCGTCTTACTATCGTTTGCCTGTGGGCAGGCTCAAGTTGCTTCTTCCGCTTTGGTTTGTCCTTCCGCTGCTTATATTTAATTTTGGCTTATGTGCCATTGATGTAAACTTTGGCCATCAGGCCCATATTTAGTTAAATAAAGTTTGTCATTATGCATAATATTTGTCTTTTTTATCACTGTGTGCACTAGCTGATCCTTGACTAGTGCGATTAACACAGAGGATTTTGGAGTTGTTGCTTCAGGGTCCGACATGCGGGTGGTCTGCGGGTGTGTACGTGCCATATTGCACCTTGTAGTATCAAATAGGGGAGTCGACGTCGCTGCATGGGGTGTTGTGTATGTCAGGTTGTCTCTGTAATGAGGATAGAAGTACAGTGGTCCCTCGTCCCCCTTCCCTTGTTGAGGGAAGTCTGGGGTCAGGCTGCCTACATGACAAAGACAGAAGTAGAGCAGTGTTGGTGCAAATGTCTTGCGCGAAGACGACATCTATGAAGAACAACAAAAAAGGTATCATACGGATTGTAGCAAAATATAAAATTCTCAATCCTGAGCAATGTGCTTTATGGACTGGGATCGGTTGTGGCTAGGGTGGTATGCTGATGAGCTAGGACGTGCGAATGAAGCTACTGACAGACAATGCTGCGGCTCATCGCCTCCCGAGATAAACATGTCGCTAGCATGGCCGTAGCTGATGGCCTTCCATTGCGTGTTTTGCCAACAAATGTTGTAGGCAACTAAGTTTTGAAATTGGAGACTAATCTAACTAAAAGTATCTCCTTTACAAGGAATTAAAAGGTTCAAGGTCAAAGGCAAGCTCGCGCTATGATACGTTAGGCCATTCCCAGTCATTGCTAAAAGAGAAGTAGCCTACCAGTTGAGTTGCCCACAAGTCTAGCCAACATACGCAATGTGTTTCATGTATTGTAGCTCAAGAAATGTATTAGAGTACCAGAAGAACAAATCTCCTTGGAAACCATTGAGCTTAAGAAAGACTTAACATACCCAGAGCATCCTATCAGAATCCTTGACATCATGGAAAGGCAAACAGGGCACCAAACCATTCGTCTCTGCAAGGTCCAGTGGAGTAATCACTCTAAGAGAGAGGCCATGTGGGAACGAGAAGATCAGTTGAGGGTAGATTTTCCTTGTTCTCAGACTAGGCGGAATCTCGGGGTTGAGATTCTTTTAAAGGGAGTAGGTTTGGTAACAATCCAAAGGCCGGTTCTTTGAAAATGTGGAAGTTTTAAAACTTTTGCTTGCATTTCCTTGACATTTTGTCTTCCTTGGCTTTTTTATTTAAGTTCCTATTGGATATAATACATGAATATAGAATGGTGAAGAGAAAATAGGATTGACATGATTAAATTGAATTAAAAATTAAGAGAATATTTTATTTAAAAGATTCATGAGCTAAAATGAGAAAAGGATGGAATTAAAACCGAAAATCCAATAGATAGAATCCTTAAGACTAGTCAAATGCAAAATTGAGTTCAATTGAATTCAAAATAGGAGATTGATCCAAGACTTGAGAAATCCTTATTCCATTGCCATCCAAAATCCTCAATTGGTATTTTAAGGAAATTTGAATTTAGGTTCAAATTCAAACATAGTTCAAGTTGGTTTTCACTGAGAAGATGCATTGTAAAAGCCTTGTGATGACCTTCTTAATCTGCATGTCTAAGAAAATATGTGGAATATAACAAGTTGATTATCTCTTATGGGTAAAGTGTGGGCCTCTGTAGAGTGAAAACTATTGGAACAACCGTACCAATGGTCATGGATGGGCATTGGGAACCTACGGGATTTAGTGTATATTTGTAAAACCCTTGTAGGTGGAATGAAAACTGGTTTGTGTTACCCTAGGTGGTCGGACCTAGTGATAATAAAGGGTGAGTATAACATTGATAAACTAGCATTGGATGCAAGAGGCCATGTAATGATTGATGGAACCTACATTATTATTAATATTACAATCTTTCACGCACATTAGAAAATTGATTTCTGTTAAAATTGCTAAGTCTCAGGTATTCCTAATTATTGTAATTTCCAACTAAAGATTTTAGCAAAAGAACAGAACCTTCCTTGTTCAGCCTTGCATTATATACTATTGTATTATGTGTGTTGCCCCGCGGAGCACGGTTGATTGCTATCACACGCGCTTAATCAATTAACTCAAAAGTGGTGGAGTGAGACCCCTACACTCATCACGATGCCCCAGGTCTTGATGGAGAAGAAGATGGAGGAAACTAGAGCAATCTTTAGTATTATAAATCTTTACTGCAGTTAAGTAGACTTTGATGTTGATTGTGTGCACATATATTATTCAAGCATGGATAATATCCGTTGTACCCATTTTATCCCCAATCGCATGCTTATGGTAGGTTAGGGCCACACTGTTTTGCTTATCAAATCCGTTTCCGCTTTTGTAATGTAAGTATTTAGCTAGATCGACCCTTTATATAAAAACTACCTGATGTGAAAACTGTAAACTCCAATGTGTAATATTAATGCATTGTATGGTCTATACGATGTATGAAATGATTCAACAATATATCTGTGAGCACTATCCACTGATGCAAGGAATAGTGTGGTGAATTCACAAAGAATGCTATATTGCAAAATCCAGGTCTAACACTCGACCATCTGCGGCGTAGTGTGGCTCCACCCTTGGACATAATGCGACATAGTTGGTAGGCCTGCAATGATAGATGAAATATGTTAGGTGTGTATGCTCGAAGGGTAAGATACAAATACGAACTTTAAATCTTTTACCGCTTCGTTATGTCATGCCGCACAGTGCTAGTCCAAGCCGAGTGCCAACCTGTCGGTGTAAGTGGCCTATATGGTGGGCTGCACAGGGAGACGCATTAGTCTGCATAGGGTTCGCGCCATGTACCACTCTAAGTATGTAGGGTACGTGTCTGGGTCATACAACCGTCACTCCTGCTCAACCTTTGTCCTCATTGACTGCTCCCAGTCTTAGTTCCACGGCTCCTGTGTCACCCTCCAGTCATCAGTCTTCCGTCTCTTCTTTGTTTGCATGCGAAAAAAGTGGGGGTACACAACTGTTACTACAGTGGGGGAAATAAAGCAGATATGAATGGTATGCAATGAACTATATGCAAAGAGGTAACAAATAAAATTACTTACAGGTGAACATGGCTGGGTAGTAGCTGACACGGTGCTGGTGATGCCTGTCGGGACCCGGAGCAGCAACTCCAAGACCCTCTGTGTTATTCGCACTATCCCAAGAAAAGCTAGTACACACAGGGTCACAACGATGTATATCTCACATGCAACCACACTTTATTATAGCAAAGGTTTAAGCCTCAAGGCCAGAGTTTACATTAATAGCATAAAACTGAAAGAAGACAGCGGAAACATAAAGATAGCGACAGCCCATCCAACCTTTCCACAAGGCAAATTGACTGTAAGACGTGGCCTAGTTGTAGTCCTCACCGCAATCATCGAATGCTTCCTCTGGAAAGAGTTAGATAGAGCAACATGAGTACAAAAAGTACTCTACAAGTTACACCAGGAAATATAACAGAGTAATGCATGCATAGGAAAATGTCAAAGGGTGGTATATTATGGTTGATTTGCATGAAAGGCAATATTTGAAGTAAACATCATAAGTATAACAAAAATTGAATTTGATATAGTAATTAAAAACAGATCTTAACAAGATAATAACGTTAGTGAGGTTTCAACCAACACTAACCTATTCTTGAGTATCCCACCCGGACCAACATTCCAAAAGATAACCAGATTTTTCCATAACCCAGATATTTAACAAAATCAAAGTCTAATTTGTGAAAAACCTTACTTAGCATGTCCTTGACCGTAGACACGGCTATTCAGGATAGTTTGTTACTCTGCAGAGGTGTACAACTTTACCCACAAGACATGTTCTCCTGTTTTGCCACGCGATTACACACTGCCTAAGGTATGCAGCTGAGAGTTCATGACAAAGCCATTACAATGATCAATTGTCAACTAGACAACGCCGCCACTAAGGTTTCACTACAACATGAATCCACATGTTGGAGCCCCCTCTTGTGCCATGTGAGACTTCCCGCGGTTTTCGCCAGCTCACATTCAACCTTTAGCGATATCTAGTTGGAACTTTACAAATTAGTTGGCTAGGTCCGTCCCATACCGGACTTGTGGTAGTACGGTGTGACTTTGTAAAAGTAGCTCACAGACCGGTCCTTAACTTGACTTAGGCCCTACCTCGAACCCCTTGTGCCTGGCAATCAACATCGAGTCGACAAACTACGATGCATGCCGGCAAACACCCACCACCATACCATTGCCTAAGTCTAAACCAGTTTTAAATTTTGTTTCAAAATACTTTTGGGAACATCCTTGACTCACCAAAGTCAAGAATCCAATTTTAAAGTCTATCATTTTATGTGAAAGATTGTCCCAAACCAAAGTTATTCTAAGCATGGCTAAGCAATTCTTCAGAATTCCTAGTTAGTGCTATCGAACCAACTAGGTTTTCATCTAGGGTTGACAAGGTATGTTGGGTTCAATGTCAAATTTGGCTTTACAAGGAAATTTGGGCATAACTACGAGTCACTACTACAAATGTGCTTATCTATGACGCTTACCTTGTGACGTTTAGGAATTTCGTCATGAAACTTGAACTTTCAATGACGAAATTTGTAGCTTCGTCATAGGTGATGTGTGACGGAGCCCAGGCACTAAAAATAATGATGAAAAGCAAAGAAGCGTCACAAAACAACAAAACAAATTCGTCACATATATAATGCACCCTTCTGCACACACCCACGTCCCACATGCACCATGTGGGTCCCACCTACACATGGCTCGATGGGTCCCACATGCGGTCCGGTCCCACCAACCCCGTGGTCCCTCCACCACGTGGTGCAGCGTGGCCCACACCGGCACCGGTCCCACGACCACATGGCAACTCCAGCTCCCCCGTCCCCGTCCGTTAATTGGCCAAAAAATAGCGCCCGCCTGGATTCGAACCGCGGACAGGGTGGAACACAAGGTGAAGCCTTACCACTGCACCAGAGGAGCTTTTGTGACTTAGGTGTCTAATTTTCCCTACTTGTCATATCTTTGAACATGATAATTGAATGGCTACCGTTATTGATTGAATCTGAGCCGGTGGACCCCTGACACCATAATCCAAATCGAACCCCGGCGGCGGCGGCAACCCGGCGGCGGAGGCAGTTTCGGCGGCCGCGGAGGCAACCCGGCGGCGCACCGGTGGCATGGGACCCGGCGCCTTTGGACCCGGCGGCGCACCGGCGGCGGCGGACCCGGCGGCGTAGGCAGCTCGGTGGTGGACCCGGCGACGGAGGCAGCTTGGCGCCGGTGGAGGTTCGTTCGATCTATTTGCGGGTTAGCGCACCAGCTTGCCCACCATGTGTTCGCTTGAGTGCCTCATAGAGATAGACAATTTACTTTCCATGATTCTGCTACTCCTTTCAGAAATATTATAGAGAAATTGTACCAATGATCCACCTATTTGTAGAAATTTGCAGAGGCTAGTCGTCGTTTCTCAATTTGAAGTTTTGATAGTTATAAAAGCAATCACAGTAATACCATGAAGGATATGTCATTGTACTGTACTACTTCCGTCTTATAGAACGATGACTAATTACATGCCTTGGGATTATATTTGCATGCAGAGATTTAGCATTGGTGCATCCGTGCATGCTGATAGGAATGCTCCCTTGTTAGCCTGTCAAAATAAATATGTTGATCCTTATGCTGATTAATTTCAGTCCACTGGCAACTTTGATTAAAATGTAACAGATGGATCTTCAATAAAAGTAAAAACATGGCAACTGAATTGATTCATTTTACATGAGAGTTGATAATGTACTTCGTCGCGGCCGTAACATATATGTAAGTTTGGCTTTATCCTTCTACGGTGTACCAGGTAGTACTAGAGATGTGCCGCAAAGAAATCAAAATGACTAATTGCCTGGCGAGCATAATTTGTCCTTAACCATTTTTTTTTAAAAAATGTTCTATACGTCACAAAATTATGCGAGGGAGTGATGCTTGGTTTTGTGCTGGATTAGTAGTCTATTAGCAATTTCATGTTCCTGTTTGATATATAGCTTTGGTTTCGTTCACAGATCCTCCGTGAGGGAGACCAACCTTGTGCTGCGAGAGTTTGAGAAGGGCGGAGTGATACTAAGACATTGTTCTGGCCCAAGAGATGGAAACTGGACTCACATATTGTATCAGGTAACACCTTTTGGGAAATTTGTTCAAACAGATGGATAGAAGTTGGATTCATGGGAGACAGTTCACACCTGCATATATCACTGGAGTTCAACAATTCATGCAATTTGTTAGTGAAAGATACCCCGAAGACAGCCATATACTTTGTCCATGCCGCAAATGTCTTAATCAAACTTTACGGCCTCAGCAAGAGGTGGATGACCACATACACATTTATGGAATGTCAGCTGCATACACCAGGTGGATTCATCATGGAGAGTCGGCAGATGATGAAGTAGTTGAGTATTTAGAGCAGGAGGTGGATGGATTTGATCATGATGAAGGGATACATGTGGATGTGGCGGATGATGATTATGATGAGGATAACAGAGTACCAGAGATGATAGGAGATCTGTACGCAGCGGCAGAGGCAGATGGAGAACAGCCAAGGTTTGCAAGAGTCCTTGAAGATGCGAAGCGGTCACTTGGCCCGGGATCTAGCCATTCAAAATTCTCTTTTCTGGTGAGGTTACTGTATATCAAGTCTCGTTATCGAATCAGCAATACAGCATTTACCGTAATGATGAAGTTGTTGTCCTCAGCATTCCCTCAGTGTGAATTTCCAAGATCATATGATGATGCCAAGAAATATCTTCATGAATTGGGCCTTGGATACGATAACATCCATGTGTGCAAGAACAATTGTGTGTTGTTTCGGAAGGATTATGCCAAGGTGGATGTGTGCCCAGTATGCAAGGAATCTAGATGGCAAGATGTTAATGGGAGCAAGCGGGTTCCACATAAGGTTTTGAGGCATTTTCCACTTATACCAAGGTTGAAGAGGATTTTTGCTTCAAAACGAACATCTGAGGAAACACAATGGCACAAGAAAGTGAGGACGCCAGTCGACAATGTAATGAGCCATCCAGCTGATGGGGAGGCATGGAAGGACTTTGACAGCAGGTATCCAAATTTTGCAGCAGATCCGAGGAACTTGAGGCTTGCCTTAGCTACAGATGGATTCAATCCATTTGGCAACATGAGTACCCAATATAGCATGTGGCCTGTGCTCCTGACACCTTTAAATCTCCCACCATGGGAATGCGTGAATCCAACAAACTGCTTTATGTCTTTACTCATCCCAGGTCCATCATCTCCAGGAAAGGATTTTGATTTGTTCCTTGAGCCCCTAATAGAAGAACTGCTCGATCTCTGGCAGGGTGTCGATACCTATGATGCATGTACTGGTAACAAGTTCAAGCTTCGTGCTGCCGTGTTGTGGTGTATACATGATTATCCAGCGTTGAGCACCTTATCAGGGCGAACAACAAAAGGCCTCCCCGCTCACTTGGCTATCAGCGCTAACTCTCCTCCCTCCCCCGTTCCCTCGGCCGCGCGCATTCGAGCCCCCGGCTCCGCAGCGTGCCGAGGTCGAACATTTCTTTTATTTCTACCTGACAGGTGGGCCCCACCTGTCAGCCTCTGTAACCAGAGCGTCCCGCTGACCGCTGGGCCCCACTGGTCAGTGGAACTCTTCCACCAGACCCATACTGACATGTGGACCCCATGAACAGTAGCTGGACCCACATGTCAGTAGCACAGAGGAGATAAAAGAAAAATAAATGCCAGAGAATGACAATGTACCCCCATATGCCAGAAATTAGTAATTTTAGGATTTGACTGAAGCAGAGAACTTTGACCAATCATAACTTCTCAATTTTAGCTCCAAATTGAATGAAACAAATTTGTAAATTCATCTAAATTCAAGATCTGTCTAATGGGACCGAAACCATAATTTTTTGAGTTCATGTGAATTTTTGGAGATGATTTGTGTTGTTTGATAACTTCTTGTCCAAACTTTCGCGCAACGTAATATAGCTTACGAGGACCAAGAAGAGGACGCAGAAGCCAACGCCAACCCGGACGACCAAGACCAGGATACCAGCGATCCAGGCGAGTCGACACTTTGATCATATTGAACCCAGTATTGCAAAATTACTTTCTTTCAAATTACCAACATGCATGCTATTATTTCACGTGATATGCTATGTTCAAATTCAGAATGTTAGTTATACCTTGCTATATAAATCTGCATACACTATTCTTCTTGCCCTACATTGGTTATGTGAGCCTTGTCACCCTAGTGAAACTATAACATTAAGACTTTACAAATTAAGTCTCTATTGATATGCTCTGCTTAGAAATATTATATGCTTGGGGTATCATCGATACTCCAACTACTCTGTCTTGAACTGAAAGAACTGTTTTGGGAGGATGTGATGGGAACATGGTGGATTTTCGAGAATAAATGTATGTTACCAAAAACTCTCAAAAATGCTTATTTATCTGGGCGGATGGATCGGGGGTATGGTGCAGGGGTGCACGAGAGTGTGGTTTGTGGTAGAACCCCCAGTCACTTGCCTGTGGTATTGGTTCTACTTTTGTTGATATTTTCGCTGCTTTTATTGTAATATAACTTATGGCCTGTGTGGCCCTTATAAGGACCATTTCCCCGTCGGGATGTAAGACAATTATGGTTTGTCATTTAATGGACTTATGCGATGTATGTAAATGATTCAGCAATGTTCCTGTGTGCACTACCTACTGATCCAGGGAGTAGTGCAATTTTAACACAGTGGATTTGGATTGAGAAATCCGGGTCCGACATATCACTTCTAAAATGCAGATTTAGAGAAACTCGTTTAAATCCCATGTACCGGTTAAAATTGTTGATTTTTAGAAAGTGGTTTAATTTGCAGGGCCAAAAAATCCAAAATTTAATTTGGATATTTTGAAACAGTGGGTTAAATTGCAGGGCCATATAATATAAAATTTAAATTGGACATTTTGAAAAAATCCGGAAAGTGGTTTCAATTGTACAAACTCCCTAATTAAAAATCTAAAAATTGCCCTCGCCCCTAATTATTCAAGGGCGCCAAAAAAAATTCGAGGGCGCCATTTTCCCGAGCGCGGTCTATTTTCGGGCGCAAAAAAAATTCCAACCCATTTATCCACCGCGCACTCCACCTCCCCCTCTCTCGTCGCCCCTCCACCTCTCTCGCTGGCCCCATCCACCTCTCTCTCGCCCCCACCGAACCCTAGCCGCCGCCGCCGGGGCACCACGGCCGGCGTAGGAGCTGCTTCCTCGCTGACGACATTCGCCGCCACCCCCCCTCTATCGTCGCCCCGTACCCCTCTCTCTCGCCCCCATGAAACCCTAGCCGCCGCGCCGGATTCGGGTCTACGCCGACGTCTGCCGCTGCATCGAGTCTACTTCCCCACCCATTTATCCACCGCACACACCACCTCCCCCTCTCTCGTCGCCCCTCCACCTCTCTCTCTGGCCCCATCCACCTCTCTCTCGCCCCCACCGAACCCTAGCCGCTGCCGGGGCACCACCGCCGGCGCAGGAGCTGCTTCCTCGCTGACGACATTCGCCGCCACCCCCCCTCTCTCGTCGCCCCGTACCCCTCTCTCTCGCCCCCATGAAACCCTAGCTGCCGCGCCGGATTCGGGTCTACGCCGATGTCTGCCGCAGCATCGAGTCTACTTCCCCACCGCCGACCGTCGTCGCACGGATCTGGTTCCCCTTCGACGTCGTTCACCGCACCGGGCCTGCTTCCCCTTCCACGACCACCGACGACGACCACCGGTTCTACTTCCCCATCTACGACCACCGCCACCGACGAGTACCGCAGCGTAGCCACAACCGCGATGGTGGCAACAAGGGGACAAGGTAGGAAATGATCTGGACAACCGCCATCACAAGGTAAGCAAAACTCTTCTCTATTTTCTCTGTGCATGTAGTATGTTGTTTGTTCAAGTAGTAGTTGTCTGTGCAACTGTTCTGTTGTTGCATTTTCATGTGTATTAGTCTGTTGTACCATTTTGTTGCTCTGAAATAGTCCCTGAACATATCTTAGCAAGCATAAAGCGAGTGCTGTGGAAGTAGTCATACCTAGCTTGCAAGTAGTAGTAGCTCTTACCTCTTACCTAGCTTGCAAGTAGTAGTAGCTCTTAGCTCTTAGTTCACTCCCTATTTTTTTCTAATAGTTACAATTTGGCTGTTCCTGTAAGAACCTCCGCAAACTGAATACGAAAGAAGCCGGGGTAAACAAGTGGCGGAGAATTTAAGGAAGTTGCAAGAACTTGGCATCAATGGTCTAGCTTCCTCTTTTAATAAATCGTGTACACAACCTGCAACAACGAAGGGGAAAAATCAGCAAACAAGAAATCAAATTCTGAAGATTCTGACTCATCGGAGTATCTCCTTGAAGATGATGTTCAAGGAGATAGTGATGATGATGACACTGAATCTGATGAGCAGCCACAACCCCTCGCAATCGAGGTGCTTCTTCTATCTTGTGTGGGGAGGGAGGATATTTGCATTGCATTTTTATGTTGTTTCCTGCATATCTGTTCTTTAATATATGCACTTGCTTATAGATGCAGCTCACTAACAAGTTGTTTTTTTATCAGTTTCCTCCACGAACATATGTGAAAACCCTCTCTACTAAGGGGAAGAAGAAAAATCCCAACATGGCGCCAGGAGTCAGGCAACCAAAGAGAGTGAGGGCAGCTCAACGAGCAGAGGAGATAACTCCTGGGGTCTCAACAAGAGCATACAAAAGGCAACTAACTTCACAGAGACATGTGCAAGATGAAGAGTTGCCTCAAGATGGTGATGCTGGTGTTGAAGACAATGATGCTAGTGTTGAAGACAATGTAGCTGCTGGTGAAGACAATGTAGCTGCTGGTGAAGACCAGACTGGGGATCAAACCCAATCCACTGAAGGCAAGTTATAGTTTCTTTGACATTCAAATATGACATCACTTTTGCTGTTTTGCATGAAACTTAACCATCTAAATAAAAATTATATTCTGTAGCTCCCGCACAGCGACCCCCAAGGAGACCCAGGCCACCAACCAAGGGAATACTGCTGGAAAGGATGACAAGATCTATGGGAAGGAGAATGCCCATAGCTGTTGCTGAAGGCAAAAAAAGGCCACAAGAACCTGTTCAAGCTGCCAAGTTCGCATCAGAGGCTGGTGTCATCATTCGAGATAAGGTTCCTGTCCTAACTCATTGGAAAGAGTACAAGAAAGACGAACAATATTACAAAGACTTTGTGGGAAAGCTATCTGTAAGTGCATTACTCTTTCTATGCTACACTATGATATCACATGACCTGAATTGACTCACTAACGATGCAAATTTCATATCACTAGGGGCGATTGGCCATTAACACAAAACACAAGCCAACAGAGGAAGCATGCACCGATGTATTGCGGTCGGGGGTGCGACAAATGCGTTATCGGCTGAAGCAGAAATACTTCAATGGTGTACCTGCAAATGAGATTAGGACTACTTCTCCTGTTGCTAGTATGACTGATGAACAGTGGAGGGCACTTGTTGCAAAGTGGTCTGATCCAAAGAACATGGTATGGGTATCTTATCATAGATTCTTCTTTCATATTCAGTTTTCAGAGGCTCTTCTCATTGTAAACATATGATCTTATCTAACAAGTTCCTTCTCTTGTAGCAATCATGTGAAAAGAACAAGCAGAATCGCAGTAATGTCAAGTATCATCAAGCTACGGGTTCTCGCAGCTATGTCGCACACTTACATGCATATGTAAGTAAAGATTACCTTGTACTATTACCTATATATTTCATCCAAAAAATTCTTTTGTATTTGTCTGACAGAACTTTGCTGTAAATGATTACCTACCTAACAGAAGGAGAAGAGGAACAATGCAGAACCCAGCACACAACAAATTGAAGAACTTGATGCGGTGGAGGCCTTCAAGACCTGCCATACCAGCTCCAAACATGGTCTGAGTGAACTGGCAAGAGAAGCAGTTGTAAGTCCCTACATCTGTTTCCTTGTGCCTTTAAGATGCTTGTGCTGTTCCCAACAACAATGTTGTGTGTTCAAAATATCCCAGACATCACATAGTGGACTTGGCTCATTTTTTAGATAATGTCATTCTGCCTCGGCTTTTAGATAATGTCATTCAGCTCATTTGGTCTAAATTTCTGATTATACCTGATGCGACTTGGCTAAAGTCTGTTTGCTAACCGTAGCTAACATAGTGGACTTAGTGATGCTAAAAGTTGTGCTCATTTTGCTGTGCAAATTATGAAATTGAGTTATATATGGATTTCAGTATCTCAATATTATGAACTTCTTAGACTAACAAAATGGGTTGAAGAGTTATCAAACAGAACGCAAAGGTGAGGCTGATACACTACTACTCAGATTAAGATTTATTCATTATCAACCTAACAAGTGCTCAGAACTTGGTGACAAACATATACAGCTCAGCTGGTAAACAAACCAGAATGGCTACTTAAAAGTTATAACTGTTTATGAACACAAAGTATTTAAAAATGAAAGAAATGCAAGTGAATATAGATATATTTTCAAGATATATAAAGGGTAGCATGTAATAACATGTTATGGTTCCGCACTTGGCACTGATTATAACACAATGCCACCGAACAGAAAACATGAAATCATGGGTGCCACTAAATTCGGTGGACCCAGCCCCAAATAATGCCAATAGGTCATCATTGACCCTGGTTTTCTCTTATGTTTTTTTTGTGTGTGTGGTTTACATCGATAGTTGGGATCTTGGTTTTGCAATACTCTACTGGATTTAATTTAAAATGGATCATTGCCAGTCATTTGTAAGAGAAAAAAATTAAGAAAGAAGTTCGCTAAAACACAGTTGTCCTCTTGAAATTGGCTCATCACATGTATGTTCTAGACTGCAAGTTACCTACTTGTGCATGGCACCATTATGCATAACTGCAGCATGCATTTATATAACTAACGGACTTGATGGTGCTTCCCTTGAGAAACAGAATATCATATTTTTAATCCCTTTGATCATACCAAAAATGTAAATTATTCTATATCATTTGTATTTTGTATTGCTGGCCCATCATAAGATCACTTGGCCAGCTGGCCCCTCTAAGTTCCTAAGTTAGCACCTCCGAAAATAGGTGAAACAATATCTCATGATCCTAGAGATATTACAATCAACATGGCATGGCATAAAAGGAATTCATGTATACCAGTACCTGTTCAGCGACAAATATAATCCCCGATTTTGGTGCATCCCTCTCAAGCAATGATAGTAACACATGCAACCTTTCCTTCTTACTGCAGATCACATGTGTGTGACGGGTGTGTGTGTGTTGTTGTAACCGGGTTTTATTTCCTTCTTTAATATAATGATATGCAGCTCTCCTGCGTGTTCGAGAAAAAAAATATTATGAACTTCTTGACAGTGATTCATCTGTTTGTTACATCTGTTTGCTATTTCTCATGTCTGTCCAACTAATGATTGTTCCTGGGACATTTTCAGTCTGATATGGAAGCTTTGAGGGCAGAACCTGCTGCTGAAGGTGAGACACCAGTTACCAGTGCACAGGTGGTCTCCAAGGTGCTCTCCCAGAACAGCAACAACAACACTTTCTTGAAGAATGTTGGAGTCAAAACGGCCGCCCCCTCAAAATCATCTTCATCGAATGAAAGCGAGCTTCAGGAAGAACTAGCAGCTGAAAAACAAGCTTCGGCTGCTCTACAAGGAGAACTCGAGGACCTCAAGAAGAAAAGCGAAGAAGCTGAGGAAAAGCTGGCGAGGACCCAAAAGGAGTTAGAGGAGTACAAGAAGCTAACAGAGAAAAATAACCAGGCAATGGAGGAGAACAATGCGCTCCTTCGCCGTATCTTGGCCTTGAACAATGGTAACTCTTCTTAGGCATGTGAGCTGGTGGTGGTTGCTGGTGGTTGTTTTGTGGTCAAGAACTTAAGTTTATTCTGTGCTGTGAATTTGTTCTGTGAACTGAGTTGGTTCAAGTCTGTGAACTGAGATAGTGAACTGAGTTGTTTCTGTGAACTAGTTGGAATGTGATGATGACTGAGTTGAGTATTGTATGGTCACTGGAATACTGGATCTATTTAGTTATGGAATTGTGGGTCATTTGAATATTTGAAAATTGTGATGTCTGTGATGAAATAACCATATGGGCCTCTATGATGAAATTGATGGTCTTTCTGTGACGAATTTGCAAGTGCTTTCTGTGACGAATTTGCAAGTGACGAACTTAAGCCACGTGGTCCAATAAAAAGGAGGCACGTGGGCGAACCAAATCGCGCCACGCGGTCCAATAAAATCGCGCCACGTGGTCCAGCCACGTCAGCTGCCACGGTAACAGCCACGTTAGCTACCACGTGGACCAGCCACGCCCGTCGCCACGTCAGCTGCCACGCCATCCGCCACGTGGACAAGCCACGTCAGCCGCCACGTGGACCAGTCACGTCAGCCGCCACGTCAGCCGCCACGCTGGCCTACAGCAGGTGCCGGCTGTTTATGACAAAAAACAGCCCTATCCATGACAAAAACCGATCGTCATAAAACAGAGTGTGTTTTATGACGGGGACCCTTTCGTCATTGAACAAAAGCAGTTCTATGACGAAACATATAATTTCGTCACGGTACGACAAATGTGACACGCATGCCATGACGAAATTAATTTCGTCACAAATTCGTCACAAATTATAATCTATGACGAATGTGGCATCTTCAGTGATGATACTGGTTTGTCATTACTGTTCACATCCCTAGTAGTGAGTTAAACTGAATTTGAACTATACTTCATATAAAAGTAAGCATGCATAATAATTTGAAATTCAACATATATAAATAATTTAAAGTAATGGGTTCAATATGGTCAAGGGTGTAACTTGCCTTGCTCCTCGTCGTCGAACTCGTCGTTGCAGTCGCTCGCTCCGGAAACCTCATAATCTACGCGCGAAGAGCCAAACAAACATAATTCAAATAAAATTCAAATATTTAAAAAAATTTAGAAATGGATAGTTTAGATTTTTAGAAAAATTTAAAAATTTGAACGGTTAAATTTGGAGTTAAAATGAAGATTTACGGGCCTTCGGAAGTTAAAAGGGGAGAAAAGGAAAAAAAGACTGGTTTTGGGATTTATTTTTGTACTAAAAAAGAATTAATTATGATGTCAGCATATTTAAAATTTTCAGTGGGAAAAATAGAAAAACATTGCTGACGTGGCCGGAGCGCCGACCTGGCCGGCCACATGGCTGCCACGTCAACACAGGCCAGCTGACGTGGCCTTGGCACGGGCGGTGCACGAAGGCAGTGCTCGGGGCAGCGCGCTCACCAGAGCGCGTGCGCTCGGCGGCGGCCGGCAAGGGGTGGCGGAGGTGGAGGGGGCGACGGCAGTCTCGGGGCTTACCGGCGTCGGGCTCGGTTGGCCGGAGGTGGCTTGTAGGGCGGCGACTCCGACGGGCAAGGCCTTCGGCTGAGGGGTGGGAGAGGGGCGGTGGAAGGAGGAGGTGCGGAGGAGAGCTTCCCCGGGGGGTGGTTTATAGGGGGAATGGGGCGAGTGGCACGGGCGGCATTAATGCCGGCGCAGCACGGGAAAGGCCCGAGGCGGCGTGCGAGCGGGTGGTTGGAGCGGCAGCGGGGTAGTTAAACCGGGCGGCGGCGTTGGGAAGGGAGGAGGCCGAACGGAGCTCGAGGCGAAGGGGTAATGGCGTGCGGCAGAACCGGTGTGGGAGAGCGGTGAGGCGGCGCCATTAACGGGCGGCGGGGCGCAGCGGCGAGGCGGGAAGCTAGAGGCGACTCCTCGGGAGGCGGGGCAGCCGGTTGAAGCGACAATAGCTTTTGATGGTGGCGGTTGGAGAGAGAGGAAGGAGGGAGGTTGAAGCTGAAGATGATAAGGGTGGCCCACATGTCGGTGAGAGAGAGAGGAGGGGAAGGGGTTAGACGGCACGATGGACGACACGTGGCAAGGATGGTGCGATCTCGATCGCCGAAGTTTAAGTGGCTATGGATGGCTAGGATTAGATCAAGGAAGGAGAGATTTAATCTGAGAGCGCCATGTGGCAGCCTGAGAATAACCCGATTTTAATTTTTGAATTAGTTTTTCAGAAAATACCATAAACTTTATAAATGCTTAGAAAATAGTAAATAATGTCTAAAAATTCCAAACAAATTCATAGAAAATTCCTGCAACTATTTTAGACTTAGGAAAAATATTTTTAATTCAAATTTGGCCTTTTAAAATTTTATAAAATATCATTTGACTTCAAAATTAATTTTTAATTCCAGAAAATTCTAAAAAAATCTACAAAACTTAGGGAAGCTTGGAAAAATCAAAATAAATTCTTTTTGGCTTTAATAAAATATTTAAAATACTTTTTCTTATTTTAGACTTGGAAATAAAATCCAAAAAAATTCAAATAAATCTTAGAAAATCAAATAAAAGGCGAATCAAATTTGGGATGTTACAATACCAAAGCTATTTTATGACTTGTTAGGGGGCGTACGGCTCTACTATATGGGAGAAGACGAGGTGGCAAGTTGTGAGTCAATAGTCCTTATCCTGCTTACACTACTCTGATAATTTGGAAGGTGTTGTCTCAGAGATGAACTCTGCGGTCCACACCGTCCACAAGATGCTACACTTGTCCAAGGTCTCGAATGTGTTATGGAAATCCAGGTACACTCATTGTGGCCTCTCCTCTGGACCATCCTAGCTTACTAGCAGTCCAATAAGTACCCATGGTGGGACTATCCACTGGGTTGTCACCATCAACGTCACCATAGAACCACGTCTCCAACTGGTATGGGTGCACTTGACACAAAAGTATGGCTAACCAACAGGTAAGTGCTCCCACGACCACAACTACAACAAGATGTACCAGATGGTGAGGTTTGGCTCGCATAGTGATATGCTATGAGTCGTCACACAAACCCCTGTAGATCGTGCATAGAACAGCCAAACCCTACCTGCACAAGGGGACCTCATCAGGCTCGGCGTCGACTAGGGACTCAACGTTGTGTATGTAGGTAGGGCACACCCATTCTCCCTGAATCATAGGAAATATGACCCACCCGAACATGAAGAGTAAGTAAGCAACTAGGTGAGACCTCACAACCTATATAGGCACGTTGCTGGGCATTGCCTGTACTACCACAACCATGCATGTGGCACTCCATAGATCTTATCTGGAATGGGATGACCAAAACAGTACAGTAGATATGCTTTTCAGTTGGGTGATCTGAGGGGTGGAACCATGGGATGGCCTCGTAGTGGCAGACTGGTGAGTTACGCAATATCTTGTAGGGTGATGGTCACCTCGACCGAAAGTGAAACATATAGGTCTTTAGCCTCCATTGGTTAACAAGTGCCGACAGAAGTGACGAGTCCAATGCGAATGACCGCCCAATGTGCATCATCCTCGCTATGGATAGCAACCTAGTCTGTTGCAAAATTGGAGCGTACCAATCGTCAAAAGGCCAGTCCTCCTGAGCTCCTTGGAGAACAATGGGGAGCAGTCCATCACCATTCAACCATGCTCGACAACAATGTTGCCCATCCAAAGATAGGTCCAGAAACGCACCATGCTCGCGATCGTCACCGACAGCCATTCCCCGCAGTACAAAAAATAATGTGCCAGTGTCCAACGGTGCTAAATACAACTGACCATAACTGATAATAATCACGACATATACTTACATACAATTTCCTAAATTGCGCACACGCCAGGAACATTTCAAATAACGGTGCATATTTTTTCAGCTATTTACAAAAAAGGGTCAATATGCCAAGCCGGCCAGCAAACCAATTAGCCTTACTGTTGCCCGTGCCGCACTGCGCCCTTGGCCCAGCTCGCCTGCCCTGGCCACCTCCCGAGCAAGGGTTGCTCGACAATGCCTTACCGAGCAAGGGCGGCTCGGCAGACAACTGTCGAGCAGTTGGAGCTCGGCAGCTCCCCCGAGCCCACCTGCTACCGCGCCGCGCCAACTGTTGCCGTGCCAGCCTGCCTTTCTGCGCGCCCCTATTCCTGCTGAGCTCCCCAGGTGCAGTACGTGATGTGTGTCACCTGCCATGCCTTTCGAGCTCAGAAACAAGGCTATTTTTCCAAAAAAGTGTCCAAGGATCAAATATGATAAAAAAATGGCTATAGTACTAAATACGTGAACAGTTCTGGATTCATCCACGTGATGGAGGTGGTTGGTTAATTACATGAAGAATTATTTGTAACCTAGCTAGCTTGCTACCTTACTGGTCCAATTTAAGTTATGTTTATGCTAGTGTATTGAGCTAGCTACTGCTATTACTCGTATGTCATTTTACCGGCTGTCCATGCAGTGTTTTTTCACTATAGTGCTTTTAAAAAAAAAAACTGGAATGCATTCGTGATTCGTCTAGTGTTGAGGAGCAGGAAGAATCAAAACGATGCAAATGCATAAAAATCAATGTCGTTTTCGAGATACGAAAAAGACAGATGGTGAGTGATAAGAAAAAGGCAAGGAAGCAACCGGATTTGACACTGGTGGGCCAAGGGAGTAAATGGGTGAGAAAGGAGCCCATTTGGGCCTAGAAAAGGCCCAGCCCATGTACCTGCAAGACCTGAGGGGGAGGACTAGCGTAACCTAGTCGTCTTCCGCTCCGCCTGCGCCGCCGGAAGAAATTCTATTTGCTCACCGCCTCCGAGTTGTTCGCTTCTTCCCAACTCCACCTCTCCCCGCCCCGATCCAACAACCAATCTCGATCTCGACCATCATGGTGTCGGACGCCAGCAAGAAGAAGGCGGCCCAGAAGAAGGCCGCCGCCGCCGCCAAGAGGGGAGGCAAAGCAGCAGCCTCCTCGTCTTCATCGTCGGCAGCGGCCGCCGATAAGGCGGCGAACGGTGTCTCTGCGCTTAAGCTCTCCGATCGCACCTGCACCGGGGTCCTCGCCTCCCACCCGCTCTCCCGGGATATCCATGTCAGTCAGGATCAGATCCCCCTTCTTCTCTTTGTTATTACTATTGCTCTTCATCCATCCATCGCGTCGTTCTCTCCTCTTTCGTCTCGCCGCACCGCATGGATGGTGCCTCCACAGATGAGATCCGTATGCCATGCTATGCTGTGGTTCCACAACCTCTAGGAAACACCACGCCGTCGGTCATGCTGCGCGCCGCAACATACCATGTTTAATATAGGCAAAATAGCGGGGGGAAAACCTCCTAGAAATTTGATTTGATGCGTTTGCTTCTTTGTACAAGACTGCAAATCTTTCCACCGTCCATCGCCATATACGATAATATATATCTATGTTGACGGAAGTAGTCATCTCAAGATGCCATGTTTGCTATGAAATGCCATCAAAGGAATCAGTGTACCGTGTAGATAGATATTAGCCACTTTGCTATGTCCGATGTATTTTTGAACGAAGTTCCGTGCCGGATACACAGTTCCATTTTCTTTTCTTAATACTGCTTGTGGCCTGGTGGGATTAGAGCCATAACTAGAACATTCTTGAAATTATGCTTCCTTTTGTATCACTTATGTGGCAGTATTTACATGCTCCCTTTCATACCAATCGATTCATTTAATACTTTAGTTGTTGATTTCCAAATTTAATCTTTGAATGTTGCAGATAGAGTCCCTTTCATTAACATTCCATGGCCATGACCTCATTGTTGATTCTGAGTTGGAGCTCAACTATGGCAGGTATAGTAATGCCTCTGTTTATTTCCATTCAGTTGTTACGACCAAGTATCCTTCTGGAGCACTTCACTGATGGTTTTATTTAAATCTCAGGCGATATGGTTTGCTTGGCTTAAATGGCTGTGGAAAATCTACTCTCCTCACATCAATAGGCTGCAGGGAACTTCCTATCCCTGAACACATGGACATATACCATCTCAGCCGTGAGATTGAGGCTTCAGACATGTCTGCACTGCAAGCTGTTGTTTGTTGTGATGAAGAAAGGGTCAAGTTGGAAAAGGAAGCTGAAATTTTGGCTGCGCAGGTAAGCTCTTCAATTGTCACTGTTATATTTGTGCTCCTGTATTCAGTATATGTGTATATCCTGCCTTGTTGCTGTTGCAAGTTATAACTGGACACTGAAGATGTTGTAACATTGGTTTTCTTTGCTGACATTTTTAGGATGATGGTGGTGGTGATGCTTTGGATCGTATATATGAGCGGTTAGAAGCACTTGATGCATCAACTGCTGAAAAGCGTGCTGCTGAGATATTATTTGGTTTAGGTTTTAACAAGGAAATGCAGGCAAAAAAAACCAGAGATTTCTCTGGTGGTTGGCGTATGAGGATTGCTTTGGCAAGAGCACTTTTCATGAATCCGACCATCCTTTTGCTTGATGAGCCAACAAACCATCTTGGTGAGTCTTGTAAAAAAAGTCTAAAATAATTGGGCATTGAATTAGAATATTAGGTTTTCAGTGGAAACATTTTTCTTTGGCATGATCTTTTGCTGGTAACTGCAAGGAATAAAAGTTGGTACTCTACTAAACAGTCAAAGATCCAGTAACATAGCAACCTGCAGTGTCTTCATGCATCATATGCATTTACACATAGCAAATTGTATTCCATATGCTAATACCATTGCGACTTCCTTTTCAACTATAAGTACATGAATGCATCCAAAGATTAGATTTCTTGTGAGTTTTACCCAGAAGATGATGTGAGACACACAGCCATATGCCTTTGTTTTCTGATTACAGAAAGTGACTGCAGCGTTACTTATCCTGTTGGGCTTAAAGGGACTTCCCCCCTGTCTTGGTTGGCAGTTATATTGTTACTAGAAAAAAAATCTGAATAATGATGCAAAGAAATTAATGCACTCCCGGAGTCCGAATTAATTGCTTAAAGATCTTTTGAGATACTGTTTCGGTAACTTCTTGCCCATCCAGACTAATTCTTGTCTTTATTTGCAGATCTTGAGGCATGTGTCTGGCTGGAAGAGACATTGAAGAAATTTGACCGTATACTTGTTGTCATATCACACTCTCAAGATTTTCTAAATGGAGTGTGCACTAACATCATCCATATGCAGAACAAGAAGCTCAAGTTATATACTGGTAACTATGACCAGTACGTTCAAACCCGCTCTGAGCTTGAAGAGAATCAAATGAAGCAGTACAAATGGGAGCAGGAGCAGATTGCTTCAATGAAGGAGTACATTGCACGGTTTGGTCATGGATCTGCAAAGCTCGCTCGTCAGGCTCAGAGCAAAGAGAAAACTCTTGCAAAGATGGAGCGTGGTGGTCTCACTGAGAAGGTTGTGAGGGACAAGGTTCTGGTTTTCCGCTTTACAGATGTTGGCAAACTCCCACCGCCAGTTCTACAGTTTGTTGAAGTCAAGTTCGGGTACACACCGGATAATCTCATCTACAAGAATCTTGACTTTGGTGTTGACCTCGACTCTAGAATTGCACTGGTCGGTCCCAATGGGGCGGGGAAGAGCACTCTTCTGAAGCTCATGACAGGTGACCTAGTTCCATTAGATGGCATGGTCAGGCGCCACAATCACCTACGCATTGCGCAGTACCATCAACATCTCACTGAGAAGCTGGACCTGGACATGCCGGCCCTGCAGTACATGATGAAGGAATACCCTGGGAATGAGGAGGAGAAGATGAGAGCTGCAATTGGTAAGTTTGGCCTGTCAGGGAAGGCACAGGTGATGCCAATGGGAAATCTGTCCGATGGGCAGAAGAGCCGTGTCATCTTTGCTTGGCTGGCATATAGGCAGCCACAACTGCTGCTGCTTGACGAGCCGACAAACCATCTTGACATTGAGACCATTGACTCCCTAGCTGAGGCGCTGAATGAATGGGACGGGGGTATGGTCCTGGTGAGCCATGACTTCAGGCTGATCAACCAGGTTGCTCATGAGATCTGGGTGTGTGAGAATCAGGCGGTTACTAGGTGGGAAGGTGATATCATGGATTTCAAGGAACACTTGAGGAGCAGGGCTGGTCTATCGGATTGATTAGGAGGCCTTGTTTTCTTCTTTCTTGGATCTTTGGAGATCTATAGCAAACCAAAGTTTTGCCATTGTATCACAAAATTTCAGTTATTTAGAGTGACTACAAGAATGATCATTATTGTATCGAATTGAGAGAGATCTCTCCGTATGATGCCTGAGAACAAGATAATTCGTACTTGAAATGTTATTTGTCGTATGTTTTGGTCCCATGGTTGTTATGCAGTGTTTGTTCCCGGGCATGATTTTAAGTGGAGATGGGAAGTTAGATTTTTATCCCCAAATATGCTTATTCGATTGCAGGGTGGTAAGTATACTAATACAGTAGTGCTCTAAGGGGAGAGAAATCGTTGTTTGTTTGTGATTAGAATCGGCTAGCGTAGCGGCCAAGGTTCCAAAAACCGGTACCGGTCTAAATCCCGGCTGGAGGCCGGTACCGGTTACCGGCCGGTAACCGGAAAAACTGGGGAAAACTCGGTCAAATTTTGAATTTCAAAATTTGAATTTGAAACCGATAACCGGAAAAACCGGCCGGTTACCGCTCCAAAAAACCAGAAAAACCGCTAAAAACCGGAAAACCCGCTAAAAACCGGGAAACACAAGAAAAAGTTGAATTTCGGATGTTTCGAAGCATATTTAGCTCATACAATAGGTAATCTAATACAAAAAATGGTTTAAACCAACCTAGAAGATGCATTATGCAATCACAAAAGACTCACAAATATAAATGCACTTCGAAAAAACCCGGCCGGTTTTTTTCATCCCGCTCACCGCCGGGAAATCCGGTTACCGGCCGGTAATCCGATCCATGGTAGCGGCTCCTCCGTTCAATGCCCCACTAATTTAGCTCATTCGTATTGCCTTCAGCTTACAGTTTCTATTTAAAAAAGCTAAAAATAATAAAACATGTGGTTTCTTTAAATAATTTCTCTATTTCTTTTACTACTGTTTCACCGTAGAGATAGGATGTAGAGATAGGATATGGGGTTACAGGTATCATCTATTCTTTTTAAAAATCGCTTTTTTTTATCACTGCTATTTATTTTCAACTAAAAATTATCGGTAAAAATCAATAAGAACCCCACCTTCGTAGGAACACCCGCTTAGTAGGAGGGCATAAATCGTTATTCCTTACTAGCTCAGCTGTTGATTACTCCATTCCGCTACGAGATAAACACTATATTCCCCTTGAAATCGAGAGGACTCGCAGCTCATTTATGGAGATGCTCTCGTCTAGAGCACCTTTGGATTTTGGAAATGAAGCAATCCAGCTAAAAATGGCCACGGGATTTCCTTTGATTTTCAGGACAAAGCGGCTCTTTTCCTGGAACTCTTGTCTGGAATGCATCATTGACGTACATGATGAAGAACATATGCCACTGCAGGCAGACACGCACAAGCTCGATCGATTTATGCGAAATATTAACGATCGCCAAAAAGGAAGGGAAAAAATGGAAGAAATAATCGGAATGAGATCCATGATATGATTGATACATAGCCGGAAGGAAAATAAAATACCCAGATACACTTGCTTAATTTCTTGAGTGCATATTATTCCGAAAGCGCCACCGTCGCTTCTTCTTCTTTGCTTCTGAGGTCGGAAGATCTGCAGCGTCACCACTGCAAAGAAAAGCGCATGTCCACCACGTCAGGTGATAACTGGAACATATACCAGATGGCAACATGAGCACAATTAAATTCCCTATAACTAGATAGATGGTCCTGTAATTGAAGTGCCTGCATGTGCACAACAGCATGCAACAACAATCTTGAAAACTGAATTTGTTATGTATGCATCTTGTTCCAGGCCAGCACAAAACTGATCTGCCCATGGCACAGTAAGCCATTGAAATATCAGCTTCAAATCTTTCAGTTCCCAGTTAAATGCATTGTACACATTACATTATTACTACTAACCATTGCCCCGTCTTTGCTTCAAAAACAAGAAGTAATAGAAAACGCAACTCCAATAATCATGTACATACTTACCTCCTCCAGGATAAATGGAATTGTAGCGGACCTCTGCCCAGAAGCTCAAGAATATTACTGAAAATTACAAACCTGTGCTTTAGCATTTGCACGAGTAATAAGCCCATTAACAATACAATACAATACAAAAGATTCAGCGTTCCAAATATATGTTGGCCCTAAAATAATGAGAAATCCTAAATGCAAACGGTGCCTGCATGGATTCTCGTAGCCTCTTGATATGCACTGGAGAATTCTCCTACCTCGATTGGACTTCTGAGCATTTAGAAGAATCTCAATATAACAGGTATCTTTGAATGATGTAATCACAAATATTTTTACTCCATACTGCAGAAGAACATGCCAACCGATGATGCCAGTGATAAAATAGAAAAGGAAGATGCAGTCAATAATTCAGAATTACTACTTAGAAAGGAATGCCCACCATGTCTGCAGCAGCCTGCAAAGTCACATGATCACCCCACTCACCATCTCTGTTCAGGTACAACATGGAAATTTAATTAGTCAAAGTACAAACAGAATGTAGATCAACCCGAGAATTTCATTTCGAAAGAAAAGAGAATACTGTGATACTTTTTCTAGATAATCACTATATGCCATCGGGACATATCCTTCATAGATATCACGATGAAACTCAAGCTGCGAAACAAAAGCACATACTAAATTAGGCATGCTGAAAGCAAAGCAACAGAAACAAACACAAGCATACATCTGAGCTAAAATTTACATCAAACCAAAATTTAACCTTTATCACAAGAAAAATTAACAAACGGACCAGGTTTATGACCTGTTGCCTAACAAATTTGTGGTGTTCAGGGCTGCGGTAGAATTGATCAGATAGCGCACGGAACTGAAAAAGACAGAGCAAATCAGTTTTCGTAGAAAACATAAGGAAAATCATCTTAAGGAAGTGGCTTCAACAAAATAAGCTTCTTTTTCATGCATGATATAGGAAGCCAATTTTTGTTTGGCACCATAGCCAATTTTGTTTCTTCAAATTTGACCCCTGAACATCCGTTTTTACAAATCTAGTCCTCTCTGTGGACTTACAGAGCTCGGCAGGTCACCGCTGGCCGCACTGCGTAGCACCGTGCATGTATTTAATTAGTGCTAATCACATTTAATTAGTACTAATCATATTTAATTGGTACTAATGATGCACTTAATTAAGCACTAATCACCGTCATTACTGCTGCCACATTTGGGGGGCTTGGCAGGTACCTGTAGAGCTCCCCTAGCTCGGTAGATACCTGCTAAGGTTGGGAGATCCACAGGGGGATTAGATTTGCAAAAACAGATGTTCAAAAACTAAATTTGAAAAAAGTGGCTCCAGTGCAATTTATATGAACAGTTATATGATATAGTGAAAGAGACACTGTAACTAACTTGGCAATTACCATCTCTCTGTACCTTCAGCTCAACTAGATCATAGAGCCGCAACCTACAGAAGCATTCTTGTGAAAAATCAGGCAATGGTTTGCAGTATAATACAATCTTCATATAACTTTTTTGGAAGGCATGCTTTGTAATACAAATGCAACATAGTGACATCTAACCTGTCTGTGAGCCTTTGGTGGTCTGATATGGCTTCGTCTACAGAGGGTATCTCCCCATTTATGCTTGGAACATGCTACAAAAGGCAAGCAACTGAACTAGCAG